>CM060872.1:17929384-18348375 GCA_030737845.1 Acorus calamus
GAATATTTTATGACCAAGAGCTCTCATTGTCTGTATGGAAGGCGTGTGTGCTTGGTCTGCTAGCTTCAAAAACTGTGATATATGTCACCCATCAAGTGGAGTTCTTGCCCTCGGCTGATCTCATAGTGGTAACGAATATATCCCTTGTTGATCTTTTATTTATTTATTTATATAATCATATGCCTTTGAATGTCACTGCTTTGCATAGTGTCTCATAAGAATTGTCTTCAATGGATTAACAGGTCATGAAAGATGGACGAATCACACAAGCAGGAAAATATGAAGACATTCTTAATTTTGGAACAGATTTCATGGAATTGGTTGGTGCACATAACGAAGCATTGTCATCCCTTGATGCGATGGATCCTGCAGGAAGAACATCTACTGTTGGTGTGGTACATGCTGAAAGAAATTCTGTCAAGAAGGAAGAGAAGAACATAGAACAGAATGGACAACCAAATGAAATAGTTGGACCAAAGGGACAACTTGTTCGGGAAGAGGAGAGGGAGAAAGGGAAAGTCAGTTTCTCGGTTTATTGGAAATATATAACGACGGCATACAAAGGAATCCTTGTGCCATTTATCTTGCTTGCTCAGATATTATTTCAGGTTCTTCAAATTGGAAGCAATTATTGGATGGCTTGGGCAGCTCCTGTGTCAAAGGATGTGAGTCCTCTGGTCAGTGGATATGTTCTCATCCTCGTTTATGTCATGTTGGCCATAGCTAGCTCTCTTTGCATCCTTGTGAGGGCCTTGTTTCTTACGATAGCTGGATATAAAATGACAACAATACTATTCAACAAGATGCAATGTGCATTTTCCGTGCTCCCATGTCATTCTTTGATGCCACTCCAAGTGGGCGCATCTTGAGTAGAGTAATGATTCTGTTTTCCCTTATTTAGTATGTTTTTTTTTAAAATATTGATATGGTTCTACAGTTTTCCTAACTGGATGGCATATTCTTGTAGGCATCAACAGATCAGAGTGAACTAGATACATCATTCTATTTTCAGATTGGATCATTGGCCTTTTCATTTATACAACTTGTAGGGATCATTGTAGTTATGTCTCAAGTTGCATGGCAGGTTTTCATCATATTTATTCCACTTATTGCCACCTCCATTTGGTACTAGGTAAATTTTTATGCCCCTCGTGTATAGATGTATTAAATTTTGCAAACTCTAGCTGCATCAAGCAGCTCTCACTTTGTAAGACCTTGTTTGGAATCAATTGTCGAACTAATTCAGCTTTTGTGACATGAGTTTTTTAGATAATCAGTTCAAAATGGGTATTTTTGAACTTCAACTGCTGGTTTTGGATTTTGTTTTTTTATGTGTTAAAAATCAACAAAATAGCTTTTATAAAAAAATTGGTTCAAAATAGTTTTTTTTTCTTCTGGAATAGACAATTTAGAGCATCATTTGCTTATGAAAATTGATTTGATTAATTTTTCTATGACATAGTTCCCTATTTTTTCACCCTTCCAAATTAGGATATCCTTGCCCAATCCTCCAACATCCATCTGCTCAATCTCCCCCCATAATGAATCATGTTCTGATGGCCAACAATCCGATTTCATCCACTTCCCATGATGAATCAAAGTATTAACAAAAGTAGCTTTCGGGGGTCCCCAAAGAAAACTGCCTTGTCCAGAGAAGTGATGAAGAAGCCCATACCCATGTAACCATGGGTCTGTTCATTAGTTAATTGTAGCACCTTCAAAGATGACATAACCAACCTGATTGCGAATCCACTGGCCGAGAGGTGAATTTTCCTCCATGGACTGGAACCCGAGGATGGTGCAGAGGCAGTCCACACACTACCATTCCTAAAACATCTCTTCTTCATCCATTCAGCCCAAAGCGATGAATGAAGAGTGGCTAACTCCCAAAAACAGACTCCCATGGCAGCTTTATTCCAGTCACCAAGTCGTTTGAAGCCAAGACCACCCTCTTCTTTTGGGGAGCATACTGAAGCCCAACTAACAGCATGTTGCTTTGCTTTTCCTTCCTCTGAAGCCCAAAGAATTATACTAGAGATTTGCTCCAAAGTTTTAATAGTTTTTTTGGGAAGGTTAAAACCAGCCATCCAATAATGACTATAACTGGAGAGGACCGAATGGATGAGCTCCATCCTTCCCACTTTAGAAAGGAAAAGTCCAGTCCAGGATTGCAGCCTTTTACGAACCTTGTCAATAAGTGGCATACATGAAGAGTTTGTGAGAGCCCCTACCTGCAAAGGAAGACCCAAGTGCTTTACAGGGAGGGAACACGCCGGAATGCCCAGAATGTACAACAAGGTTTCCACATTGCATGAACAAATTAATTGGCTTTTGGAGTGATTAAGATATAGGCTTGAAGCCTCCGAAAAGGAGTCCAAAGAGTGCCTAAGAGCAGCTGCTGAAGAAGGAGAACAATCTGAAAAGATGATCAAGTCATCCGCAAAACTCAAGTGAGAGACATTTAGCTTTGAGTTGATGATCTTCCCAACCTTCCTGCCATAACATCGTCTTCAAGCCTTTCAGACAGGGCATTCATGACCAATACAAAGAGCAGGGGTGAGAGAGGATCACCCTGCCTCAGACCACAAGTCGTAGAAAAAAATTTGGCAGGGGAGCCATTTATCAAGACTGAGTAAGGAGCAGTCTGTACGCATTGCATGACCAGCCTGATCCACTCCTCGGGGAAGAGGAGATTTTGCATGACTGTCTCAAGAAAATCCCAACGAACACTGTCAAATACTTTTTTTAGATCAATCTTGATGCAAGATCTACCATTGGGGGAGGGAGCATTCAAATATCTGTAAGTTCATAGGCAAGGAGAGAATTGTGCACAATATTTCGTCCTTTGATGAATGCAGATTGATACGGCAGAATGACATGGGGCAGGACCTTTTCCAATCTTGAAGCCAATAGTTTGGTAATCACCTTGTAGATCGTGTTACAAAGGGAGATCGGTCGAAAGAAATCAAAGGAATCAACATGCTTGGACTTTGGATCAAAGAGATAAAAGAGTGATTTATCTGGCGGAGTAGAAATCCCAAGTGAAAAAAGGAGCAAATTGCAGAGACGAAGTCTTCCTTGATAATATGCCAAAAGTGCTGGAAAAATTTGGTCGAAAAACCATCTGGGCCTGGGCTACTGAGTGGCTTCATACTGAATAAGGCCAGACGAACTTCCTCAGCCAAGACTGGTTCATTGAGCTGCTGACGATCGTCCTCCCGGAGAGTGACAGAAGGCTTCAGGTCAGAAATTACAGAGTGGTCCTGCCTGTTTAAGAGAGATTGGAAGTAATGAATTGCATATTGCTTCACTTGGTTTGGCTCACAAGAGATGGAGCCATCCTCAAGTGTAACATTCCGGATACAATTTTGAGCAATACAAGACTTAATGGAAGAATAGAAAAATTTAGAGTTTTTATCACCCTCCCTTAGCCATGTTTGCCGTGACTTTTGTCGAAGAAGAGACTCATCGATACGAAGGGTATGGAGATAAGAATCCATGGTAATAGATTCGGCCTCTGACAGAGAGGAATCAATAGGGGTTTGGAGAGAAGCAACTTGAGCCTGCTCAAGACAAGATCTACTATGCTGCAGTGCACTCTACACTGTGCCAAATGTGTCTTTGTTCCACTGTTTCAACACCCCCTTGAGATGCTTGAGCTTCATGACCAATATGAACAGAGGCGAGCCACTGAAAGATTTGGACCATGAACTAGAGATAAGCTGCTCAAAATGAGGATGAAGCTCCCAAGCCTGAAAGTATTTGAATGGTCTTGGACCCGAGGAAATGGGAGGGGGGGGGGGGGGACACTGAGACCTTGAGCATTGAGTGATCTGACAAGCCCGGGGCTAGAGTTTCGTAGAAACTATCAAGATGAGATAACATCCACTCATGGTTCACCAAAACTCTATCCAACTTGCATAAAATCTTCCCACTCTGTCTATTACTCCACAAAAAATCGGTACCCATTGCACGAAGATCCTGCAAATTGCAATGTGAGAGACAGTTGTTGAATTTGGCTATCCTCCTTGGATAAAGGGGGCGACCACCCAATTTCTCATGTGAATACCAGACTTCATTAAAATCTCCACCGACTATCCATTTCTTCAAACCAGCAGTAGTTGTAATATCTTCAAGATTCTGCCAAAGAGTGAGTCTATTAAAGGAGGAGTTAGAGGCATAGACCACGATGATAAAGTATTGCTTATGCTGTGGATTCAATGGAGAAACTTTGAAGTGCAAATACTGATCTGAGTATGAGATGACATCCACTTCAACCATAATAGGATTCCAGAGCATCCAAATCCTACCACCAGGAGATGGGTTAAGAAGCTGATAATGAGGTAAAATGGACTTCCTAATGGGACCAGCGTTTGAGTGATCCACCTTAATCTCAACCAAGCAAATTATTGGGAGCAAATGCTTCCCCAAAAAGGTTTTCACATCCAATTATTTCTCTTTGCTATTAGTACCCCAGATGTTCCAAAATGCACAATCCATAAAAACACAAAATTTGGAGGAGGAACGAACTAGGCTTGAGACTTTGAGGACCCTTGTGAGGACTTCAGAGCCTGCGAGTGGCTAGAGGAATTCCCAGAATCTGAAGAGAGGTTAGAATTTCCAAGTGAATCTCCTTCTTATTCTTCTTCTATTTTTGCTTTGCAGATTTACTTTTCTTTTGCTTCCCCGCTCCCGATGGCAACACTTCAGTAGGAAGTTCTGGATGGAGCACCACTTGTAACAATGGGACGAGCCCCTTGTGATCAGGATGGGCAGTGGATGGGGAGACCTCTTCCAAGGCCTCAAATGGGGAAACCGAGGAACGAGGGGCCTTCCCAATATTAAAACACATTTCACCAGGGCTAGCTTCTTGTTGGAAGATTACCTCCTTTGGTGCTATTGTTGAGGTCTCTACAAGTGGAGGCTTTGTCTGACTATCCACTGCTGTCTCTGCAGTCTCCCCAGGTTGGGAACTAGAAGGAGGATTTGTATATCCATCACTCCACCAGATCCATCCTCTGTAGGCTTAGTCTGAATACCCATTGCAATCTTTTCAGTCTCCCCAAGTAGAGAAGTAGATGAAGGCTTTGTATTTCCACCGTTTCTAACGGATCCATCCTTGGTAGACATAGTGGCATGAACCATAGCAGTGACATTTGAGTTTGAAATTCCAGCCGGAGCAGCCACTATGGTTCCACGGGGTTTTTTGTAGCAAAAGGAACTTTCATGACCGAAGGTGTTACAATGCTCGCATGCCATAGGCTTCTAATCATATGTATAACACGAACCGCTACTCTGTCACCATTATGAATTTCAACAAAAACTGCATGAGGTAGGTCGCTGTCCGCCTCTACTTCCACACACACCCGAGCATAAGCCGTTCTTGATTGAAGAGCAGTGGGGGTGTCCAAATATAATGGGTTTCCAAGTAAACTAGCAATTTTACCAATGCAGGTTTTCGACCAAAAGTGCAAAGGCAGATTCGGGAACTTTATCCACACCGAAATAGAGGAGAGTCTTTCAAACTCCATTTTGGTATTGCGAGTCCGTCTCCGTATAACAAATGGCCTATTGTCCATAGACCATGCCCTCCTTCAAGAATCTTTGTAAAGTTTTCTTCTAAAGTAAAGCGAATCATAAAGAAGCCATTACCTTGCATGGAGAGAGTGAATACCCCCTTAGGATTCCAAAGTCTGTGGAGAAACTGCACAAATGGTGTATAAGCATGATTTTTTCCCCAAACATAGCCTACGAGGATGTGACCCCATGATTCTTCTGCTTCCACAGCCTCCTCTTCTTCAATAATAGCAACCTTCTGACCTCCATCCATGTGGGGTTGGAAGAAATCCATTGAGTTTGCAGGCTGGAAGGAGTTTGAAGAAGATGCAGTGAAAAGGCTAGACCAAAGTTTAGCCTCCTCATTTACCTCTGGAGAGAGAACATTAATATGCCTTCTTGGACGAGGGCCTTCATGACGAGGTACCTTTGATTTTCTGCTGGACTGAGCAACGCCCCTCTGAGAAGGAGCAGGGGTGGGTAGAAGACCCTTCAAAGAACTCTCAACAAGGACTTGCGGAGAAGAATCAGCGATAGCTTTCCCCTTATGGGGGAGGGGGGAAGGCATCCTTGTCAGCAGATGGGTTAGCAGCAGAGCTGACCACAGCAGTCCGAGCATCCAAGGTGGGAGAGAGGCCCAGAGAAGTAGGGCATAGGGGGGGGGGGGGGAGAGGAAAGAAGGGGAGAGAAGAAACAGTCAGAAAGGGTGCCGACGATGGACCCGAGGGGGACGAAGAAGAAGAGGGGGAAGAGATGGGGGAGGAAGGGGTGGTCTATTTTGGTTTTGGGATGGGGTGGCTTGGTAGAGGGAAGCTTGGATGGAGGGGGAGGAGGGGGGTCCTCCTCCACCCCCGAGGAGGGCAACATGCCGAAGCCCACCGAAGAATGGGTTTCAGAGGGTTTCAGTGGAGAGGGGGTTTCAGAGCTTTAGTTAAGTCAATACAAATCTCATGTTTTTCATTTTTTTTATAAGCCTTCAAGATCTTTGATAAAGAAGAGCTCGAGATGGCGACCAATAAATTTGACAAGAAACACATTCCATTGACAAGAAACCACATGACATATCAAACTTGCCTCCAAAACATTCCATTGTCATCTCCAATAGCTCGATATCTAAAGAGAGAATGATGAGCTATTTTTTCACTAATGTAAAATCAATTTAAATCAAAATCGACATACTTTGACAGAAGATCAGTTGGTGATGCTCGGAATTGTTGGTTTTTTAAGTGACTAAAAATGCATGCTGAATATTAAACCTTGAGTTTTGCCATTGAAAAGTTTTCACAATAAAAAGCGTGTCCCATATACCTGTCAATGTCATGTACATATAAAAGGCTTGACAATCCTTTCATTTCTACGTTGTGCATTGTTCAATATAATACACTATTTAATTTAGATATTTCACTCAATCCATTAAATTATTTTTATTCCACTCACAGAGAGACTCCCTCCGCTTATCAACAACAATTATTCGTACTCTATATCGCTTTTATGAGATTCAGGTGTCTGAAAAAATCATAATCTATTCATTATGGTTTTTCAATAACTCGCATCCCGAAAAAACAAATTAAATAGTCTTACCTCTATGTGGTAGGACCCATACAAGTGTACAACCCCGTATGTGAGGGGGAACTATTCACCAATGACAGGACCCCGCATTATTAACTTTGCATTTCTTTTTATTGATGCATATTATTTTTTTAATGCATACAATATCCTTTATTATAATTAAGTTTTCACTATCTTGTGTTTAGGGTGCTAATATATAAGAATTTGTATTGTGTAAATATCTCTGTCAAGCGGGATCGGGTTAGGTCCAACAGGCGTTGGACAATTTGATTGTCCAACGCATTCCTGATTGTTCGATTTTGATACACAAATTAATTAAATTATAAAAAAGAAAGTTTATAATTTAATTGCATTCTAAATTTAGTTTTGAAATCTTACAAAATATCTCATTCTCAACAAAATAAGAAAATCGAACGGTTAAGAATGCGTTGGACAATCAAATTGTCCAACACCTGTTGAACCAAACCCGATCTCAAGCATAACAATAATAGTGAATAGTTTCCACAAATTCATGCATTTTTTGCTTCGCAATCAAAATTTCCTATATAGGTTATTTGGGGTCCATGAGATGCATGCATGCAACTTCGGAAATTAATTTTGAAAAACATATGCGAATTGAATATTCATTCATGAGTTAAATGAAAAGTCTTTGTTGATTAATTGCAAACTTTATAGGTTTCTGAAATAGTGTGTTGCATTTATAAACATTTTTGGAATGCATATAATTCACTGTTTAATGCGATTTGCATTTTAGTGACGTTCAAATGTTTCAATCTTATACAAGCACGATTTTTTTAGGAACATTATTAAGTATCCCTTGTCAAACGGATGTATTAAGTGTTTTTTAATTAAAAATATTTCTTATTCCCATGGTCTTCTATATTGACTATTTATATATTTTTGAAACTTTTTGGAACGCTTATATTTGAAACTTTTTTGGAACGCTTATAATTCATTATTTAAATTACGAATTTTGTTTTCCATCACGTCCAAATGTTTGAAAATTTTATAAGCACGAAAACTTTTTCTTTAAGAAAAAAGCACGTAAACAATTTAGAAACATTATTTTTAGTGTCCCTTGTTAAAGGGATGTATTAAATGTTTTTTAAATTAAAATTATTTCTTGATCCGACGATCTTATGTATATTGACTATTAAATGTATTAAATGTTGGTTTCACAAGTTCGTAATGAACATTATAATCCTTTTTCTTATATAGCATCAAGGGATAAGTAGTAAGATAAGAAATAATTGTAAAGACAAATAAAAGAAGAACAACTTATACGGTTTAGTATGAAAATAATAATAGGATAAATTGCATACAATTGTTTAGATTTTGAAATGAAAATGGACATAGGCTTGGATTTGATTGCTTGCTGCCTGTTAGTCATATAGATGGGTCTGATATATCGTGTTGCGGGATGCCTCTGCATTTAGATGATCACATCGAACACACAATCGGTTTGTTCTCATCTATATAGTGTTAGCAGTATGGTTTGTTATGGGAACACCTCAGGTTTCAAAGCTGCATGTTTTGTGATTGCTTGGAATATTGAAAATTATGTTGTACGTTTGACTTGCTCGTCTATACTATTGCACATATCATTTGTTTCCCTTATAGCACTGAAGAGTGTTGGGATTTTTATTATCCATTTCATTTTATCACATTGTTTTGTCATCCTGCTCATGAGTTCCCCATTATCTTATTTGTGCGCCTTTCTTGTGGTTCGCTGTGCCTGGTGTGCTCTTGTTTAAGTCATAGAAGACATGATTTTCATCTATTATTTGATGGTTTGGTAGGGGATTTTTTTTTATCTTCAGCTTTCTGATTAATCTTGATATTTTTTATGTTGAATTGTACAACTTGAAAATTAGAGTTGGGATAGATTTGGTGATGTTTTTATATTTGATGAATTAAATATTCCTTAACATTCTAGAAAAATATAATTGTTTACCGTATCCTTTAAAAAAAAAAACCATGGATAAGAATTTTTTTATATTTAGTTCTTGCTTCATGCTATCACATTAATTGGAATAGTATTTTTTTTTATTTTTGATTTTTGCATGGTTGAATTTTTCTTTCACAGCAATTAATGATACTGTTACAATATATCACCGATGTTTAAGCAGTTTTTTTTATTTATTATTTTACAAGAGATTGCTTTACCTCAATTTTGGAAACATATTTCATAAGGAAAAATGGATATGAACATTAATTTTCAGTTTTTTTGGGTATTGTTCCTCACACTAGGCGAGGAATAAAAATACAACGGAATATATTAATCTCAGTCATAAGAAATCATATTTAATATTTTATGTATCTAATGTTGTAACGTTTCGGTATTTTTCGGCCTTATATATTTATTTTAAATATATAATGAAAATTTTAAAATTTGATTTTTTATATTTCATTTTTCAGATTTGGCGGTGGGCCCAAATGGGTTCAATTTGATTTATAATTATGATAATTATAAAATGATGTTGAAATAATTATTTTATATTTTTCTGTAGATCTTTATAGTGTTAAGATACTTTGGTTGAAATTTGGTGAGATTCGGAGTTCGGAAAATTTGATTTTTAGGCTTAGTGTTAGGTTATTGGGCCTAGGGATCTAGTTGCGAATCCAGAATACATTTTTATAGCCTTCTGGGACTTTTCTGTAAATCGGATAGGGATCTGTTTGTAAATCGGATAGGGACGTCATTGTAAACTGGAAACACTTCAGGGGTCGTTTTGTAATTTCGGTAAACCCCTTTAAATAACATGTTTGGGTTAGGGTTTTTCATCCAAATCTCAGAAGTTATGAAGGGTTGTGATGACCTAACCCTAGATGGAGATGGTGGGTGGTGTAACCGGATCTAAGGTGAGATATCATTCCCTATTGATTTTGTTAGTTTTAATTTATTTTTGTTAGGATATGATTACGTCAAGTAATTGTTTGGGGAAGAAGTTTGATGGATTAGGGTTAGGGTTTGATTGATTTAATTTAATGATTATTTGATTTGATTTTTATGGATCTCAAAGGAATTCTTAAGATCAAATTAGATTGATTAGTTTTGGGGATTTAATGGCCATTTTCGGGTTGATTTTATGCTTGGACGTAAATCGTGTTTTTGACTATGATAGAGTCGTTTCTGGAAAAAATGTATTTGACAAACAGAAATAGGTTTTGAAAAGAGCTTTCCAACGAATCATTAATCGTCCAATTCGGAGTTATGGATAGAAAGTTATGGTTTTTGAAAGATTTCTGTGCAGTTTATTGAAATTCAAATATTTAGCTTGATGACCAAGTTTGATGAATGTTAGAGATTTAGATGATCCCAAATTTGATGTTTAATGAAGTATAGTTTGTTTTGCGGGTTTTGATGATTTTATTGATCTTGAGAACTTAAATAGAATCTTAAATCGATAATTTGGTTTAGTGGGATCAATGAATATTGATTGGATATTGTTGTTATTTGGATGTAAATTGATTGGATTTGAGTTACTCGATCATGGAATTATAGTTGAGCCTTATTGATTTGTCCAAATATTTATTCGAGGATTGATCGATCATATGGGTCTTATGGAATAAATGGATATTGATTATCGGATCGGATCATTGTGAGTATATGAGTATTCTAATATTTATTCGAAGTTGGGATTTTCATTAGGACTTTGAAGTGAGTTGTTGATTGTAGGTCTATAAGATATCGGCTTTTGGGATTATTGGGCATAGTGCTGTTATAAGTTGGTTGTCAGTTGTTTGGGTCGTGATTGATTGTTTCTGATCTATTATTGTATAATTGTTATGCTAGGTTATCAACGTGCGAGTGTGTATCGTTGATGCTTGCGTGGACCGAAGGTGAGTAGGCCTATCGATTTATTTCGTGTGAGCTTTTGCTCTATAACATTGAATTTCATATGCCAATCATATTTGTGTGATATTATGTGTCATCCATGCATTTATATTTTGATAAATTTGCATGATTTGGATATTTCTTCATATTGATCAAATTGCATTTTCGTTGAATGAAGTTGCATGATTTAATTCATTCATCATGTCATTAAAATAGCATGAATTATGCTATTCATGTTTCAAGAATTAACATAATATATTTTCTGATGCTTATGCTTTCGAAATAATATTTGGATTAAAGATTTTCATTTCGAGAGTTTTGAAAAATTTAGGACTAGTGGAGACAACCTAGTCCTAGGATATTTTATCAAGATGCATATCATGACATATTTTCTGGAATAAATCCCCCGTTGTATTTCGCCTTTGGGGAGGAAGGTCTAGGACTCGAAGAGTCCCAAGATCGGTGAGGGGTGTGGTAAAGCATTCCTTGCAGCGGCGGATTCCTTTGTTTGGAGTCTGCAGCAACCGGGGCATCATGTGCTGGTGTTCTCGTAGTGATGGCAGCGGCGACCCATCAGCGTCTTCTAGATCCGACGTCTCCTCGAGGGAGCTTTTTGAGCGATTTAGTCGCTTGGGGCTTAGCACACCTGTTTTGGGGAACGGTTCTTCCGATTGAGAACCCTACCCGGTCATATCATTTAAGCTGCATGATTTCTATGACGTGGACCAAGGATTGGGCCACGTGATTGCATTAAAACTATATTTTATTAAGCTCATGAATTTAATTTGATTTTTTTGAAAGAAAATTCTTATTTTTTTATATATATAAATATATATATATAATGATATTTTTTTTAACTCTCATGATTTCTCTGATGTGGGCCAATGATTTGGGCCACGTGTGCATTAAAATATTTTTTTAAAGTTTATGATTTTAAATTGATTTAATAAAATAAAATATTTATTAAGTGAAATTCTGATTTTCATAAAACCTTATTTTTATATGTAACTATCATATGAAGTAATTTGTCAGTGGGCTTATTCACTGATTTAAACACTCACCCTATTCCAAATGGCTGGTTGTTTTATAACCAGGTAGCTCATCTTCTGGGGATCAAGGCAAAGTTTGAACATTTCATACACTCCAAGGATCTTGAGGTAGCAATGTTTGGAGAACAAATAATAGTTGCAGCCGACTATTTGGATCTATTTTAGTTTAGATGGCTCCCACAGGGGTGATTTAGTGTGTCTTTTCATTATAGTATTTTATTTATGTCAGACTCTGATATTCTGTAAGACCGTTAGTGGTTTATAACTTTTGGATATTGTTTTCATATTTTATCACTTTCAGTTTTTATTATATTAGTATTGTTTAAAAAAAAAAGTACAAATTTTGGTCTTGTGTTTAGATTAAGTTTAGTAGCGACACATTTACCGTCCGATAAGAGGTTAGGTAAATGTGGCGTTACAAATGTAAATGAATATTATGACTAACACAAAATCAATAGGACAATTATGATTAATATAAAATGAATACATATCAGTGTTGTGCGTGAAACATGAGTATGTATCCTTAGAGATGTAACACAATGTCAATGCCATATATTGATATATGTAACCACAAAATCAAACAACAAATTTCAACCGTTGATTTGTAGTCATTGATGATATAGCCATCCGACTCCATTGATGAGTTTAACCCTGGACATCACACATGAAGGTCGTAAAGATTCAA
Organism: Acorus calamus; assembly: GCA_030737845.1. Taxonomy (NCBI): domain Eukaryota; kingdom Viridiplantae; phylum Streptophyta; class Magnoliopsida; order Acorales; family Acoraceae; genus Acorus; species Acorus calamus. The sequence continues at coordinate 17,942,082 of CM060872.1, forward strand.
ATTTACTTCCCACGAGCGGTCGCCTTGGGGACCACATAAAAACAGTCAATGCAGTTTCTATTTTTTGCAAGTACAGCCTGGACTTGGTAGTGTATGGCATGTACATCATGTGAAGGTGCGCTTTGAGGGACCCGATTACAAACTGGTGGAACATGGTAGCCATCCGAAAGACAAAAGAAACCTTGGGGGGGGGGGGGTGCATCCGCAAAATAACCCATTGGAGACAAAAGTTGGGCGAAGGGGGCCATCCGTAAATAGCCCACAGGAGATCACACATAAAGATCGAAAAGATTCGGTGGCCTTGGGACCACAAAAAAAAAAAAACAGACCATACTTCCCACGAGCGGTCGGACACCATCATCACACACAACTATGTCTATGTAAACATGAAATTAAAACCATAATCACAAGTCTAGGAACAGGAGACATGCATACTAAGGATTCTTTGGCGGGGACGGAATCTTGTTGCGGATACCGCCTTTAAATGGTGACGGAATGAGGACGAGATGGTAAATGCGATGGTGGCCGAGATCCTTTGGTGGGGAAAGTATTTTGTTAGGGATATCACCTTCGAACGGGAAGGGGATGGGGATGAGCTGATACATGTCTGGATCCTTTAGCGGGAATGATGTCTTGTCGGGGATACCACCTTCGAATGAGAAATGAATGAGGATGGGCTGATACATGTTGGGATCCTTTGGCGGAGACGGAATCTTGTTGGGGATACCGCCTTCGAATGGAGACGGAATGAGGACGGGATGGTAAATGCGGTGGTGGCCGGGATCCTTTGGCGGGGACAGTATTTTGTTAGGGATACCACCTTCGAACGGGGAAGGGATGAGGATGGGTTGACATGTCGGGATCCTTTAGCGGGAATGACGTCTTGTCTTGTCGGGGATACCACCTTCGAATGGGAAAGGGATGAGGATGGGCTGGTACATATTGGGATCCTTTGGCGGGGACATGGTCTTGTTGAGGATACCACCAATAAACGGTGATGGGATCATTGTATCCGTGAGTGGGAGTGAGAAGGGGTCTCTGGTGCCATAACAGGCTGTTGCAACAAAGAAAACAAAAAACACATAGTAATCTTTATGGAAATGGTTGAGTGAGTGTGAGGGTCGGTTTATGTGTGGGAGTGGGGGTAATTTATAGCCAAGGAGGAGGGAGGGGTTGGTGTAATAGTAAGAGCATCTCTAATGACTCTACATGTGACTTAACTTTAGTGGGAATGACGTCTTGTCGGAGATACCACCTTCGAACGGGAAAGGGATGAGGATGAGCTGGTACATATTGGGATCCTTTGGCAGGGACGGGGTCTTGTTGAGGATACCACCAATAAACAGTGATGGGATCATTGTATCTGTGAGTGGGAGTGAGAATGGGTCTCTGGTGCCATAATAGGCTGTTTCAACAAAGAAAACAAAAGACACCAGATTAATCTTTATGGAAATGGTTGAGTGAATGTGAGGTTCGGTTTATGTGTGGGAGTGGGGTAATTTATAGCTAGGGAGAGAGAGAGGGAGGGGTTGGTGTAATAGTAAGAGCATCTCCAATAACTCTACATGTGACTTAACTTTTTTTTTTCTTTTCAAAATGACTCTGCATGTGACTTAACTCTTTTTTTTCCTTTCAAAATGACTACTGTTTTTTTGTTTTAAAACATCACGCATTTAAGATATATAATATAATAATCACTGTACACTTATTATTATTATTATTCCGAAAAAGCAAAAGCAAAGAAATTGAGCACATTGGTCCCAATACTTTTTTTTCTTCCGAAATGACTTGACCTTACTTTTGTTTTGTTTTTTTTTTAAACATAATGCATTTCAGATATATATAGGTATAATAATCACTGCACATTATTATTCCAAAAAAGCAAAAACAAAGAAATTGAACACCGTGGTCCCAATACTTTTTTTTCGAAACATCACGTGGTTAAGATAGAATAATATAATAAATAATATCACTATCACTGTACACTTATTTATTAAAAAAAGCAAAAACGAAAAACATTGAACACAGCGGTTCCAAGAGTCTACTCATCATCTCCCACATTAAATATGATATGCTATTTTAAATTTTTTTTTAAAAAGCATATGCTCACATGGGGTGGAATCAGAGTTGAGTCCAACATTTTCATTTGCATAAGCATAATGTACTGTTAGAATTATTTTACACCGAGTCACCACAATTTTTCGGGTAGTTCCATTTTTTTCAATACCACAATTGTTGCAAATTGTTTTTATGACCAATCAACCATTTGCATTTAATCCTTGTTCCTGATTTGTTAGCTAGGTTCAATAGATGCACAAGTTTCATTTATTTAATGTATGAATCAGGTTCTCCATGGTGCAGAGCATCTCACAAAAGTGTTTAATGTTGGGCAGCTCTATCCCCACCATCCTACTTGCTGTCCACCCTAACCAAAAAAATAAAACACACAAAATCTATTTGATTTTGAAATCCATTAACCCCACTAGCCACTCTCCCCACCAGCCCAAAAACTAAGAAAGGCATTCCCCACCACCTGAGTCAAAATAAAAAACACACGATCTCCCCACATTTTCTCTATCTCCCGCGCTCTTCGTTAACCACAACATACCTCCTCGACCACCTAGTCGAAATCTGGTGGCTCTGACGACCCTTCCAGTGACATTCCAATCACTTCCCACCGACCCTATGAGAGGACAATGGATGCCCAAGCAGGATAACCAAATAACTTAGGCAAAAATTCAATCTTTATTTTTTTTCCCCCTGAAATTTTGTGTTTCTCATGGGAGGTATGGTTGCATTGGTGAAGGTTATTATGTAGTCGACCTGGGGGAACAATAGCGACGGAAGGGCCATCGAATGAATCATAAAAGGAAGCATGTGTACTGGAATCCGTTCGACAAATTTGGAGTCGAACAATTGCACTAGATGGCGACATATGCGTAGTTGACCTGAGATTTAGTGAGCGATGAGAGGTCCATCAAACAAACAATTAGAAAGCATGTGTTCTGGAATTCGTTCGACAAACTTGGAGTCGAATAGTTGCACTAGTGGGCGACACATGCTTAGTCGACCAGGGTTTTAGTAGGTGACGAGGGGTCCGTCGAATGAACCATTACAAAGCATGTGTTCTGGGATTCATTCGACAAACTTGGAGTTGAACAAGTTCAATAATTGATGATAATTGTGCAGTCGACCTGGGTTTTAGTAGGCAACGAGAGGTCCGTTGAACAAACCGTTAGAAAGCATCCGTTCTAGAATTCATGCGACAAACTGGAGTAAAAAAATTCACTAATTGACGACAATTGTGCAGTCGACCTGGGTTTTAGTAGGCGACGAGAGGTCCGTCGAACAAACCGTTAGGAAGCATTTGTTCTGGAATTAATGCGACAAACCTGGAGTCGAACAGATGCACTAGTTGACGATAAATGAGCAGTCGACCTGGGTTTTATTGGGCAACAAGAGGTTTGTCGAATGTACCATTAGGAAGCATGTGTTCTGGAATTTGTCGAACAATTACCACTATGAGGCCATAGAATCATACCGATGAACAAAAAAAAAGCTCACTCGTTGTTACACAAGATGAAACATTTTATCATGATGATTGAATCCTCACATACATTAGCTAAACAAGGGAATACATAAAAGAACTTCATATGTCAAATTCATGCATGACTTTTCTTTACCATTCACATCCCAACTGATCATTTGCACACATTTTAAAAATACATTCATTACAAACATGAATATTCACAACCATTCAAAACCAAATGAATGCCATGTTCTTAGGATTTAGTCTCCCCTCTAACAAAATATGACAAGTACTGATTAACCCTGAAGGCTATCCTCATCTATATCAGAGTTAACTAGTCTTCTTCCGTATCTCTCTTCTTCTTCAACCTCCTGTCCCTCTTCATCGGACACAATTACTTCATCATGCACTTCCTCTTCCTGGCGGTAAGGGACCATTGATGTTGAAGGTGCACTTTTAGCAAACCTTGAAGATTGACGTCTTCAAAGAGATGTGGTTTGTGGGACACGTGGTTTAGGAGTCATCCTACATAAAGAGGATTGAAAAGCTACATTCAACTATATAACAAATGATTGTAAATAATTAATACATTCTATAAGGGTATACTATAGGCGACAAGGCTAGATAACATGGGGTTTAATTTGTCAAATACAAGTCCTTTAGGAGAATCAATTCCATTATCATGTTAATATTCAATCAAACATGGTTGATGTACTTGTTGACACACTTTGATGAAAAAAATGCTGATATTGCATCAACTCATCAGCTAAATAAATTTGTTCACTTCATGAGTAATAACATATTAGTATTCTTTTTTAATGTAATCAAAACTTGTTTATTTAGCTCATCATTTCTTGTTTTGTGATCTAGGATGAAGGGGTCCATGTAATTAAAACTAGTGTTATATGTTCATCAAAAGCAAAAACACTTTGATCATGTATAATCTCAACTACCTCCCTTGTCCAACCAAACAGTCCATTCCATGTTCTTATGAAAAAAAATTGACCCACTTTGGTACAGAAAATCCATTCCCCTCAAACAAAAATAGCTGAAGATTGGAACCTTTCAAATGTTGGTTTTCTGTTTTATGAATTATGAATTATTTATTTTGGCAACCACATCAATCTAAATATTTGTTCCACACGTGCAGGACGACTGGATAAGCCAAATAAGATATATTTTCTCACTTTAAATAATCAAAATTGAACTTGTGATATCTTACTAAACTAAGTGCAAAGCGTGTACATATTATAAAAATCAGGTTGTGTTTAATTTTTTTATGATATCCAGCTATATCTGCCTTTTTTTTTCTTCTCTTATAGTCTTCCTGGATTAGTTTTATTATGGTCTTATGTAACCATTTGGACGGTCAATTTAATTATTTCAAAAGTTCACAAATCCTAAGAGGCTAACACAACAAAGTCACAGAGATCAAAATCCAACTATAATAAAGAGTATTGCATCCATGCTACATATGAATTTTTACAATGAATAAGGTCCTCTCATACAAATGATTGTCATAGCTTTTCTACAAATCATCAAATTATGTTTTATGAGAATGAGAGCTATAAAAAAAACTATAGTGGAATTGCCTAAGAAAGAAATTCATTTATATTAAATATTAATATTGTTATATTAGAAAACTTTAATAGCCGAATTTATATATACATCCATATTCAATATTGAACACTAAACACAATTCAATTCAATAATAAAATAACCCTAACTTTCTATGGAAAACCATAAGTTTCTATCCCAAACCACAATACTTTTTTTGAATAATCAATCTTTCTATCTCAAACCTTAAGTTTCAATCCACATTCTATCCTAAACCATATGTTTATATCCCAAACCATTATTTTTTTACTAACTAATCTTTCAATCCACCTCTATCACAAACCATACGTTTAAATCCCAAACCACAATTTTTTTTTAAAAAAAACAATCTTTCAATCCACATTTTATTCCAAACCTTAGGTTTCTATCCACATTCTATCCCAAACCCTAGATTTCTATCACAAACCCCAATTTTATTTTTTGAATAATTAATCTTTCAATGACATATTAAGTTTTTATATCAAATCCTAGATTTCTTTCTCAAACCTTATTTTTATTTTTTGAATAACTAATCTTTCCATCCCAAACCCTAAATAATTTTTTTGTTTAATAACCAATCTAAAATAAGATAAAAAAATATATAATCAAGAACAAAGAAGGGAATATACCTGCTGAGGATAGTGGGCGATGGCGTGGGTTCTCCTTTTCAATGGCTGGTCCGGGGAGGGAGAGGAGAGGAGAGGAGAAAAAAATTCTTGACTAGGGGGCAGAAGAGAGGAGGAAAGAAGAAATGAAGAGAACTTAGGGAGCGGTGGGATTATGATTTCATTTATATGTAATATATATGGGGGTGGGATTAGGTTTTACAATAGGCATGGTTTGTGGGATTAGTCAGTTGGTGGGGACGACAAGTAGCATGGTGGGGATAGACCTGCCCTTGATGTTTCCCCTTTTCGATGACATTCTTGCTAGTGTAGTGACACCTCTATTTTGTTTACCTGGCAGTTTTATCTATATATAAATATATATATCTTCTTTTGATATCATCACATCTCTATTGAATTATGCTCCAAAAAAATACAAACTTACTTTTAAGAAAGAGAAGACAATGAGTTCACATGCTGAGATATTAGGGTTCACATGAGCATACTAGGACATTTCGTTCATTTGTAGCTTTTAATACCAATTCAAAGAATTAAATTGTAGCATGTTTTTCCAATTATAGCTTTCTATGATCTTATGACAAATCAACCACTTGCATGTATTCATTGTTCCTGATTTGTTAGCTAGGTTCAAGCCAACAAATTATCATAAACATTTATAACTAATAATCACTTAGCTTTGGCTCTCACCCTTCTAGTTGTTTCAATCTGCTTGCTTAAATATATTTAAAAAAAAAATCAAATCTCACATTACAAACAAAAATCAAAGTTAATCCGACTATACCTTGTAATAAGACTTACAAGTCAAATCTCACATTACATATTTCATTCAAGTCGGCGTAAATGTCCAATTATATTGAACTATGTCAAGTTTTTCTAGAAACATAACATCTAATCAATAAAAATTCAAGGGAGTCAATTATATATTATGACAATCAATTTTTCAGTTAAATCTCGCATTATATATGTCTCTCTCACTTTTCTTTGGAAACCCAGTTCAGAAAAGAAGGTGATTTCATAAAAAAAGGTAAGCTCAGACCATGCCAGTTCTGAAAAAGAATTATTTCATCAAAAATGAAAGATCAGAACAAGCTGCAGCAGTTTCATTTATTGGCGATTCCCTCTTCATGTTTTAGGGCTGGTTACATAAAATAATAATAACAATAAATAAATAAATTATTTTCTGGGTTGTGGTCTTACCACTCCATGACACTTTTTGTTTTTTTGTTTCATCTATTATTCTATTAAAAAATGATACTTTGGTTGGGTTTGAGCTTGACCCAAGGTTTGGGGTGAGGTTAAGCCCAACCTCTTCCATTATAAATTGAGTCCCCCACCAATTCTTCTTCTCTCATCCTCCCAACTCTTCCCTTCGCATCACCCTCTTCACACCAACATCTCTCATCCTTCACCAACTTTTCCCTTCACATTGTCATCCACTCCCTGTAAAAAAAACACACATACACCCACATGAAATGGGGCTAGATGGTTGGCTCGAGCTAACACACATACATCTCCCACTCCGAGCCAACGAAGGTGCCATCTCGCAGCAACCCGACCATGAGTTCTTACTGATCATGAACCCGTTCCTGTTTGAAGGCGCATCCATGACTCTGGGCCAACAAAGGTGCCGTCCCCATCAAAGGATCTCGACGGCTGCATGTACCAGTCAATTCTCATTCGGTCACCATTTGAAGAAGGAACCCAGAACAAGGGGCCTTCCCCTCCAAAGGATCCTGGCCGGCGCATGTACCAACCAATCCTCATTCATTCGCCGGTGGAACCTAGAACAAGGAGCCTTCCCCACCAAAGAATCCTGGCCGCCGCATGTACTAGCCAATCCTCATTCCTTCGCCATTTGAAGGAGGAATCCAGAACAAGGGGTCTTCCCCACCAAAGGATCCCGGCCGCTGCATGTACCAGCAATCCTCATCCCTTCACCATTCGAAGGCAGAACCCAGAACAAGGAGCCTTCCCCACCAAAGGATCTCGGCCGCCGCATGAACCAACCAATCCTCATCCCATCATCGTTTGAAGGCGAACAAGGAGACTTCCTCACCAAAGAATTTCGGCCACCACATGTACCAGCAGTGGTGGAGCCAGAAATTATGCTTAGTGGGGCAAATTTAGATAACTTAAATAATCAAAATTTTAATTAATCAAATTATACATATTTTTAAAGTATTATTTTTAAATTTACATACAAGAAATTCAAAAATATGTCTTTGCAAAATTAAAAAAATGGTGTCAATTGTCTCTTTTAAATCTATTTAGAAAAATAAGAAAAATAATATATATTTTCATTTGCAATTCAATAACATAGAAAAAAAGAAGATAGCTAACCAAATATATAGACAATATTATTTTATACCCAAATATTTATCCACAAATCAATCAAAAGTTACAAAAATAAAAAATGAAAGTGCTGTTACACAAAGATTTTTTTACATTCTCAAATGTAATCTATACCTCGTTAGCTATCCAGTTAAGTATATACATTTTTAGACAAGGTATACACCTCGTTAAATTTTTTTCACTTATTAAAAATGGGTTCATTCAACTCGAAGTGGAACAATATACACTTTTCATCAAAGCATATATCTCATTATATAATGTTTAATATTTTTTTTAAAGTGTAACAATTTCCAAAATGCCATAATAATGTACTACAGTTATATATATGAATATAAATAATTTAATTCATAATCAAACTACCTGATACATACACATATCATAACTAATTAAAATTTATTAATATTCTACCAAATTATAGTGAGTGTTGTTACACACAATTTTTATTCCAACTATCCTAATTTCAGTTCCATATGCTCATGCAGATAGAACATTATCAGAGCACATAAAATTATGAGAGTATATACTCACCTTAACAAGATATATACTTCAATAAAAAAAATTATATTTTCTATAAATGCATATATGCAATTCATTCTAGTATATATTTTAATTTTTATAAAAATATGTACCTCATTAGATGAGGTATACTATTTTTAAAAAATTCAAAACACTTGTAAACTGGATTTAGGGTTGAAAAATGGATTGGATGTAACATTATCCAATTACAATACATGATAATTAATTAAAAAAACGTATATACATGTGATATATGTATTTTTTCATAAAACCCAGTGGGGGCAGCTGTCCCCACTCGGCCCCACATGGCCCCGCCAGTGTGTACCAGCCAATCAAGAATATCCTTGCCCCCTTTGGTGGTATAGACCACCACCACCCTTATCTGCATGTCGTCAAACTAAGTAAATAGCAGTGATTCTTAATTATCTAAATAAAAAGCAAGGCATTTCTAAGCCCCGTTTGAATACAAAATATGACATATTCTTAGGTATACAATTATTATGATATAAGTGAATATAAATAAGGATAAAATGATTTTGTGTTTAGTTGTGTTTTGTATTGTTCTCATTGAAAAAATGTAATAATAAAGTTTTTGTTATTTAGATAATATTTGAATAAAGTGTGGATAATGGTTTATAAAAGGTGAAAAAAATGATGATAGTTGATTTGACAAGTGATTTATAAAAAGTGATGACAGTTGATTTGACAATGGATCCATGTATTCTTTGGATGAAATAACCTGGAATAATATTAATTCTACGGGTTAGCTGGAATTTATATATCATTTTATACCAGTTTATCCAGACATACATTATCCTTGGATATTCTATGAATTCAAATACCTTATTTAGCATATTTCGGCTGTCAAGAACGTAAAGGAGGTAGGATGGGCAGTTGGTCAGATCTAGAACTTATTCCAGAATCTATCTGCAATTTAGAGTCGGTCCTGGGGAAGGCCACCAAGGCAATTGCTTAGGGCCTCCACCCAACAAGAGCCCCAAAGAGCCATATATTCAATGAACTTTAATAAAATATACGGTGATATGTATTACTTTAATTAATCATTCTCAACAAAACTTACTTTTGATATTCTTCTAAAATTTCTCTTTCCCTATATCTCTCTAACCATCCAATAGACATTTCAATTTTAAAATTTTTTTTGTTTTATTAAGTGCTTATAATATTGTATAATGTTTTAATTTAAATTATTATATAAAATTGTATATATATATATAATAATATTGATAATACGCTACATTAAAACAATCTAATTTTTCTTTAAAAAATAATGTGTGGGTCCACTTTAAAATTTCGCCTAGGCCTCTTAATTTTTTTTTTAATTATTAGAGCCGGCCCCGTCGAAGTTGTACTGTTTGGGTTAAAAGTATTCATAAAAAAGTTCTGAGTGGTGTTCAGTCATGTCATCCTAGAATCGTACTATACACTGTTGAGTGCACACTGAACTAGCAATTTTTTTTTGAGTAAGTGATCGGCTATAGCCTTCTGAAAATTCATTAAGAAGCCACAACCCAAAGAAAATTTGGCTGGCTAGCTGGGAGCAACCCAACTAGTAACCTAACATGCAAAAAAAAACCCATAAACTAAGCAAAAGAAAAACAGCCCCAGCAGGAGAGGATTTTGTTGGCGCCGTCAGACCGAGGCTTATACACTAGCCATCAATCACCAATTCTCCCCCCTCCCCCCCGACATTACCACCCTAGCTCCCGCACATGATTTTCCCCAAGCAATGATAAAGAACAACGCCGAGTCCCAAACATTTTCTGGGTAGATTCTTGTATTGCAGAAGACCCGATCGTTCCATGCGAGCCATATATCCCACACAACCGTCGGGACCAATGATTGTGACACCATAGCTCGAGGACTTCTGTCCCCCGTGGCTTTCATCTTTCGCCCGGCTTCCCATAGGCCCTGTAGGCATTGAAAATGTGGGTTGAAGTCCGATGCACTGTAAGGGCCCGTTTGGATAGAGACATAAGCTATTCTGGGGTTTATACCTATTCTAGGAATTGTTGACTTTATCAGTAGAATAAGTGATTTTCTGTTTGGTTGTGTTTTAAATTATTTTCATTGGAAAACGTAATAATAAAGTGAATGTGTTTGGTTGATGAAGAATAAAATGTGAATAAAGTGTAAAAAATTGATTTGACATGTGGGCCCCATTGATGTATAAGAGGTGTTGACAGGTGATTTGAAATGAAAAAAGAAAAAAAACAGTGGGATCCACTTATGATTGTTGTTGGAATAGGCTAATTCCATGGAAAATGAAGGATTACTATACCCCTTTATTATTTGTTATTCCAACATCCAAATACCACCTTATTCCCCTCACACAAACACCTTTTTTTCCCTATTCCCTGCCTATCCCACCTATTCCTTCCCTAACCCTCTACCCAAACAGGGCCTAAAGTAATAGCCAAATACTGTGAGCTACTGGACAGTGCACGAACAGGTGGTCAGTGGTTTCTTCGATAGCTTCACACATGGGGCATAGCGCGTCCGTCTGCTGGGACCATCGCGCTCGATACGACTTGGTAAGAATTTTACCTTAGAACATAAGCCACACAAAAGCTCTCACCTTCAAAGGGATCTTGGGTCCCCAAATCTCGCGCCACATCGTTGAAGTCGTCTGTAGACACGTATGCTCTCTTCGAAGCCACCCATAACAGCTGCGTACAGAGAAGCCATGGTGAGGTGTTGGTCTTCAAACAGCAACATCAGACTGTTGCACCTGATCATCAACAGATGAGAGCTCCAACAATAGATTTGAGAACTGGTCTTCTTCATATTGAGTGAGCTGACGGGCCAAATTGATTGTCCAGACCCCAGAGTGGGATCTGTAGTGACAAACTCGACCCATTTTTGCTAAAGAAAGGTAAAAAACACACTGATAACGACTATGTAATGCAGAGTCCCCGATCCAATGATCTGGCTAGAAGAGAGTGGACCGGCCATCTCCCACCTTCCAAATGATTGCTTCAGAGAAATGGGCAGTGGAGGCAGTAATGTCTAGCCAAATCCTTGATAGCCTCCATGAGGCTCGAGGAAAACATGGCACCGAATCCCCGCCTGCTTTGTACTTGGCCTCAACTAACCGACACCACAATATGGATCGGTTCTGAAGCCATCCCCACTTCCATTTATATAGGAGCGCCGTGTTCATGTCTTCGAGATTCAGAATGCCCGCCCCTCCTTCCTTTCTTCCACTGCATATCAAATCCCACTTTATAAGGTGTACCTTATTCGTCTCCCCTCCAGTCCTGTTCTAGAAAAACTAACGCCGGATGCTCTCGAGCTGTTGGAGGACTCCTTTTGGAATTTTGAAGAGGGAGAGGAAGAAGATGGGTAGGTTGCTCAGCACCGCCTGAAGTAATGTAATTCGAGCTCCAAGACTCAAGACCTTGCATTGCCATCCCTCGAGACGCTTTTTCGAATCTTTGAATAAGAGGAGAGACCATGCCTTTGTTTTGAGTCTTCCGACATGCAAGGGTAGCCCGAGATGCTTAGTCGGGAGGGAATCCGTTTGGCGGCCCATGAACCGAGCCAATCTCAATAATTCTTCATCCTGTAGGTTGATCCCTAACATTGAACTTTTATGGAAATTAATCTGTAGGTTGGACAGCAAGCCAAAACATTGACAAACAAAATGGACTCCCCCAATAGATGTGTAAGAACCCAGACCTCTATTTAGGCTTATGTTATTCTTTTATATGTTTAGATTGTTGGATAGCACAATTATATGTGTTATTTTATATTATTATTCATTGGGAGTGCATTAGGTTCATAATGCTTATGTTATATCCTAAGTTGCAGGTTTGGCATGATTTGGATTTAATTTTGTTAATGACCAAGATGATGTAGTTTAAATCTGATTTTTTTATGGAGCATTCAATTTTGAGTTAGCTTTTATACAAAAGTGGATTTAGATCATCTGGATTCTTGTAGCAAAAGTTATGTGTGTTTTTCTAATTATACCCCGGGGATGGAAAAGGTCTGATAGCAGCCCTGTTTGATGTTAATTATATAATTCAGAATGGTTGGAGGGATTATTAGAGATTGATAAACATACAAGTTGTAGATAATCTTCTTGGCTTTCCAATGGAAGTTGAATCACACAATTCGGAGCTAGATTGTAGAAGTTATGATAGTTTGAGTCGAGGGTGTGCATATTTTTTAAAGGAGGGTACTTTGATAATTTGGCCAGATTTCATAATTCCATTTAATTGAATGGGTGCAGTTGGTGGTTTATATGTGTTGAGAGAGTGAGAGAGAGTCGGTGAGACTCATTTTTTCAAGTGAAAAACAGAGGAGGAGAAGGAGAGAAGAGGAGGAGGAGAAGAGGAGGAGGAGAAGAGAAGAGATTGAAAAAGGTTTTGGTGAGATCATTTGATCATTTGATTTTCCTTTTGTGGTTTGTTTTAATTTGTTGATTTGGATTCTTATTTGGGGGAGGTTATATTCATTTTGTTCTAGGATTTTAATTGTTGATTTGGGGAAAAAGAAGAAGAGATGATAGTATTGAGAGACTTGAGATGGCTAAGAGAGGTAAAATAGATTTCTGTCTTGTGAAGATGCTTATGAATGTGATACTTAGAGACACATTTTGAAAATTATACCTTCATAGGATATGATCATCTATATGTCTAGATCTTATATATGAAATTTAGTGTCATTATATGACCTGTGTTGTAAGTTATGATCTGTCTTACAAGGACTGTCTAGATTTGAGTAGAATTGACCAGTTTCTGAATTTATTTTATTTTGGGCATTTATAGATCAATTCAGATTATGATGTCTGCTTATTCCAGCATGGCAATGAATATGTATGATTTATTTTAGAATTTTTGGATAAGTATTTGGTGTTGTGGAGATCAAAGTGTAGGGTTGTATTGTTGCCCAGATTTCTGTAGTTGCTGCCCAGATTTATAGTGGCTGCCCAGATTTGTTGTTTTGATGGTGTGATGTTTTCTTGTTGATTTATAGATGATTTAATTGGATGGTAGCCTTGGATGAATGGTTTTTGATGGTTTAGAATAATTGATTTGATTGTTGGAGGTATATGGTGTGTTTTGCATTTGTTGGCTAGGATCTTAGGATATATTTTGGATTATTCTTCTATGCATGGTTGTTTTATTCCTTAGCTGAGTTGATGATGTTTGTTTGTCAGAGGGGTCTCCTCAATGTGAGGAATGTGATGATCATCTGTTTTAGCTTATGGTGGGAATGACTATACTCCCACGAGTCTAGTAGCGATCACGCTACCGTTGGACTGTCCGTTGTGCGTGATTCTTCACGGGATGGAATACTCGTATCTGTGAGTGGATCTAACTCGACATTCTGATTAAATAGTTCCACGCTAAGTCATGTTTATGGTATGATATTAATCATGTATGCATGACTTGGTGACATCCATAGGCATGATTAAATATGTTCATTTTTAGATTGCATGATTACTTATCATATATATAATTATATTACATTGTCACATGCTGATACATTAAATAAACTTGGAATGTGTAGTTAAAGGTAGATTTGATATTATTATATCATGCCATATCCAAATGCATGCTCAATCTATCTTGTTAATGGTTGTTTAGCCTTGTTAATGGTTGTCTATCCTGTCTAGTCTTGTTAATGGCTGCTATATATATAGTCATCATGATTTATAGATCTTTGCCTAAAGATCTAGTTAGAGACATCGTTAGGGATAGGGGGGTCTGATCGTATGGGTCAGATCTGGTTGCTTGTTGTGGTTTACCTCGTAGGTCCTCGACCAGTCTGTGTCGAGCCTGTTCAGGGTGGGTTGATTATGATAGTTCTTGTGAGTCATGAGTGCGAATCTATAGTTGAGGTGAGAGTAAACTCTGGGTGTCCTTCACGAAGGAGCGTTTTCAAGGTTCATCCTGGACGCCCACGATATTCGATGGTTCAAATCGGCTACGCGTCAGAATGGTTGGATGACGGAGAGCCTTAGCAGAGATACTGGGTTTGACGGTTTAGTTTGGCATTTAGATGCTTCATGTGAGTCAGTTTAGGTGAGGGTAAACTCTGGGTGTCATTCATGAGGGAGCGTTTTCAAGGTTCATCCTGGACGCCCACAATATCCGATGGTTCAAATTGGCTACGCGTCAGAGTGATTGGATGACAGAGAGCCTTAGCCAAGATACTGGGTTTATCGGCCATGTTCACAAAGTGATGGAGTCTAGGGCGGGATCCATTGATGCAGTTTGTGATGCAATCGGGCTTTGGTGGACTTGATGGGTGGAGTGATACTCCCTATATTAGCCAAGCCGTTGCATTTACAAAATGGGTCATCTAAAAAAAGTCAGTGCGCGACAGGAGGAATTGTGGGGTATTTGTGTGTACTGACATTTTAGTCACTAGGATTTATATTTATGTATTTATAGCGTTGCTAGCATGTGATGTATCCCCTGTGGTATGGGACGCAGACAGATCTATCTTTATGTTGGGGACATAGCGAGGTTAGCGTTATAGTGTTGCTAGCATGGGATGGATCCCCTGTGGTATGAGACACAGATGGATCTGTCTTTATACTGGGGACATAGTAAGGTTAGTGTGAGTTGACCTCCTACGGTGATTGTACCTAAGGCTGGTCAGCTTATACTTGATAGTTATTTATGTAGATTTTATTATGTGTTGGAACTGTACTTTGAGGTGTCTTGTAGTTAGTTTTATTCACTAGGCCTTCATCGGCTTATCCCTCTATTGTTATGGGTTTTCTTCCAGGTGTTACACATGATAGGTGAGTTGGGTGTTGTTGAAGGTGTTGTGGGCCTCTCGACGATTTGGTGAGCCTGTCAATTTCCTGTTATTTTTCATACCAAGTGTTTTGCTGCTGTTGGTATATATTTAACTGTTTTTGTAATTATGACTTGTGTTCACACGGGACGGTGATTGTGTATTCTTTTGAGGGTCATTATTAACTGTTCCATGGCCTTGTATTGTTCATTTATTTATTCATATACTCTTCCGCTGTTGTCATTATGCTTCAATCCTTTATTTCTTATGATTTATTCTGATTATGATATACTCGGTATCGTACACGTGTCACCCCTTGGGGACAGCCGCTCCTGGACGTGACAAGATGACTCTTCAGCCGAGCATAGAATCACTGTATCGTCTGCATATTGAACGTGGGTTAAAGAGGGCCCCCCTCCACAGATCCTCAGACCCTTAATCCATCCTGCCGCTTCAGCTATTCGCAACATATGACTGAGAGAGTTAGCCACCACCGTGAAGAGCTGGGGGGGGGGGGGAGGACAATGGGTCACCTTGACGAATTCAAGTGGAAAAACTCGCAAGGTTTCCCATTCACAAGAACGGAGGCTTTTGCCGTTGATATACATTCCTTGATGAGGCAGAGTGAATCAGGTTCAAGTCCCATGACTTTAGGTGGAGAAGAAAATCCCATGTGACGTTATCATATGCGTGAGCGAAATCCAATTTAATAATCACACCCTGTCGTTTGTCTTTGTGGACCGCCGATATACATTCTTGGACCGTCATGAAGCCGTCTTGGAAGAGTTTCTTGAGCGTAAACAAGACTATCTTGTGCCACCTGTGCATTCAAGGAAACTTATAGCCATCACCTGCCAAAAAAATTTCACATTCAACCAAATGTCCCATCTCTTAGCTGGAAGCAGAAACCCTCAAGCATGGCTACATGGGGCTCCATCCACCACTTAATTCAACAAAGAAAAAGAAGGTTACTTTACACATTCAAAATAAACAGCCAATTCTTGAAAATCTCAAATTACTAGGACGTATTACAAGGCAGTAGAATCTCAATTCCTAACCAAAACTTTTGCTCCACGCATGTGATAAACTGATAATTTATTCAGGGAAACCCAGCAACCAATAATGAAATTTATTTTAGCCCCTGAAATATTTGAATTTATTTTTAGGTCTTTAAGTTAATTGAAGTATTATTTTTGGGCCCTTCCATCCTATAAGGGTTATATATTACCCTTTTTCCCAATTTTACCCGTACATATCCCATCCATGCAAATAACTAAACCTTTTTTCTATGCGCGATAAATTTGATGACGCACATGATTAAATTTTATCATGTCACAATGTTATGACATCATAATTAGAAAATTAACAATATGGTTTTGACAAAACATACAGACAGTTTAACGGTGTACAATGATATATTCACAGTGTATATAGACATATTAACAATGTAGATAGATGGTGAAGAATGAAGGGCAAAAATTAATAATGTAACGGTGGGCTTAACGGTGTACGGATAGAAGGATATGGAAATAATAAACAATGGGGACAAAGGATTGAAAAATAAGTCCTAATATTTTAGGGAATTAAAAATAATTCATGGGTTCTCTGGAGGACTCACAATTAATTTTCAAAAAAAAAAAAAACAGATGTTTTAGGGAATTAAAAATAATTCATGGGTTCTCTGAAGGACTCACAATTAATTTTCAAAAAAAAAAACACCCCCTCGGGAAACGCCATTTTAAAAGAAAAATAATATGTCCAACCCCGTGTACATTGAAGTGTATATTGCTATACAAAATGATATATATAGAGATGTCATATTATATTTCTTTTTTTTAAAGCTGATTTTTTTTAACCTTCATTACTATAATATAATCAATACACTACAATAACGCAATATATGCTATTTTGGGCTACAAATAGAATTGCAGAACAGACTAAATGTATCAACACTCTTTCAAAACTGACTAAATGTATTAGCGCTCTTTCAGAAACCCTTAAAATCTAAAATGACGGATTTTTCAAAGACACCACGCCAAGCAAAATCTGTTGTGAATCATGATGCTTTTCACAGGCGGATTAGATTAAAAAAAAAACTTGACGGTTCAACTGTACATCTAAATGCGCCTGAAGTGTATACTCCATTGTATACCCAATTTCACAAAAAAAAAAAAATCAAACAAGTACTTCATCTGACTGCAATATATTACGCATCTTTTGTTAAATTGACAAACATCTCTCCTCTTCTCGAAATAGGTCATAGGATGCACCATTATTCAAAAAATAATAAAAAAAACTCCAATAAGTTACACATGTAAAACTCTGCACTGAATCACTTGACAATTAGTCCGCTCCAAAGACATAGACAATAATAATGGATATAAAATCAGCTAAGCAGTCTAAATTCAAAAGTTAATCTACTTTACTAAGACCATTTTTTTTTTCTGCCATGCATGCCCAATATCATTTGGGTATCAACAACATAACTGTTTGTACACATTGGCACTGGTTTATTTTATGCAGTTAATACATAAAAAATTCCAACTATAATGTAGCAGTGATTGAGTTTTCATTTAAAGTTTTTTTTTTCCTAAAAAAATGATGATGGTTAGATCAGTCTCCCAAGAAGTTCAGAATATCAGACACCTTGCTAGTATAATAGTCAGGATGAATGGTGTTTAGAGAGTCTTCAAGCATTGGTAATGTTGTCACACCTGCAATAACAGTATTTTTTGGGGGTTCAGCAAATCATGCTCTATGTATATTTGCTATACGTCTGCCCCACAAGTTTGATAGGGGGGTCATCACAAATTCTAGAAATTTTTTTCAAGCTCGACAAAGAAGAAAAGGAAATATACATACCTGATAGGACAAGAAGAGTATTACAACCGGCATTCTGTCCAAACAGAATATCAGTATCCAATCTATCACCCACCATGCACATTTTCATAGTATCAATTTGAAATCTGCGCAACAAAGGATATATTGAAATTCTGCTCTCCTTTTTTTTTCTTTTTTTTTTGCACTTCTCAGTATACAAATATTAGTTGTACTGTACAAGACCACGGAATCCCTACATGCAGCCCTATGTGCAGTTCCATTTCGCTGACGAAGTATATATTTCATTAGATTAAGCATGTAATTCATTGGGGTATATATTTCATTTTTTTCATGAATGTACATGCTTCATTATATGAAAACTGCATGGAGGACTGTCCTTAACATTACCTATATATCTGTAGCGTACCTATATGTATATTACATCCTTTTATTAAGAACTGTTTGCTAACATGTAGTTCCACTTGTACAGATACTGTTAAAAGAAACTGAAGACTGCACTTTTATATTGCTCAAACTCATGAGGGTTGAGTTAAAATCCATTAACTGCAGACTCTTACCTGGTGCATATAGTTGTTCTACATAATATGAAAAATCTGTAATCCAATTGTGCAATGCAAATATGCAGTACTTATTAGATATCATTTAAACTGTTTTATGTTATACCACATCCTTTTAAAAGTTTTATTAACTTTCTCTGATGCTCAAATTTATGCATAATTGTTACTAACCTCTCCACTAAGAAATCCATCATGAAGGTCGACGGCTTTCCAACAACAACAGGTTCCTTTTGAGTTGATCCACAAATAGCACCGACCATGCATCCTGCACCTGCATTCAATGAGCAAAACGCATCACTAAGTGAAATTTTTGAATTTTTTACTAAATTATATGAGGTCTGAGTTCCTAATTCTTCAGAAAAGGAGTTTTGATAGTTAAGGAAAAAAAAACCTGGCCATTCTTGTGTGTCAGTCATATGGCCAACAGCATCACAATTGGTGGCGATGAATAGACATCCAGGATTTTCACGGATACATAGAGTACCATAACTGCCAGTTCAATCTCTGGGTCACACAATAGCTACATACAGACATGAACAACAGTATGATAGAGAAGGCAATTATAAGATTGTGATCATAATAAGCAGACAATTAACCTTACATATTTGATTTACAGTTATCACAAGCTCTTAGTAGTAAAAAGGATCAGCTATCTCAATATTTCTTGAGCTCAAAATTTCAACTTCCCTGGAAAACATCATACGCCGGTCACTGACGCATGAAATCATGTTATGGAGAATGCAGTGATTTCAAATGGCATCCCTCAATTTTGGGTTATCATAAAAGTTATTCTGAGATATCAATCTTTGAACTTTTATCTGCTATTCAAGCGGTATAACATTGAACTTACGCTTGTCTGCATTTACATGAGAATTCTTAGATTCATTAAAATTGACTTCTTGTTGGTAGTTCTGGCATGCACAAAGCTCACTAAGAAAGAAAAACGGGCTTCTATCTGAATGCTGAAGCATGTTGATAGAACAATATGATAATCTTCATTGCTTCTTTTATAAGCAATCTTAAAATTATTATGACTTCAATGATGCTGTGAAAAGTATGGTTTAAATGTCTCACTGGAGTTTATAATAGTTTATATGCGGATCAATCCCCACAACTACTGCGCCAACCTGGAAGGGCAAGTATTAAATATCAATCAAGTGAAATATTTAGAATGTATACCAGGAAAAAGAAAGGCCTTTCCTGATAACACGATAGGATTTGAAATGACAAGGAAAAAACCATGAGGATGAGAATTTACATTTTCATCATGCTTAACCATGAAATCTGATTTCAGCTGTATACTTTTGTTACTATCTTCCTGCAGAAATGTTTGTCAACTGAATAATTAGAATTTGAAAAAGAACCACCTGTCTGCTCATGCAGATTTCTATCCATTAATGTGTGTGCTGCAGTGACATCATTTAATCAGTTTATAATCCACAGTTAGAGATTCAAATGAGTTGAGCACATAACACACAGGTTCGCTTTAGGATCTGATGGTGAGAGGATAGTGAAATATTTTTTGCTGAACTGAATTCGGCTGAACTAGATGGAGTAACCGGGAAGACAGAGAAGACATAAAATCTAGCCGGCAAAACTGATGTTGTATGCCTATTTGTATGACTGCTATATACAATTTCAATTCCAAAACTACAATTTGATAGGTGATGATATATTTTTAAAGAAGGGTTCTTCATTCTGTGAACAATACGAATTTTCTTCAGTAAAAAATGATTGTTCAGGGCAATTTCTACCTAGAAGGAAGTGGAGTGTACTGGAGTGCAAAGAGGTACACCCAAAAAGAGAATACACATAAGCACACACAAACGTACATAATAAGTCAAGAAAGCCTTACTGGGCCACCGAAACATGTAAAACCAGCGAGCTTCAGTTCTTCCAATATGCCTTCCTCACCTATAACATATACCTGTGCAAAGGCAAACATGTACTCTTTAGTTATGCTATTTTCATCATCACCCATATATATTAACTAAAAATTTGACACTCTTTTGAGGAAGAACAGGTATAGAAACACATTGTTCTGCTTCAAACGTGAACAACTAAAGCCTCAAACACACTACCATTCCATATCGACTTGAAGCATCATTTAGTTATGTAATAATAAAACAATGTATGTCAACCATTTCTGTTTGAGTTCGACATATGTCGGCAAAAGCAAATCAGAAAATAAGAGTGGACCAGATGTTGGCATGTTGCATATGAAAAAACAACCGACCTTCTTTTCTCGAGGGAAGCTGTTCAATTTCAAGTACATTGCTGCAGCAAATGAAGAAGAGAATATCTCTTCCTACAAACAAGACACATATTGAAAATTAATATCAAATGCCTGTCAATTATAGAATGCGATACACACTTGTCCTTGTCAAGTTCATACCTCACTAACTTCGAGTCCAAGTTTACGGAATTTGCTTGCATACTGTTTCCTAGATTTCATTGAATTGTTTGTCACAAAAACAATCTTTTTCCCCTGATACGCGCATGAAAAAAAGAAAAGAGAGATAAGACACATCACAAACATTAAGGACAATTGCAGCCATAAACATTACTTTTTCTGTTCCTTAAAACAAGAAAAGGAAAGAACAGAATAACTTTGAGATTTTTTATTTCATTCAGATTAAGCACTACAAAATATTTCATTATCTCATATGAAGAAATGCTGCCCATTGATAGAGAGACATCTCTACTCACAATCTTCATTGTAAGATATTCTTAATAAAAAAGAGAATTGATATACTCAGTCTGTTTTATAGCCCCATCTATAACAATTGTCTATGCACTGTGATAGTGCAGTATAAATGTATATTGCATATCACCATGCATGAAAATTAAATTTTTTTCATTTTTTCCAAGAAAAAAAAAACTCAGGGTAGATATCACCTTTTATAATAGTATGTACTTCAATGGGCGATTATATATTTTTCTAAAAGAAGAAAACGGTGAGGACTGCGAATGGGGTTGCACACAGGGCTGAGCCTATCATTTTCCAATAAAACATATCATCAAGAGCACCTAAAGTTTCCTCTCAAGATTTCATAATTCCAACGGCCAAACAAAAAATAGAACAAAGAAAACTGTAAAAAAACACTTTTTCCCCAAACACAATGACATAATCTCATCAATTGATCCCCAATGCATAAAACGGTTACCTGTCTTACTCTTCCAGCAAATCTACTGTACAAATGCACGTACTCTTGTACATACAAGCTAGCTACGCATACGCCCACACATATAAATAAAATTATGTTCTTCGAATAGTCAAAGCCAAAATATCAACAAAAAAAGCCCTTAAAAAACGCCAAACTTTGCCTCTCAAGATTCCTAACTCAATCGAACAATCTCAGATTACAAATAAACTGTATAAAAAGACTTTTCTTTTTCATTCACACAATCAGATAAACAATCACATAAACCCATCCATCCATCTATTCGTCCAAAATCTACAAACACACACACAAAGATTCGAAAAAAAGCGTACTTTTGATCGTAGCATCTCCAGCGTCCGAGGAACCCCATCGATAAGTCGATCGCCCTTCCAAATGACCCCTAAAAAAAATACAAAATCCGATCTTTTTTAGAGAATCCCCCCCAAAAGAACATCTAAAGAATCAAAGAAAAAATTGACACTTTTTTTTTTTTTTTGAATGAATTGGAAATCCAACCATCGCAGTCGAAGAGGAAGGCTTCGACGGAGTCCAATAATTCGTTGAAATCTCCATTAGAGAGTGCTCTGTAAGGCTTCGAAGCCCCGTTTTCGACCCTCGCCATTGATGGTCCCTCGTTTTCTCTCGTGGTCCGTTTTAAAGCAACTATGGTTTGTTGTAGGGGATATTTTCACCCACCGAGTTCTTCTACCCACCCCTTTAAAAAAATAAAAACATGTGGTTTTTTTAAAAGGTGAGCACACCCGATCTATTGGATTTTGTAAAGTCATCCATTATGTCATAAGTTGACATCACATAGTCGAACCGGTCACAGAGACGTAAGACCATTTCTGCAACCCATTCAACTTTGTGTAGTCGTCAGGTATATACTCCGTTCGATATCACAGAGTCAAACAGATTACAGAAACCTAAGACTCTCATGTTATCCATTTAACTTTGTAAAGTCATCAATTATGCAGTATTTTAAAACTCAACCTCACATGCCTGGTTGAATTAGTTAAACATTCATCCGTTTTGAATTCCAGTTTGGTTTACCCATATAACCCGATGATATAACAAATTGGTAAAACTCAATCAACCCACCGGTTGAACTAACAGTTTTAATGACCGGTTATGGATTGATTATATGGAATGATTCTTTACTCATAGAAATTGTGACTAATCAATTGTTAAAATAAAAATGTAATACAAAGTTTAGATTTTATGTACTGAAATCATGTTATGATATTAAGTAAAATTTTATGCAAAGATTTTTTAAAATATTTTATATTTTTATTTAGTAATGATAATTAAAAAAAATTATTATATTATTATGTCACGGTTCAAATCCGGTTGACCCAACAGTTGAATCAATGACTCTTGACTCGTTCATTTTTCTCATTCGATTTTTAAAACATTGTCATTATGTCACATGTTAACATTACATAGTCGAACTGGTCTCAGAGACCTAAATGTCACAAAGAGATATCCATACACTACATCAAGTGATATGCCTTTCATGATACTGAACAACACACCATTGTTTGAAGATATCATTTTATTGAGAATGTCATAATACATGAACACATTGTTCAAAACACATAGTCGAATGGGTCGTAGAGAGAGCCTTAGGTCTCTGTGATCAATTCGACTATGTGATGTCACCCTGTGAAATAATGAACAACTTCACAAAGTCGAATGGATCACAGAGAGTGCATTATATTTCTGTGACTTGTTCGACTATGTGATGTCATCCAAAGTATATAATTGATGACTACACAAAGTCGAATGGACCACAGAGATGGTTTTAGGTCTCTGTGATCAGTTCGACTCAGTGATGTCAATCTGTGACTTATTGGACGCTTCATAAAGTGGAATGGGCTCCTTAAAAAAATCATATTCTGATTTTTTGAGAGGGGTGGGGTGAATAGCTGTGTGGGTGGGAATATCAGTGCCTTGTTTGTAGAGTTTGATTGGATTGCCATTCTATTATGGGAATACTTCCCCGTGTGTTTTAGGTATAAGTCCATGGATAATGTCAGATGATCTCATATAAGAATTTGTGTATGTTTGTTTAACCCGGATAATCCCTGATAAAGTATATCAGAATGAATTGTATAAAGTGGTATATGGATTTCAATTAACCCTTGAAATTAAAGTTATCCTAGGTTATTCACTAGTCCCTGTTTGGATAGCGGAATTGAGTTATTCTGGATAGATAATTATGATAGCATAGATAACAAATCTACATGAATAAGATATTTTCTGTTTGGTTGTGTTTTTTTATTCTTATTGGAAAACGTAAGAATAAATGTTAAGTTGTTTGGTTGATAAATAATAAAATATAAATAAAGTGTAAAAAAGGATTTGACATGTGGGTCCTTTGATATATAAAATGTATTGATAGGTGATTTGATATGATAAGATGTAAAAAATTGATTTGACATTTGGGCCCATGGGAATAGATAAAGTGAGTATAATTTATCCAAAGGGTTACTTAGAATTGTTATACTCTCTTATACTCATTTAAAGTGGCATAGTAATTCCATCATATACTTCTTTAAACAAACACCAATTTTTCCTATCTATTCTTATCCCACCTTATTCCACCCTTAAACCACTTTTATTCCGCTACACAAACGGGGCACTAAAGAATATGTGGGTCCACTATCAAATCAGTCATCACTTCTTATAAATCACCTTCAAATCAACTATCATTATTTTTTTACATTTATAAATCATTATCCATACTTTATTCACATTTTACCCAAACAACAAAACATTTATTCTTACGTTTATCAATGAGAATAATTCAAAACACAACCAAACACAAAATCACTTTATTCTTATTTATACTCACGTATGCTCGGATAAATGCATACCAAGAATAAAACATATCCCGTTCCAAACGGGGTCTAAGTTGTCATCGCTTAACCCATTGTTGGTTCAAGAATAAGTCTAGAATAAATTAAAATTAATCAGAATAATCTCATTATGGATGTTTGGATGATTAAAATAAATGAGAATCTGTATGTTAGAATTAACTATTATAAAATAGTATGTGGATTCCATCCACCCATTAAAATTAAGTTATTTCAGATTATTCAAATCAAAAGACTATGTGGGCTCACTGTCAAATCAATTGTCATCAATTTTTAATTTTTTTATAAATCCTTATCCACATTTTATTCACACTTTATCTGAACAACAAAAACTTTATTATTACGTTTCCCAATGAGATAATTCAAAACGCAAATAAATACAAAATCATTTTATCCTCATTTATACTTGAATAGTCATACACCTCAAAAAAATTTAATTCTCGAACAAAATATGAACATGTTTCCAATTGGAAGTGGGGGCTATATACCCACCCCATCAAATTATAATTTCACCCCTTTTAAAATATAAAAAAACATAATTTATGTTCATATGAAACAATGCAAAGCCCACCCCTCCTATCCCACCCCATGTTAACTGGTCTCACCCTCTTTATACAATGAATGGATATACCACTCCCCAAAAGAAAAGAAAAGGCGGGGATGGTGCTAGAAATTGGGAGCATGGATGGGTTACTGGAGGAGGAGAGCGAGGAGCAGCCTCGCTTGGTTGAAAAGGCGGAGGCAATGAAGTGGCCTCCGCACGTCTTCAGCTCGCCCATGCCAAGCGCGGGCACGATGCTGAACATATTGCATGGGCTGCTCCCATCCAACATGGATCTCGTAGAGTTCGCGGTGAACATGGAGAGCCTGTTCAGATGGGACTCGATGACGATGACTGCATGTTTTTCATAAATTAGAATACCATCCACAAAACAAAGTGGAGGAACAAGAGAATCTGAACAATAAAAAGTAAATTTTTTTTTAGTTTGTTATTCATGCTGCATCTGTTTCAGCAATTCATCAAAACATATAATTAATTTACATATGGTTCAACAACTTATCAAAGCAAAGTTTCTTTTGGTTTGTTATTCATGCTGCCAAGATTAATAAAACATGAAAAAAAATAAACAACATACTACAACAAATACTTCAACTTTAAAATAAAAAAAAACATATATGATAATTTTTTATGGTTTTAAACAAAAAGGGTTTAATGAACCCAATGGGTGCTAAGGATTTGATGCCCTCCATGGTCAGCACCAAAGACGGACAGATGGTGAAAGCCCCCGCCCTCCTTCATGTTGGCGACCTTGACTACAACATTGTCAATGAGATCCTCAACAAACGACGATCAAATGCATGAGTATAGGTGGTTAGAGGGTATATAAAAGAGCGTGCATATGACTTAGATAAATGATCACATAAATTTGTGCGCGCGTAGGTGCTCTAGGTGGTTCTAACAAATGATTAAAGATTTGATGGGCTAAGATGGAGAGAATCCACATACAACATATAAAACAAGCAAGAGCCAGAAATTGAGCAAAAGAAGAGTCCGAGAGAGGGAGAGCCAGAGACTAAGTAAAAGAAGATGTCAAAGAGAGGAAGAAATCATAATGAACCACATGGTAGCTCAGACAGGGACTGCGAGAGGAGAGTGGGGAAGATCTTGTTGAGGCTGAACCAAAAGGGAGACCGGTGGGTGCTGGCACAGGGAGAGGCGACAACAACCAGGAGGGAAAGAGTTGGACGATAGGGAGAGAGGGGAAGGATGCACAAAAGGAAAAATGAGGGGTGGGGTTTCAGGTTGTAGTATAGGGGTGGGTTTGGAGTTCATAAATGTTGGATGGGGTGGAACTTACAAGGGGTGAGATTGGAGAAAAATACATTATAACCGCCCCCTTGAAAGATCATGTAAGCTGATTTTAATTTTTTTTTAGACAAATAAACAGTAGAAAAAAATATGTTTAGATCCATGTTTGAAAATCTTCATCTTTTTAACGCATCTCATGAACGCTGTTATTAGTAGTTCACAGCAATAATCTATCTCCATATCCATTCATTAGTTTATTATTTTTAAGGGAAATGTAATACCTTATAAGTTAGCTAATATTCATATATTTCCCTGTTTTTTCAACCTCCTGAAAGTTTTCCTTTAATGGATCTGCTTTGTAGGTGTTAACATGTCTGATCCCAAGTGCAGTCAAGTTAACCAAACATTGATAAATACAGTCTTAACCAAGAAAACTTATTGGGGGTTATATGAATTTTCAGAAGAGGAAAAATAAGGAATATGAATATTAGCCAACTTACAAAGCATTATATACATTTTTGTTCCCTATTTTTAAAAGTTTAAATATGTGCGGTTGATGTTGCTTGGAAGAGATTGTTAAGAATACACAGAATAAGATGGAATATAAGTGAATAAACCTAAAAAATATGTTTATTTGTAGAACAATAAATGTATATTTATGTCAGAGTATACGAGAATAAACTGATATTTGTAATATTTCACAAATTCTGCTCCACAAGATATTAAAGGTTGAATGACATATTATCACCTCCTATAAATCAGCTAAACCCACATGTAACTATTTTTTATACTTTTTATAAATAATTATTTATATCTTATTTACCTTCTATCAATAACTTACCTATGATCAACCAAGCAACAATAATTTTTTTTGTTACATTTTTTAACAAAAATAACTAAAAAACGCTAAAAAAATAATTTATTTCGTCCATTAGTCCCTCCTTTAACAAACAATTTATGTACAAGTTTAAATCTTCAATTCATGTTACTTCGACCAATTAAACAGCGTTTTGAAACGCTTATGAATGTGCTTTGTTTTAAAAAAAACAAAAGTGCATACATGTTTCCAAACGTCTCCCTAATTACATAATTAGCTACTCATTTTAATTCAAAAATATGATTTTTAAAAAGTAAAGAAAATGAACTTCCTATGAATCAAGTTGATTTAAACTTCCTATGAATCATATTTTTCTGAAGTGTTTTCAAGCACAACCTTAAACTCATTCAAAAATTTATAACAAACAATAGTAAAAGAGACAACAAAGATGAAAATGAAAAAAAGGAATGAAAAGAATGAAGATATGAAACTTGATAAAATTTGAAAGCCAAAAGGAATTAGACAAATCAAATTTCATATCATAAATTGAAAATATAGATTGAACTTTTAAATTTACTACTCACCTTAGGTTAAGATTGAACCCAAACCTATCCGAAATCAATCTGATCAAGTTCAACCCACCCAAACTTCACCCTAACATCACATTCTTATGCAACCTAAGCTTCAAAAATAGCATGCCATATATAGGCCATCCCCAAAAACTAAACAAAAAATAATACAAAATTTTATAACATAAAGGCCTGATAACTTAGGAGGGCGTATAGCTCCTCCTCACACTTTAGCATACAATCGCCGTACCGCCTCTTTAGCTTTTCACATCGAATGAGTGAATCTCAACAGTCTTACCCAAGACCGCGCCTCCATCTTTTGTCAGTCTTGTTCTTCTGTTCTCCCATTTGCTTCACCTACTTCTCTTATTCTCTTGCTTTTCGCAAGGCCTTCCTCTTCTCTTCTCTGGAAGATAAACAAATGAACCATTAGATTCCAGACATGACAAACCTTAATGAGATTTGATATTACTCTGATCGTCACATTTAATTATTGTTATCATATTTGTTAAAATTTAGACACATACCTGGCTTTTGCAATTTCTTCTACATAGAACTTTCTTTTCTTTTTCAATCTTGGTGTGAGTACATGAGGCTTCTTCCCATTCTTGAGCACACCCTTACCCACACTGCGTTTTGCCACCTTATCAGGCTGCTGAGGTTGTTTCGCTTTGATTTCTGGGATCTTGTCTTTGACATTTTTAACTTTAGGCGTGGCTTTTCCATTTACTACTGCATTCATCTTGTCAGCCTTGTTAAGAGATTCAGCGGTTGGGGTTTTCCTTCGGGGATCTTCTCTTCCTTTCCATCATCAGTAACCATGGCCTCTTCAATTTCTGTCGCGTCAGATGTGTCGTGTTCTGTCACTGGTTTGGAATTGCTCAATTTTTTCAACTGTGGGAAGAATTAATATGAATCATTTGTCATGATAATGGATTTATCTCTCTATTTCAATATACAGTGGAACTCATATTGGGGAATAACTACTACTGTGTATTAAAAAGAATAATATCATAAAAGAGCTCACTAACTACAAGTCTATAAGCTAGTATCCAGGATTGAGCAAAATCTCTCGACTGCGACATATAAGCACCTTTCATGGGCACCATAAGCTATTTCTCTACACAATGCAATAGACTTGGGGATTTCTGATACAACAAAAGCACATCCCAGTAATTGACAAACTTTTGAGAACACACATACCCTCTTCCATCTAGATTGTGATTATGAGCAAAATTCCACACAGAACCGAACTCATAAGATACCTTGTCTCTATTAAAAAGTTTGCAACACACACTCATAGAGGAACTTGTGTCTGTTGGCTTAGTTCAGCAAAATATACTTCTCTAACATGACACCAGTATTATTTCTTGAGTTACAAATTTCGTGAAGAAAAGCAAACCGAACTTTGATTGGTTGGCCAGCACCTCTCACCTCCCTGAAAGAGGTGAGGGTATCAAATCCCGGGGAGTGCCAATTTTTTTCAAAATAAAAATAAAAATGAAATAATCCTGATTAATACTTCCGGATATCTCCAGTTCAAAATCAAAAGGAGACATGTTTACTTTTCTACCTAAACTCCGAAAACTATTCTTAGAATCAGGTGTGCAAACATCATGTACCGTAACGGAACATTTATTCAAGGCATGTATCAAATGATGATTTCATGACACTTACCTTCGCTACAAAAAATCCATCCATATTATGGACATGAGGGTAAAAGCGCCTGGTTTTTTCTAATGAGGGGTGGAAACGGTGTTCCCTGAATCGAACAAACCTGAAAGAAAAAAAGGGGATGGGCATCAGTAAACCAGGAACACCTGTAACATCAGAAATGGTGAAATTCTGAATATTACCCTGGACGGCCAAAATCCAGACCACATGGTACAAGTTGCACATGTCTCTTTTTGAGAGCATAATCTATAACCGCTTCATTCTATAATTAAAAACATTAACGTGAGTCATTAAATCTAATAATTTCTTGTCTGAAAAACACATCCTATAATACTAACCTCAGCAACCATAATGGAACAGGTTGAATAAACTAGGTATCCCCCTGATTTTGAATTAGCATCAACCATGTCAATTGCTGCAAGAATCAGTTGCTGCAAAAGAAGCAAAAAAAAAACAAATATTACAAATAATGTGCAAAGGGAAAAATAGACCTGTATACGATCCCTAGGAGAAACAGAGCATCAGTTCTTCTTTTATTATCAGATTTTCTATTTGTAACTGCATTATAAGTGCACATGCACATAAATTTATCACTACTCATGGTGGCTGGAATAATACAAGTTGTACTTCTATAACGATGGATCATTTTAATACTATCAGCACTATATCCTTTTAATGATACCAGCACAGCAGCACTATATATAGGCTGATGATTGAATGGGAAAGGGAAACCACGTACTGCTATAGGCGGAAATCATGGTATAGGTTATTCGTGGGAGAACTTTTCTTAATTGAATTTGATATATATAAATCACACACAAACACATACAAACCACATAAATATACTATTCTGTGTCCATATATGTAACCATTACAGCAAAAGAAGGATAAGAGTGTAAAATTCTAGTTCCACTCAAAATAAAGATTGTAATAAAGTAAATGAGAGAAGAATCCACAAGGCTACTTTGATGTGATTCAACATATAAAAATCATGATCTCACCTTTTGCAAAAAAACGCAATCCTCTATGTCCTTTCTCTCTTTGGAGAATTTAACAGATTCATCTTTAGATATGACCTGAAAAAAAGTCATCAGTGATCTTTTTTATACAGCAAAAACTGCCCCCCCTAATTTAAGTTTTAATGAAATAAATATCAAATGTTGTTCACTTACCCCCGTCCCACTGCAGGGTGCATCCAATAATGCCCTATCAACAGAATTTAGTCCATACACCATTGGAAGCTGCAGCCAGAATTTCAAATTGATCAACTGTGTTGCCCAAACAATTATTTAAACAGTTTCTGTTTTTTTTGGGATAAAAAGTTGCACTCGATTGTCCAATAACTTATATCCAGGAAAAATGTTCATAACGCCCTCTCGTAGGTACCAACATCAAAATTTCTTTATTTAAAGATGAGACATGCAGCTGAATTCAAACACACTCCAGTACCTTTTTCTTCCTTTTTCTTTTTATAGCAGCAATAGCATTGCAAAAAAATCACGTGAAATTTCAAAATCAAAGCACAAGAAAGAACGTTATTTGAAACAAAACCTAACAAATTTTTTTATTAATTCTGCAAAGTAAATGCCAAACTCATATTATAAAATAAAAGGTGAGAGGAGATTGTGTGTTTGAAACCTCTTCTTTTTTTTTTCTTTCTTTTTTTTGGAAACGAGGTAGGAACTTTTTATTAATAAAAGCCCCTGAACAAAAGGAGACGTGGGATCTCCTGACAAAACAAATTTCTTTTTGGAGTAATACCAGATTTATAAAATCTTGGTCAGAATCTCTTACATTCCTTCCATTAAAATTAATGGCAGAAAGGGCAATGATAACGATAAGAATGATGATCCACATGCAGAATCTCAAATGAATAATGAAACCCATGGTCATGCAGAAAACTTTTCTTGCAAACAACCTATTTTTTCAAAGAAAGTAAAGCAAATTGTGAAGTAGAATTTACATAACCTGTTATCAATAATGCTATATCAAACAATTCAATTCAATTGTGTAGCCTTCAGCAGAATTTAGGTTTATAGGAATATATCAGTGTTTTCAAACTTGAAACTAACCTGCCTTCCGTCGTAGTTACAAACTATAGTATTTGTGACACCCATCCGCTGTAAATTTGATGTTAGTGCCTTCAGTCTCTTAAATTTGAACTCGTTCGCATAAATTATACCTGAGAAAAAAAATACATATGAAGGAAAAGGAGAAAGCAGAAGCAATCACTGATGAAGCACAGAATCACAGAAACCAGTAAAATAAAAGTAAAAGAATGACTTTTTAAATAAACTGCAATTTTTTACATAATTTTCACCTCTCCCCAACATAATTACACACCCGATCCTCTCATGACCCGCTAGCTCTCTGTTGGATATTAGATATTATAATATTATAATTTTTTTAAGAATATGTAGGAATTCTACCATCCAATTTCATTGACAAATTAAAGTACAATTCCAGAGAACAAGGGGAAAAAAAGAAGCATGGTCCATATATTAGGGTTCTACTGGCATACAACCACAGTCCCTACTACTACTCTCTGATCACCAATCTTCCCCCCTTCACAACCCCAACTCTTGGCCCCGCAAGATGTATTGCCCATATAATTGTTTCCAATCACTACCTAAGGCAAACAACATAAATGTACTTCTCCAATAGTCCATCTTCTCCAAATAAATCTCCATGTTACTTCCCCATCGTAACATATCAGATCTGCTCCACATTTCTTTAATAAAATTAAAAAACTGCAACACATATAAATCATTTCACAAAAATAGGTGATCTAGTGGCTGGTCAGAGATGAGCACATACCACTGTTCTTCATCAGGGCTGCAATATATGTTGTTTTACCCCCAGGAGAAGCCCTGCAGGAGGTATAAGTGATTAGGTGGATAAATTGGAAAACAACAAAATCAAAAGTAACGCAGCTGTAAACCAGTGAGTGATAGTGCAATAAAAATAAACATTTGAGAAAAAGTACATTAGCTTGTAAAGTACCACTGTACCAGTTACTATGACTTGGTGACATTGTCCCTTTCAAAAAGAAAGGTAGAGAAAGGAAGACAGGAGGAATAATAAAAAAACTGAAGCCATATATCTAACAAAATATGGAAAATGGCTGATCAAAATTTATGGGTAAAACAGAGTGAGTGATAGGCAGTGGGTCAAGGTCAGATAATTAGGGAGGTCAGTCAAGCAGGTAGTTCTCAATAACTTCAACTACAGCCACCATGGGGAGATCGCATCATGACACCAAATATTACATGCGGCAATTGTTCAAGGATTCAGGTCAACCAATAGATGGGTGGTTCGTTTCCATTCTTGGCTTATTAAGTTCCTAAGAAAGAGAGCACAAAAATGATGTCTGATGCCATGTCAACAATATTTGGGTAGATCTTTAGATGGTTGAGGAAAACAGAAGCCAAATTATTTCTTAACAATTGTTGCTGAAAGACTGTCACTGTACAATCAGAAAAATTTCGGAATGACTAAGGACTCATTTGTCAAATGTAAAAGGTGGGACAGACAAAATGTAAGAGGGGAAATGAAGGAGTAAACGAGTTTATATCTCAGGAGAGCACACCAGTGGGGCTAGGCATCAGGGCAGAGGCAAGAAGTATAGGTGATCAAACTAAACAATAGACATTTTTTATTGGGATGGGCGGTATGTACAGGGCCAGAGAACTTTTTGTATTAGTAAAATTCATGATTTATATGAGCCTTTCACCATGCTGCGTATGTAAGAATCAAAATTTTTACACAGTTTCAGGGAAGCAAAATAAATAACATAGTAATATGACTTGTATGTATATACCAGGGGTTATCTTTAAAGAATAGGAATTTCTGTATAAAAAAATCTTAGGAATTTCTGTATAAAAAAATCTTAGGAATTTCTGTATAAAAAAATCTTCACTTATAATGTCATGTAAAGATTGGATAGAATGAGAATGGGATTGGCAAACTTTTATAAAGAGAATATATTTTCTCCAATGACTAGGTTTTTACAACTTTATTGGAATTTAAGTTTGCACTCATTTTATCCCATCTTTTATTCATTTTCCATTATTATTGTTCTACATCAAATTTATGATAGATAAGATTGTCATTCATGGATATTTCAAATAAAAAAAAGATTGTCATTCATGGACTCCCGGGGGAAGGGGGGTTTGCTGCTTTGCAGCTATGTATTGTAATATACAATGACATTATACTTCACAAGCAGATGTTGTGTGAAGATATTTGATATTAACCTCTACACTCAAGCACAAAACACAACTAGATCACATTATTTTATTCCATTTGACATTATAAAAGGTACAGAAATGAGCTAAAGGTACAGAAAAACATAATTAAAAAAAACTGCCTATACAAGGTAAAGGCTACAGAGTCCTACTTTTCTTTAAAAAACACTGAAAACACTTACGCCATATCTAAGACCCGCTCCTTTTCTTGGGGAGCAAGTGCCATAACAGGCAAAAATGAGCTCGCACTTTGTAGCTGCCAAACATAAAAAGGAAGAAACTTATACAAATTGTATTTAAAAAATACCCAAACTTTATGAACACAATGTAAATTGTAAAGCATAAAGATTATCAAATGCATGAGCTACCATATAATGTCCAGCCAAGTACTCTGGAGTTGCACCAATAGGCACTTGGGAATCATAAACAACCAGAGCTACCTAGCATCAATCAAATGCATAAGGATATTATTCAAATACCATTGAAAATTGATAGACTAAATGAGAATTTAGAACTAAGGAACCTTACCTTTGACCATTCGCTCAATTGCTTAAGGTTCACTCCTCTGCCAATTAGAACATTGGCAAGGTCCCGTCGTCGAGTCTAATAACCAAAAAATACAATGAAACTAGAGAACAAAAGTACCAAAAATACACTTCATGATCATTATTTGAATGCTGGAGTGAATGCCAGACAATTTAGTGATGGGATGTGAATAATTCCAGCTGAAGGAGAATGCTTTATGAAACTGAGATCTCCAGTACAACCCAAGGATATATATGATGTCATAAGAAGCAAAAATATTATAATCATCTACAAGAAGTTTTCTTTTCAAGCTACTCGCTAGCAGATCATGAATCTCATGAATGGAAATATCCTATAAAATAAAAGATTTAGACACGTACCTTAAGAGTGTTAGTGCGTATGCAGACAGGTCTAGGTCTTTCAAAGGCTTCAATGAGCTCTACAAGTTCTACCACCGGAAACATCTGTATAACGAATTGTTCCAGAAAAATATATATTAGTACGACAAATTCAGGAAACACAATGAAGGGAAAAACAGAAATATGGAGCCTCAAATGACCTCGACCAAAGCATCCATCATAAATTCGTTGTATCCATAATTACGAGCCAAATCTGCCTTAAGCTGCTTCACGTAGTCTTTGCGATTGGAGCCCTCCTCTTTCAATTGCTTGAAATTAGAAAGCACTCTCACAACTGCCCCATATACATAAGCAAACAAACTCAACCAATCAATGCAGGAGCAAGAAACCCCACATTCACAATTTAAACACTCAATCATCAAAACAACTATAACCACCCCAATAATATAATTCAGAACCAATTATGGACTAATAAACCAATTTCTGGTTTGCAAAATTCGAGTTCCGAATTAATCAGTTCAAACACTACTTTGGAACCAAATAATCCGATTTTGTGGACTACCCGCATAATCAAATGACTAAGATAAATTGATTATGCTCTGGCCTCTAATTTTCGCACAATCTCTTGAAAAGCTGGGCCTTTTCAAAGACCCAGAATTTCAACTAATCGACTTTTTGATAATTTATCCTAAACAGGGCACAGCTATACAAACCCTAATAAACTAAAATTGAAAAAACAGTAGTGAAATCGAAACCCACGCACTCTCTTTAATCCTCCGTTGCAGGTTCTGAAGATCGGGCACCCTCTGCTCTTCTTCTTTAAGCTCCTAATTAAAAAAGAACGCAAACACACGCTCACAATCAACAAAGCAGATATTTTTACAAACAAAGAACAACAAAAAGATTTTCTACAACTCCCCCTAAAAAAAACCTCTTCTGTGGGCAATCTGAACTCATCACTCTCTCCTTTGATATTAAGCTTCAGCTCCTCCTCGGCCTCCTCCTCCTCCCTCTCCCTCTCCTCATCGATGGCCCTCGACTTCCTCTCGATGTCATCCTCCTCCGAATCGTCCAAACCCGAACTCCCACCCTTCCCGTCGCCGCCGCTTCCAAGGAAGTCATCGGTGAAGGGATCGTCACCGTCCGACGAGAAGTCCGACTGGGGATCCTCCCCGTCGTCGTTGTCCTCCTCTCCGGACCCTCCGACCGCGAAGTCGTCGCCTTCGTCCGCGGCCGAGTCTGAGGAGCCGCCGTCAAGGAGGTCCTCGACCTCTTCTTCCATCGGCTCCTCTTGCTTCGCCTTCTTCTTTGGGGGCGGGTTTTGGTGGCCCTTGTTGCTTTTCTTCTTCGCCATTTGAGAGAGAGAGATTTTGTGGTGTGTTTGATGTCTTTTGGGGGACGAAGAGCTAAAACCCTCGTCTTGGAAGAAGACCTAGGGTTTTGGCGTCCGTATTTTTATTTGGTTTTGGTGACCGTATATGTGTATTTGTGTACGTGTATTTCGAATGGTAGAACTTTAGGTGGGCCGTGGGCATTCTCATTCACTCTCATTCAAGTTGTCTGTTCTAAAGCGGGTTTTTAGCCCATTTATATCCGTTTGGATAGAAAATTAAAATTCATAACTAAAAGAAAAAAATGATTTTTTTTTATTTTGTTTAAATTATTCTCATTGATCAATGTAATAATAAAGTTTTTATTGTTTAGATAAAATGTAAATAAAGTGTAGATAAATATTTATAAAAATTGAAAAAATGATAACAGTTGATTTGATAGTTGATCCACACATTTTTTGGATTAAATAACCTAGAATAACTTAATTATAGAGGTTTGTTGAAATCCATATACCATTTTATACCAATTAATTCTGACATACAAATTCTCATTTATTTTAATCTTTCAAACATCCATTTTGATGCTATTCTAATTAATTTTCACTTATTTTGGGCCATAGTCTTAAACCAAACGGGGTAAGAATTCATTTAGAAAAGCATTTGAAAAATATGATTTTGAGTGCTGTTTCACACTTTTTTTCCAACCTCAATTACAATCTCATATACGTCGATAGAAAATCATTGAAGTATACATTCACATTAATGAGATATATGATTCAGAAGAATTTTTTCATATTTTCTACAAATGTATCCATGCAACTTATTAGAGTATATATATTTCATTTTTTTATAAAATCATTTAACTTATTAGATGAGATATATTATTTGTTAAAGAAATTCAAACATGTGTAAACTGGAATGGGGGCTGAAAAATGAACTGTACGTAACATTATCCACTTGATTTTGTGTAAAGTAGTTTATAAAATCGATTACTAAATTGCTCACGTTCTTCTTCTTTTTTTTGAAGCATATTTTTGTACTAATTTTTTAATTAAACACACTTTTGTGGTGCTGCTTGAAAACATGTGCGCGCTTTCGTTTTTTAAAAAGTAAGATCCTGCTGAAATGCATTTTCAAATGTTATATGAGCCTACTTTCGTTAGGTTATGATTGTGAGTAGTGTAAAATGGGATGGGTCAGTTCGGCATAGCCCAGTGCTTGTTAAGGGACCAGGCCATGCCGACACAATATGTTTGGGCCATTATCTGAGCTGACCATTAGGGGTGGGGCATGTCAGGTCTGCCCTTGGCCTGTTATGCTGGTCTAGCATGACAAATTTAGACGTTTAGCGTTCTCTCATTCCCAATTAAAAAATGATACATTCAGTCTTGTTTGCAGTCAAACTAATGATATTTTACATTAATTTGGTGTTGTTTACATTAATTTAGTGACCACCTGATCCAGCTATCTATAAATTAAAGAACTCAACATGCCAAGAACAACAAAAGCATCTCAAAGGTCTTTGACTTCGTGTATGACCAAGTCAAATAGAATCAAGAGGAGTTTTGCGTGGCTGACTTAGTACCAAGCATGACGTACTGTTGACTTCGTCCAAGGCATTAATAGCCACAAATGAAACATAAAAGATCATATAATATTTTTTTTATGCGCAGATAATTGTTGGCGCTATGCAGAGTCGAACATGGGTCAAGCTGTATTGATATTTTTGTCCTTAATGAGCTCTTAGTATAAAATGATATCTCATATTTTTCATGAGGTTATAAGATTTTTATTTTTCGTGTGACAATTGTAAAAACTTCTCGTTGATAGTGGATTGATCTCTAGTGTGCTCCATAGACGTAAACAAGGTTTGTCGAACCACGTAAATTTTTGTGTTTTTCTTTCAATTTATTTGTTTATTCTGTTGATTAATTGCATCACAAGATCCAAAATTCCTAACAATTCTAGTGTTGAACTTTCCTCAAAGCCACAACACAATAATAATTAAATGAGTCTCTTTTTTGTCACACCATCAAAATATTTACAAATCAAATGATTGATACTTGAATTTTGTAAGATTAAGCTTCTAATTTGATTATCAAAACATAGTTTTTTGGCTTTTAAAATTAATTTTGAGGAAGCATTTTTTTTCATTTAAAAAAAAATTGTTTTTAAGTGACATTTATAACTAAAAAGTAAGGTCACACTTTTTAATTGATCATTTAAAAATTTAAGCGTTTGAAAATATGTTTGCAATTTGGCATTCAAAAGTAAAATTGGCGAAACAGTGTTTCAAACACCCCTTTAATCTATGATGTATTCTAGTTTTGAAACATAAAATTAACATTTATAATCCACACGTTATATTAAAATTAGGAGTCCTGATACACAAAGCCTCATTGGCAGCTATGTCTACAGTCTAAAAGCGGTCTCTCAGTCAAATACACACCATTAGCCCTGTTTGGTTCGTGTCATTCTGAGATGAAATTTGATTCCATGTGAGATTATCAGAAAAGTATATAAAATTTAGTGTTTGGTTGGTGGTAATCTTGATGGTAATTGTGGTCCCATTGGAATTAAAATCCATGCATGTGAAAAATAGGATGGAACCAGATTCTCACATTTTGTGGTGGTAATATCAAATCCCACCAGAAATCCTAAATTAGATTACTATTATACTCTTTACAAATTAATGAAATTACTATATACAACCCTTCTAAAATAAATAGTCTCATTTTTTTTACCGATCACCCATATAATGGGTTTATATAATCATTTTGATTTTTAACTAAAAAATTTTGTTCTAATTTTTATATGTGATGCGAAAAATCTTAACTGTGTATTAGATATTAATGTATATTTTTAAATTCAGTTTTTATTTTTATATGTGACGGGTTTTGTTATTATTATAATGGATATAATATTAAACTGATTTAGGAAGATTGTTATTATTATATGTTTATTTATATAATTGGTTATTTTATTTATTTGCATTCATTACATATTTATAAAAAAATTACTCATTTTTTTATTATTGTGATATGGGTAAAAAATTAAATTTTGTAAGTACATATAATAGTAAGAGTATTTTAGACATTTAAATCAAATTCTTATCATTTTTCATGTATGAACCAAACACTGAAAATGATTCTATGGAGAAATTTACTAGCGAACCAAACAGTCATCAGGATTCATAATAAAATAATTCATGATAAATTGATTTATGATAAAGTAATTCTATAGAAAAAAAATGACACGAATCAAATGGGGCTTAGTGGAATCTATGCCTAGTCAAATACACACTATTATGCCCCGTTTGGTTCGTGCCATTTTTTTGGGTGAAGTTACTTTACGAGGAATTAGTTTACAAGAATTAAAATACCAGGAATCCTGATTCCATCAGACTGTTTGGTTCGCTAGTGGATTTCTCCAAATAATCATTTTCAAGTGTTTGGTTCATACATGAAAAATGATAAGGAATTTGATTTAAATGTCTAAAATACCCTTACTATATTATATATACTTGTTATCTATGTCACACAAATAAAAAAAGAATAAATTTTTTTATAAATAATTAATGAATGCAAATAAATAAAATAACCAATTATGTAATTAAACATATAATAATAGTAATTTTTCTAAATCAGTTGAATATTATAAACTCCTCTAAAAACT
The DNA here is from genome assembly GCA_030737845.1 of Acorus calamus. Lineage (NCBI taxonomy): Eukaryota > Viridiplantae > Streptophyta > Magnoliopsida > Acorales > Acoraceae > Acorus > Acorus calamus. The sequence continues at coordinate 17,981,926 of CM060872.1, forward strand.
AAATAATCAATTTTATTAGTTAGGATTAAGAGGCATTGCTTTAGGCCTAAACCTACATCACACATCATATATTATGCAAATTATAATAATATCTAAACCCATCTACAAAAATAAAACTAAATTTAAAAATATAAATTAATATCAAATGCACAGTTTAGATTTTTCATATCACATATAAAAATCATAACAAACTTTTTTAGTTAAAAAATCAAAATAACTATATAAACCCATTATATGGTTGGTGAAAAAAAAGAGGCTATTTATTTTAAAAATGATATACATAGTAATTTAATTAATTTGTAAATGGTATAATAGTAATCTAATTTAAGATTCCCTGTGGAATTTGAGATTACAACCACAAACGGTGGGAATGTGATTCCACTATATTTTTCCACATGGATGAATTTTAATTCCACTGGGGCCCACAATTACCATCAAGATTACCACCAACCAAACACTAGATTTTATACACTTTCTGATAATGTTACATGGAATCAAATTCCATCCTAGATTACCACGGACCAAACGGGGCCTTAGTGGAATCTATGCCTAGTCAACTACACTCCAATAGTGGAATCTATGCAGTGCCTAATCTATTTACATGCAGTGTATGTTCAATTGGTTTTTTTATTTAATAAATAAATAAAAAAGTAAATTATATTTATTTATTTTTTAATATACTTCATTATATTCACCATAATATGTATTTGACTGTGCAAGTATATAATTTTTATAAAAAATTAAAACGGGGCTGGCCGGACATTGTTCGGAACTCCTATGTAAACAACACAGGCCGACCCTGTGAACACAAATAAGGGGGTGACACCTGTCCAACCCACACATGCCACTCACATGTAAACTTATCAAAAAAACACTCCGTCAAACTTGTTTCGCCCGTCTCTTCACACCGTGAAGGCAACCGTCTGATTTGTTTTTTTTTTTTACAGATTTGATTTTTTTTATTTATCCTGAATGTTTGTTTTTTTTTAATAAAAATTTATTTTTAGTTTTTAATGCATCAATTAAGAGTTTGTTTGGCTAACTTTTATTGCTTGTAAGGGTTTCCATAATGTTTGATTATAAGGGTTTTTATAAAATTATGCATCTCTTGATATAATTTAATTTTTAAAATTTTTCAACAAAAAAAAGGAGGTAAGTGATGTATAATTATTTATCCTGAATGTTTAATTATTTTTTTTATCCTGAATGTTTAATTTTTTTTTCAAATGTTCTAAGGAGATTCTATTGGATTATGTTGGATTGAAGGAGCTGGTTCTAAACATTCAACTAGCAATGGTTCTTCAACTATCTCTGTTATGCCGACCAGTCTTTGCGGTGTTGGATTGGACCTTTCTTATAAAAATTTTCTCAGGGCGGCGCGGCAGGGCTGGAGGGCAGGGCGGCGCGAGTAGCGGCAGGGCGGCGTGCGTCAGCGACAGGGGCGGCGCGTGCAGCGACAAAGGCTGTTAGATTATATGTGTTATCTCATAATATGTGTACTGCATTACACGTGCAACTCCTAGACACTTATATATATAAAGGGATTAAACATTAAGTGAAATAAAAGGATTCATATTATTTCATTATTAGATTATTTGCATTTGGGAATAGATCGTTTAACCAAATATTACTTTGAAAAACAAATAAAAACTTGTTTTTAATTATCCAAAATTGAAATAAAAAACAAAAAACAATACTATTCAAACATCATGCAAAACACAAAAAAAAAAAAAAAAAAAAAAAATTCAAACGGAAACCCCTAAAATTGACGTGAAATTTTTAAAGGGGCAACCCATGCAAACCAAAACCCATGCCTGCATGGTTTGCATGGTTTTTTTTTTTTTTTTTTTTTTTTTTTTTTTGGTATGGGTTTTGGTTTGTGTGCATGTGTTTCGGTTTACATTTTTTTATGATGTTTGCATGGGTTGTTTTTGTTTTGCATGCATATTATTTGAATAGTATTGTTTCTTGTTTTTTATTTTAAATTTAGATAATTAAAAACAATTTTTTTTAAAGTAATGGTTAAAAGATAATTTAATTTGGATATTTAGAACGAGCTCCTTCAATCCAACATAATCCAATAGAATATCCTTAAAACATTTGAAAAAAAATTAAACATTCAGGATAAATAAAAAAAATTAAACATTCAGGATAAATAATTATACCTCACTTACCTACTTTTTTTTGTTGACAAATTTTAAAAATTAAATTATATCAAGAGATGCATAATTTTATAAAAACCCTTATAATCAAACATGATAGAAATCCTTACAAGCAATAAAAGTTATCCAAACAAACTTTTAATTGATGCATTAAAAAATAAAAATAATTTTTTATTTTAAAAAAAATAAACATTTAGGATAAATAAAAAAAATCAAATCTGTAAAAAAAAAAAAAAAAATCAGACGGTTGCCTTCACGGCGTGAAGAGACGGGCGAAACAAGTCTGACGGAGTGTTTTTTTGATAAGTTTACATGTGAGTGGCATGTGTGGGTTGGACAGGTGTCACCCCCTTATTCGTGTTCACAGGGTCGGCCTGTGTTGTTTACATAGGAGTTCCGAACCCGGCCGGACATATTGTTTTCCTAAATTTATATATAAAAAAGAGTAACAAATTGTCAGAAGAATTGCGCTTCTCCTCTGCTGTGATGCTTGACATCCGGAGTGTGTTTAAACGCTGACGAAGACCGATCCCTCCGTATCTTTTCGATGAATTCCTCGGGCATGAGAACCAAAGATAGTTGTTGCAGTTTAGTCAAGTAATGCACACCCTTTGGAGGCTCCATCAACTCCACACAGCTCCGAAATTGAAGCTCTCTAAAGCTCTGGCATCCCCCCTTGCAGGAAAACCACACTCACCAAGTTCAGCATGTTCGACACGCACAACACCTTCAGGGCGGGGAACGATCGCTCGGGGAAGGGGGAACCTTAGCTCGCGCCCTTTATAGGCGTCGTCGAGCTTTAGATAAGCTAAATTAGGCAATTTCCCGATAACTTGGAGCGGATTCTCCAATTCTCCGATGCGAGAGTCAAGAAGCCATAATTGTGTCAGGTTTCACAGCGAAGAGAACCACGTCGGCACGCCCTCCATTTGCCCGGTTAATACGAGCTTTTGGAGGTGCGGGGTTGGCGGAGACAGGAAGTCCAGGCGGAGGACCTCGCCCATAGGTTCTTTCGCCGCGATGATGCACACGCGAAGGCGCCGCTCCATTCTCGTGATCGACGCGCAGAGGTCCATCCCATGTACCGATCGCACCTCCATTATCGACAGGCTCCTCATCTGGGTTAGCCCACCGATCTTGTAACGCCCCCGTACTCACGACTTATTTTGAAGCGTGAAATACGGTTGCATTAATTTTAATTTCCTCAAATCTCAGAGTTCTACTTTTCCTTTTTCCTTTATCCAGAGATACAAAATCATACTAAAAGAACTTCAACCTTTAATAATAACATAACATCTAAAATTTTCCACAATACTCCCAATTACTCTGGATATAATTTATACATGGAAAAAGATACAACTTGATACAAAATGGTTACTACAAGGAGGGGCCAACTACATGCCAAAAAAAATTATAGTCTTTCCACCAAGCAAGTCTAACATACTCGCACCCACAATCTCGTTCGCAGCTACACGAGATCCACCAATCTAAGTCTTTAAATCTGAAAGGTTGGGAAAAGAGGGGTGAGCAACCACACACTCAGTGAATGGACCTTTAGGTCCCAATAATAATTGATATCGAAATAATAATCTTTTAATAAGATATCGTAAGAAAACAATTGCAAATGCAATAAGATAGTATACCAATATAACTCAATAGAAGCCTCATTTTCAAGATGCATAGTCTCATAGAAATCTTATCAAAACAACATGATGCGTATGAATGCAGCGGACACGCATGCCCGTATGGCACGCAGCCGAAAGATGCTCCATTTAGAGCTTGGTCACGCAGACCAGTCGTCACGAAGACGGCGTTATGCAGACGGGTGTCACGCAGACACGGTCCCACTGGACTGGGTCACGCAGACAGATTGTCACGCAAACGATGTCACGCAGACGAATAGTATGCATGCATGATCAATACATATTTTTCCTTCCAAGAATATGCATGCAACAGTTTTCAAAATATCAACATTTTCCAAACAATACATAATAAGGCATCAACCCATATAAAGTGATATGCTCGAGTTATACAAAATAGCATTTCAAATCATCGGTAAAATCCTTCAAAACTACATAGGGGACGAGACCCACTCACCTTCGGTCCAACGACACGCAAACCAAGCAAGAAATCGTACAGCAATCTAATCAATCATGAAATAGTACAACTAGGTCAAATACGCGCAAATAGTATGGGACCTAATGGTACCCGTACTTACAGAAACCGACGGCTATTGGAAGAGCCGTCCAGAAGTAACCAGACGGCTCCTATAGGGGCCATCCATGGAAAAACCGACGGCTCCGCAAGGAGCCGTCCCGAAGAGTACCCGACGGCTCTCAATAGAGCCGTCCCGGAACAGAAGAAAAACCCTATATTATTTTATTATTATTATTATTATTTTTTAAAACATCCTAACACATTCTATCATTGAAAACCCTATGTGGGTCGTTTAAAACAATATAAAACAGTAAGGAAATCATATTGTAGAAATCCAATCACGCGTACGATAATCCGATTGAATAAATCAAAAACTCGTTTAAAACATCTTCAAAAATCCTAAATCCATCATAGACAAAAATCAATACACACACACACACACACACACACACACATATATAATAGGTAAAACAAAAGTAAAATGCTTTAGGAGATAGATCACGATCGTATGAATGAAAATCGGTTTGAAACCCTAATCCATAGAAAACGGAAAAATATCGATAAAACGTTAAAACACTTGGTATTCCCAAGATCTGAACATACTCGATAAAATCCTTTGAAAATAGCAAGGAATGTATATTAAGATCACTAATGTGAAAGAAAACCCAATTAAAAACCCTAGGTTTAAGGATTCGCAAAACATGTCATTAAAACTAATAAAATCTTATTTTAAAATTTCCTCAAAACCTAGATCTATTCATATTATCAAAATCAATATATAATATGTAACCGATACAAAACATTTAGGAAATAGATCGAAAATCGTATATAAGAATAATCCATTCGAAACCCTAGCTTTTGGGAAAACGGTAAAGTATGGATAAAACACTAAAACTCTTGGTATACCAAATGATCTAATTATACTTTATAAAATCCTTTTAAAACCATGAGAAATACCATGTCATTGTACCTAACATGATATCCCATTATCTTTATCTTAGACCCTCTAAGGATTTATAAAACGTATATAAAGCGATACAGAAATCTTTGAAAAATCATAACTTTCAATCCGTAATTCCGAATTGGACGATTCATGATTCGTTGGAAATGTATTTTCAAAACCTATTTCTGTTTGTGAAATACATTTTTCCCAGAAACGACTCTATCATAGCCAAAAACACGATTGCCCACGTATATAATCAACCCGAAAATGACTCTTAAATCATCAAAACTATAAAAACTCAAGATGAAAACACAAGAGATCAACAAATTCAAAAATTCACATGTGTGGACTAATAGCATTATATAAAACTTTATAAAACATCGAAAAATCATTGGTATAATACAAGACCCAAAATTATATAAAACTTTCAAGAATTAAGAAGAAAAACATATTCTTTTTATTTGAAAAGCCTAAAAACAAAATCATATGAAAAGAAGTTCTAAAGAGAATCTTTATTATTCAAAACTCTTTATAATCAGAGGGTAATACTCACAAGGATCTTTTATTCGAACCCCTTCCCGAGCTCCTCAACAACAGCGCCAAAAACAAGAGAAGAAGAAGAAGAATTGCGTTTTAGGGTTTGAAAATTTCTAGGGTTTTAAGTTTTAATGCAAAGAGAGAGGAAAAGTGGGGGTATATATAGGCATATACACATGGGAGACAAAAATATGAAACTATTATTTTAAATTAAATCTCAAATCAATTTACTTGTTTGTTTGCAAAAACAGACCAAATTTTAAAAATATGATTTATCTAAATAAGAAACCATTAATCAGAATTATTTTCAATCAAGACACTTGTTTCTTTCCAAAAATGGATCATATTTCAAAAATACGATTTTCCAGATCGACGACTCCTATTGCAGCCGTCTCCCAACACCACCGACGGCTCTGATCACGTCCGTCACCCAGAAATCTAACGACACTTGTTGGATCCGTCACAACACCGATGGCTCTATTGGATTCGTCGCTATTTCCTCTGCTCGACCTCTTGGCACAGTTTGGCTCATAACTTGATCGATACTCATCAATTCACGATCCGTAGAAAGCGTTAGAAACCTAACAGAATAGGGATTCCAACCATACCTTAATTTCTGAATTTGGAGATATATAAGTCCTCCAAGACTCTATAGGAATATGACCCAATGCACGAAATTAAGAGCGACTTGGAAAAACCATAGTCGTTACAGATCTTCCTTGCGATCTCTGCGTCGCAAGAGATGGTCCTCAGCGTCTGCAGGCCCTTCAATTCCCACACGCCCGTGAGGGTCTCCCCACGGAAGATGAAGCGCGTGTGCTTGTGTGCCTTGATCTTGTGGTTTATGAACAAGTGTCTCAAGCTTTGGAGTTTCGATATCTTGCAAGGTAGGCTGTGTATGTCGGTGTTGAAGATGTCGAGCGTTTGTAGGTTTCGAAGCCTCTTTAGTGATTTTGGAAGCTCCTTCACTTTGGTGTACCTTTTTAAAATCAGAAATAAGAGAATGAATTAACAAAGTCTCTTGACATCAAATATGTAGTAGTAGAAAGGGAAAATGTAAAGGATTAAACTATCCTTGGACTAGGATGACTAAAATACCTCAAGCCCAAGTGATGGAGGTTGAACAAATCAAAAACTTCATTGGGTATGACCGCAATTGGCGTCCCTCACAGTTCTAGGACTCGTAAGAGCTTAAATCTGAGTGATGGCATCCCCCGCGGAAACAATTGGGAAAAAATGGCCTCCCCGAAGACGGAGAAGGAGTGGAGGTTCGGCATTTTGGGCCGTGGTGGTGGACTGAATTGGGGATTGGTTGTATGGATCGACAAACGGCGTGCATCGGTGCACCACCACTGAGTACCATTCCCTTGACTTCCCCTGCGCACCACAGAGAACCTCTCATCCCGGGCCATCGACAGGGCGAGCTTGCGCATGATGTCGTGGACTCGGCAACTCTTGATGCGCCCGGATTCATTTTTGTCCTTCACCCAGAGCACGCTTTGGAACACAAGCTCCTTGAGGTTGGCCTCGGCGACTTCCTCCATCGTTAGCCCGTCACGCTCCTCGATGAGCCCTTCTGCCACCCAGAGACGGATCAGCCTCTTGCGCTTGATTGCGCTGCCATCCGGGAACACGCTACAGTACAGGAAACAGTGCCTGAGGTAGTAAGGCAACTCATTGAAGCTCCACATGAGTACCCGATTCAGCTGATTGAGCTCCTGATTGTTGATGAGGTACCAATCAAGGCTGACATGGATGCGCCTCCACTCTTCCGTCGAGTTGTGTAGCACCATGAGACCACCGATGGCGGTGATGGTGAGGGGCAGACCGTCAACTTGTCGATGATCTTGTCAACCACAAATGCATATTGTCCGTGAAACTTTGTGGCATGTGGATAAGCATGTCAATAGTCTGGAAAAAAAAACATTTTTATCTGAAAAATCAGATATCTCGGGATATTCGAATATTCGGAGCGTGGATATGGATCGTATTCATTAAAAATATATCTGAATCCAACATATATCATAAATTTATATATGTTTGTATTATATATTGTTTATATTTGTTATCCTATATTCTATTACTTATCTATTTGTATTATAGGATATAGATATTAATGTGTATGTCCAATTCGTATTTGATCAATTGACATACTTACTTTAGGAAGGCCTTCTTACACAAAAGAGTCAGAGCATCCCTTGGCTTTAAACATTCGAGGTTGTGTGTGTGGTGCGCAAGAGCGGAAGCCACACTTTTCAGCCGCATCGTGATCACGATGCAACTCCCCCGATCGTTGTCGGGGAACGCCGCACCAATGATCTTTGCGTATTTGGTGTCCCCAACGTTGTCTAGGACAAGGACATACCTTCTTTGTTGCAAGTAATTTTTGATCTTTCTCTCTAGCTTCTTGATCTTTCTCGCTAGCCTCGACAAATCCATCGCGCGATCTTCGTCCGTGTCCGATTCATCCTCTTTAAAGAACTGCGCGGCGGCGCTCCTCAAGAAATCAATCTGTTCTGTGTCCCGGGAGACGGAGATCCACGCTGCGCACTCGAATCGCTTCTTCACTTGGAGGCTATTGTAGACGCAGCCTACCAGGGTGGTCTTGCCAAGCCCGCCCATGCCGAGCACAGCAATCACGGTCCGCTGATCATTATTCCCTCCCGTCAGTTGCTCGACCAACGACAATTTGCTATCCTCCAGCCCCACCACATCGTGCTCGTGCTCGACCAGCGACGACAACTCTGACTGGCGGCGGGACCTTGCCTGCTCGTCAGCGAGGCACCGCACCTCGCCCTCGTCGAAGTGGAGCTGCCTCCACATCTCCGAGACTTGGCGCACTGAAGACTTCACCTTTTCAGCCTCTTGGTGACGTCCTCTCTTTTGCGATGGTTTTTAATAACATTGCGCTTCCGCCCAGCCGCCAAGTACATGAGTTCCTCGATGATGTCCTCGGCTTTGTACGCCTTGTCCCGCACTTGCTTCACCAAGGTCGCCATCATATCGTTTGGATTCCGAACACGGTTCGCTCTCCTCAGGAAGCCCAGCATACTCTCCAGATCTCTCTTTATGTCGTTGATGTCGTCATTCGCACTCGGTCTGTTCAATGATGACGACTTCCCCAAGCCAAGGACGGACCAGATGATGGTCAACGTTTGTGGTTCGGCGGCGGCTGTCGCCAGGATGTTGAGGAGCGAGATAACAGCCTCCGCCATTATGTTGTCTTTTATCGCACTACCACTGTTGTGGTAGAAAGGACACTAAGGGTGTGTTTGGTTGCGCGATTGCATTGCGATTACGATTACAGGAAGCTGCGTTTGCAATCGCGCAACCAAACAGTTTTGTAATCACAGTTTTAAACCAGCGATTGCAGGCAAATAGTGTCCAAAAGCTGCGATTTCAAAAGCTGAGAAAGTGAGCTTCCTGCAGAATCAAGTTTGCAATCGCAGATTCCTGTAGAATCAGTTTTGCAATCGCGCAACCAAACGCACCCTAAGTGATGAAACTGATATGGATTTAAATGGATGTTGCTTTGCTTGTATGGTTGTATATAGGGTAATTGGCACTTGTAACCCCAGGAAAATAAATATTCGCAAAAATAGTCTCACCTCGAATATTAGCAAAAGCTAGTCCCGGTGAGAGATTATATCGGAGACGGATTATATATAATCCATCTCCAGTGTTTACTTTTTTTAAAAAATCGAGATCTTGGGAGGGAAAAAATGTACAGAGACGGCATGTATATATTCCGTCTCGTGATAACAGCATATATTTATGCCGTCTCCAACTTGTAATTTTTTCATCCATAGATTTTTTTTTTCCTGTTTTTGTTGAAATACATCATAAATCCTTATTTAACAACTTAACTGAAATTCATATATAATTTCATATATGTTCAATCACTATATTTCATTACATCACTAATTTAATAGTTAAACCTTCTCAACTTTGTGGGTAAATATTTTCTAAAGACTGTATCATTTTTAGTGAATTATCAATTACTCATTCTTCATGTATGGAACTAATTCGATCTAAGTAACGAATTCACAGGCTCCTAACAAACTCAAAACAACATAAAAATAGTAAAAATAACTTTGAACAGTCGATTTAGCCTCCAAGACGATTTCAGAACGCTCCAAAAAATGGCGTAGTGGCATAGCGACTACTTCTGTAGGGCTCGTCGATACGAACATGTGAACATAATATAATAGCGATTCTGATCTACAGTTTAAAAGTTATGACCGTTTGAAGTCACGGTGCTCCCGATCAATCAATTTTCTTCTTTTGTTTCATTTTATCTCGGCCGTCCATATACTGTATGCTTATGATGTCTGTATCCTCAACTATGATTTCAACACGATCATCTTTTACAAGAAATGACAAAACAAAGACATTCTCCACTGTCTGTGCAAAGAAGACTCGATTCAATATAAAAAAACATTCAATGATAAAATTAGAAAGTGGAGACGGTACATATATAAACCGTCTCTTGTAGACGGTATATATGTATACCCTCTCCTGTATAAATATAAAAAAAACGGTCAGCAGCACTGAAGTGACAACGTTGACCGGGTCAACGAGGCTAGTTTTTGTTAATATTTAACAGGCGATGCTATTTTTGCAAATATTCAATTTTGGATCAGTTTAACTGACCAGTCACTTCATGTCCACATAATGACATAAATGTATTGATTTGGAATACGTATGGATGCATGTACTGTACATGTTGAAAATTCTCTGATTTGTCGTGGGAATATTCAAAGTCCAGTGAGCCAGTGAGGGCACGGTCGTCCAAAAATCAATCCCGTGCTTTCATTTGGTATTCACGCATCAGATATTAACAAACTCCGCGTTCGTTGAAGCGCTCTCCGTACCCAATTGAGCGGCGACACGTGTGTCATCAATTGGTCAGCCTAATACCAAGCACAATATACAATCCAGTCTTTCAATGAAAAGCTGCAGACTTTAGTCGTCCAAGGACATAACATGTCTGAGGACGAATATTTAATCCATCCTTGAAGAAAAAATTAAATAAATTAAAAAAAGACATAAATAATTATGTGATTTGATAAATCTTGCATGTGTACATGTAGCACATCAGAGTTCAATTCATCATCAACGAGAAATTTTTACAATGATTACATTAATATAAAAGCCCTATAACTTAATGAAATACGTGAGATTCATTTTTATAGTAATAGCTTGACCCCTGTTCATGAAACTTTGTGGCCTACATATAAACATGTCAATTATTTTTTTAAATATCAAATATTCGAATATCTGAAGCACGGATATGAATATCAGTGTATCAGAGCACGGATATGAATAAACATGTCAATTACACGCTGCATCAGTTGGTATCAGAGCTTGCGTCGATCTTCAGCGCATCGTTCTAAAAAAAAAAGAATATGCCGCCGAGAAGACGTCCTCTTAGCGACGCCTACGACCGAGATGAGCTACAACAAACCATCGCAGCAGCTACAACAACAACTAATAGGCGCATGGTTGAAAGGTTTGAGGCAATGAAGCGCCAAATGGAGGAGATGCAATAATACAAAAAAAAAAAAAAACGAAATATTTATCATATAATATAAAATGATAAAACTATAGAAAACTCAATATATATATATATATATATATATATATATATATATATATATATATATATATATAATTTGAAGCAAATATGAAAAGAGAAAAAAATAATCAATATTAAGTGGTAAACAATCAATTCTTAATATTATTACAAAGATTAGATTATTATTATAAACATTAAGCTAAGGTCATTTTTGTTATTTCTTTCACTAGTTATGTGATAACTATAGTTACGTTAGGTTTTGATTATACTAAAAGATCAAATGTATATATGCAAAAAAGTCTGATTTTTTTCCCTTCTTAATTTGTTAAGCATGCATAAAATTACGATGTGGAGGAGATGTAGATTAGGACTGCCAAGCACAGTATAAAATCCAGTCTTTCAATGCGAAGATGTAGACCAAGTAGTCTAAGGACATCACATGTCTGAGGACGAATGTCTAATCCATCCTTCGGAGGATGGAACATGCCTGGTACAAGTTCTGGATCCTGGGATACATTTGCTCAAGAGAAAATTAAACAAATTATAAGAAAAAGACATAAAGAATTATATGGTTCGACAAATTTTACATATGTCCATGGAACACACCAGAGTTCAATCCATTATAAACGAGAAGTTTTTATAATAGTCACAACAAAATAAAAATCCTAGAGTTTAATGAAATATATGATATTCCCTTTTATAGTAACGGCTCGACTCCCGTCCGTGAAACTTTGTGGCCTGTAGATAAACATATCAATTATCCGAAAAAAATCCATATCCCATCTGAATCTGTATCTAAAAAATCAGAAATATCAAATATTCGAATATCTAGAGCGCAGATATGAACATCGGTGTATTCGATCTAAAAAATATCTAAATTCATAAATTTCTAAGGAGCTATATCGATTTTGGCATTAAAAAATAAATAATAAAAAAAAGAGAAAGTTATGAGTTCCAACAATACTTGATTAGATGTAAGATCATCGACGTTCCGATTGAGGATGGCAAAGACGAGGGCCTTAAGCCATGTTGTGCCGGATTTCGGGGAGCTCGTGAGGAGGATGTCGGAGGGACGGGCCTTGAAATTGTGTTGCACAAACATGACGCCGTTGAGGACGTAGGGGAAGTACCAAAAGCCTTGGTATCTATGGAGTTCTTGCCCCCATCTTTTCTTCTTGGGGAGGGTGGATATAATATAGGCATATTCTTGTTCAATTTTCTCATCTCCTCCTGTCATCTCTTCTTCCATCTTGTGTTGAAAGATTGGGAGGTTATGAAAGACTATTAAAGACGCGCAGATGCACGTGTTTGAAAATCATTGCAAGAGAAATGAATGAAACTAAGTCACATATATTATAAAATTATATATGTTTGTGCTATATATTATTTATATTTGTTATCTTGTATTATATTACCTATATGTTTGTATTATAGAATACGGATATTAATGTGTATGTTCAATTCGTATTTGATCCATTGACGGGCTTACCTGAGGTACGCCTTCATACACAAGAGTTAGAGAGTCCCCTGGCTATAGACATTCGAGGTTGTATGTGTGGTGCGCAAGAGCGGAAGCCACGCTTTTCAACTGTGTCGTGATCACGATGCGATTCCCCCAATCATTGTTGGGGAATGCCGCACCGATGATGATGCCGCGTATTCGGCGTCCCAAACGTTGTCCAAGATTACAACATACCTCCTCTGTTCTAAAAAATTCTTGATCTTTCTTGCTAGACTCGGCAAATCTATCGCACGATCATCGTCCGTGTCCGATTCATCCTCTTTAAAGAACTGCGTGGCGGCGCTCCTCAAGAAATCCATCGATTCCATATCCCGGAAACGGAGATCCACACTGCGCACTCGAAGTGCTTCTTCACTTGGGGGCTGTTGTAGAGGCGGCCAACCAGGGTGGTCTTGCCAAGCCCGCCCATGCTGAGCACGATAATTGTGGCCCGCTGATCGTTATTCCCTCCCGTCAGTTGCTCGACCAATGACAATTTGCTGTCCTCTAGCACCACCACATCATGCTCGAGCTCGACCAGTGACGACAACTTCGATTGGCGGCTGGACCTCGCCTGCTCACTGGCCGTGAGATTTGAAAATTTGGTGGGCTCTAAGTGATCTTTTAAAGTGGGGCCCTATCATACAAAAAATAACCATCTTGTTTAAATATGACACAATAAATTGTCATTTTTCATTGGTTAACTAGAAGAGTATAAACGACAAATAAATTATTTAATCAGCTTCATTTCACAACTCAACTAACATATGATTATTTAGAAATCTATCTTGTAACAATTATATCAAATAAATTACAAGCACATACATATAATCCAATTTACAACAAGAACAAACATGGCTTATAGAATGCTCTAGGATTTAGTTTAAGTAAATTTTTTTGTCCACCTTTACATATTCCTTTCATATTAGATCCATCTAAGTTATAGGTTTAAAAGTCATGAAATTAGTGATGATCACATTACCAAAATTAGTAGATATGTTTCTTCAAGTCAAATAAATATAGAAGAGTTCTATTTAGAATTTTTAAAGGTGGAAGATACATTAGGATTAAGACTTTTTAATGAACTTTTAGATGCTTTGAGAAATTTTGAACTTGATATATGAGATGTAAGCTGACAAGGATATGACAATGACAAAAATAAATAAACAAAACTAAAATTTAAAAAGGGGTTAAGTACCTTATAATAGAGATTAATTTGTTATAAAATCTCTTTATTTTGTTTTTTTGACTTTGGAATCTTGATTACTTGAGAGATTATATATGAAAGAGAGAGTCAGAGAGAGAATGAGAGCTTATGAGATGCCGAGATATTGTGAGATAATTAGAGGGAGAGACCGAGAGAGAAATATCAATTGGGGAGAAAAAAAATGTCAGGATAATTAAAGAGACTAATTAAGAGGGTGATTATTTTGTCTATTCAACTTCATAAAAGAAATTTTAAAAATTTAATTATGTATTTATGCATAAATATTTGTAGTAATTGGATGAGTGAGATTGATTGCAGTTTTTGTCTTCCCATTTGGGGCCTTGGATGAGTTAAATTTGAAATAGCTAGTTATGTAGTGGGTCTGGGCAGATGAGGCCCATAAAAACAGGCATTAGGCATAGACACAGTAATTTTTTTTAAAATGAAATGATAGATTAGCTATTTCTTTGCATTATGTTAAAAGGAGTACAATCACATAAGCAGAACCAGAAAAACGCAAACAGGAAGGGGGGGGGGGGGGATAAAGGAGGATTGAGGATTAAGAGGCTTAATCAGCCTCCCCCCCTCTCCCCTCCTCCCCATCCTCACATATTATTGTTGCATTTGGGCTTGAGGGCCTTCCCTAGATGGAGCCCTAGACAGCTCTGCTTATTGGGTCTACACCAAGAACCGGGCTTGCTCGCCGGCGAGGTGTTGCGCCTCGCCCTCGTCAAAGCGGAACTCCCTCCACCTCTCCGAGACTTGGCGCACTGACGATTTCACCTTTCTCAGCCTCTCGGTGACATCCTCCTTTTTGCGAAGGTTCTTAATAACATCACGCTTTCGCCCGGCTGCCAAGCACATGAATTCCTCGATGATGTCCTCGGCTTTGGACGCCTCATCCTGCACTTGCTTCACCCAGATCATCACCGTATCGTTCAGATTGTGGACACGGTCCACGACCCTTAGGAAGCTCAGGATGCTCTCCAGCTTTCATGTCGGCTTTTGTTTGTGTCTGAAGGGACACAAGATTTTAATGGTTGTTCCTTTGCTTGTATGGTTGTTTGTATATATATATATATATATATATATATATTAGTTTTTATGTATGTGCATTCGCGCGAGTTAATAAAATACTACATATGAAAACATACTTGCAATGACATTTAAAAGGTAGTCTATGAAGTCTATTCCCACTTGGAAAACGATCTCCAATAAGTGATTACTATCAATAGAATTCACATAGAAACTAACCCTATCATGCCAACTACATGTAGCATGAAATATATACTACATATAATAAGATCATAAATTACTTGATAATTGAAAAGAAAAGAGTAGATCTCCATACTTGGATTTTTTTTCCAGATGGGTCAGATGTGCATTTTGGTTCAGTTTACTCCAGTAAAACTGTTATATCTAGTGAATACATTACGCCAAAAGATGGAAAATACACCAACACCTGAACTTTTCAAAAAAAAAGGTGGAATCTTTGGAACTTCAATCAAATTAGCTATTTGTGCATACATTAAAGTGCTATTTAAAACTGAACAGATGGACACATAGTTAGTCACACTCATCCATCAACTGTTATGCACATGAAGGAAATAAATTAAATAAAACACAATTGAACACCCTGGGAGATAAACCATATAAATATAATTCACATTGTTATTCAAACCAACTTATAATGAAGTGCATAGGTTTCTAGATCCTCCAAGGTTAGCAATCTCACAGTTATGTTAGAATGCATTGGTTGCCTCGGTATATTTCCAATGCAATTTAAAATTAAGAATTTTAGAGGATAAAATCCCGTGGCTGGAGCATTACATGAGATAATATATGGCATGAGAAAATTAATAAAGACAAAAGGAAATTTGAACACATGCAAATTTAATAGCTCATTTGAATATGATAAGAAGCAATCACAAAATTTAGTGACAATTGGGAACTTGAATAAATCCTATACTAAATAAGTATTTTTGAATATTCCCCTGAAGCTTGGGATTCAGCGAGTACATCGAGTACCATGAAATGTGAAACATCTCAAAGATAAATGTTGCAAAAGCAATAATATTTTTTACTACCAACGAAATAGTTATAAAATTGGTATAAACGGAAGATGAAACTTCAAAGATCTCTCAAAAAGAGTTGTTAGAGACCTAATAATAAATATGAGGGACTTGGGGGCCTATTTACAAATAACCACAAAAAAGGTTTTCAGGGACCTGTTTATAAATAAGATGGACTTAGGGGCGTATCTGCAAATGACCGGACCTGAGGACCTATTGACAAATAATCACAGAAAAGGACAAATATGACATATTTTTTCAGGGATATGTTTATAAATAAGGGGGACACGGGGGCCTATCTGTAAATGGCCGATTAAAATGTTCCATACTCGTTAACCTGAGTGTCTGGGTGAAAACTTTTGTCGGCATCCCTGGCTCTTTATAGGTAGTATAGATATGGGTTCATTGATTTGATCATGTCAGTGTTTTGAGGGTATGCTGTTGATCAGTTTAACTTTGTCCTACTGCGGTCATGAACGCGTCATGTTACATGTTGAAAATTCTCTGCTTTTAATGTTCATAAGTCCAGTGAGGGCCCTAAAATCAATCACAAAAATCAATCCCCTGTTCTTTCATTTGAAAATTACATGTACTTGGAAGATATATACACATGAGATATTAAACTAAAATTAATTCAAACCGGTTATGCGTACTATCCATTGGTGGAGATGGGTACTATGTATCATAAAATGGGCCTTCATGAATTGCTGGATGATGTGCTTCCTCCAAACCCATGTAGGACGTATCTCAGTTGCTGAATTGAGAATTCATTGCTTTACAGGATCTTTGGGAGGCAGCAGCTTGGATGCAGAAGAAGGGGGACTTGCTATTCTATATGTGCCCCAATTAACTAATTAGTGACACAAATAGAATTTATATTAAAATTTTTCTCTTAATATATATTTGAGAACAAATTAAATGCCTTTTTCCTCTTCTGGTTCTATCAATATTTTTTCCTCCTCACCATTAAGCCATTATTAAAGCTGATCATACATTAAACGGTCTTTGATTTGTTACCATATTTATTAATTATTGCATAAAAATACATATATTGACACATAATGCGTATCCTTCATAAAGGCCATCAGAATTTCAGCCCTTCATGGAAAAAGCACCAGGTATGGGTTCACCTTTTGTTTTGTAAGGTTTCATCCTGACTCATATGAACTTCGGTTTATATAATTCTTTATATTGCATTGCATTATATTATTACTTTTTATTTTTATGTTTTTGTATATTAGTATTGGATCCTTTTTTTTAAATTTTATTTTTTGATTGGTAGTATTGGAAACTTTTTTTTGTTTTCTGTTCTTTTGTGGATCCTTGTACACTCCAACCTTATGGTTCAGAAAGAAAATTTGTTGTTTCTTGGAAATGTAGAATAGGTTTTATAAATAAATGAGGTAACATAGATGTCTCTGTTAAAATTTAAAGAAGTTCTACAGGATGACTTGCATATTTCTGATTCATAAAATCATAAAATATTGTTAAAAATATATATGATTATTTTTTAATAACATAGTACTATATATATATATTGCATATACGATATGATTATGCAATATGCTTCTTTTCATTTTCTTTTCTTTTTAATTTAAAATTTGGTGATTGAGATTCCGTTTTTTTTTTTAGAATTTATGATGGGTTGGATGTTGGAGACTAATTTAGGGTGCCTTTCGCTTCAAGAAAAATCTTCTAAAGTAGTTGCTAAAATTCAGATTTAATGGGAGTCAAAGATACCTGTTTTTTCATATATTGATCACAATATTTTGGGTAGATGTCATGCACCAAACGAAATAGACCATAACTTAAATTTCTTTCATAGATACATATACAAGGATAACATATTGTACCTTGAAAATTAAACTTTAAAAAGAAAACAGTTTTCATAAAATTTATTAAAAAGGTTATGGACATTAGGAAGCCATGACTCACAAACCACGCACACATTCTATATGCATACTAGTGATGGAAAACAATGACTAGGAATTTGTTGATGCACATATTTCTCTTTCATGCATTCACTATAAATACAACTGATGCAACAATATATTAATTTGCAGATGAGATCGAAGAGTCCCCCATCGAACAAGTTCGCCTCACGATTCCAACCGAAGATGACAATACATTGCCAGTCTTAACGATTCGAACATGGGTTTTGGGGATCACTTCATGTCTCATTCTCGCTTTCATGATGCAGATTCTAGCTTTTCGGCAAAACTTCATCATTATCTCACCAATTTGCGTACAACTTTTAGTGCTCCTATCGGGGAATTTGATGGCTAAGGTTCTACCGACCGAGCCTGTAAAGATTCCATTAACAAAATGGAAGTTTTCGATGAATCCAGGACCTTTCAACATGAAAGAACACGCGTTAATCTCTACGCTAACATCTGCTGGCAATGCCTATCCTGCTGCTCTGGAGATCATCACTCAATTGAAGATTTTTTACCATAGGAAGATCAATTACTTGATAACCTTTCTCATGGTCCAGACAACACAGGCAAGTAATCTAACTTCTTTAAATAATATGTACTCTATTAGATGTTTCAACAAATGTACTCATGATTGGTTACCTGCAGCTATTAGGTTTTGGTTTTGCTGGCATGTTTATGAAGTTTTTGGTAGACTCTCCATATATGTGGTTTCCTGGAGTTGTGTCTCAGTACTCTCTCTTCAGGTCCATCTCTATTGATCTAGCAATATATTCACTCTTATATGTATATATGTGTATGTTAAAAAAAATTTATTATAAAAAAATGGTATCTTAATGTCCTCTTATTCCCACCTAACTGATTAATCTCTAAACATCAACTGTTCAGCCGACTAGTGTCTAATGTTTTCTAGATCATTGACATTCATGCATGCATAATATGTAGGGCTTTGCACGAGAAGGAGACTCGAACCAAGGGTTCCCTAACAAGATTTCAATTTTTTCTCATAGCCGCCGCATCAAGCTTTGCTTATTACATTGTTCCCAACTATCTATTCCCATCGATTAGCGCGTTATCGTTCATCTGTTGGATATGGAGGGATTCAATAACTGCTCAGATAATCGGATCTGGACGCAATGGCCTCGGCATTGGTTCCTTTGCTCTTGACTGGACTGTGATTTCTGGCTTCTTGGGCGGCCCTTTAGAGATGCCCGTCTTTACGCTTGTTAATGTGATGGTTGGATTCATCTTGATTGTCTACATAGTCACACCTATTACTTACTGGACTAATTCATACAACGCCAAGCGATTCCCAATCTTTTCTACGGGCGTGTACGATCAGTATGGGCAACAATATAATGTGTCTAGGATCATCAACGAAAAGAAGTTTGAATTCGATCAGACCGCATACGATAATTACTCGAAGATCTACCTAAGCTCGTACAACATTTATTATTATGGGGTTAACTTTGCTGTGGTGATGGCCACATTATCTCATGTTGCATTGTTTCATGGAAGGTGAGTCAACTCCAATGTTAGTTCTATTTGCACTAATGATCAAATGGTTTTAATGGTTTCTTTTATTTATTTATTTATGAGTATTTATCAATTTTAATTTTAGAATTTTTTATGATTGATTTAGGTCAATTTGGAGCCAATTTAGGCAAGCATATCGGAAACAAACTGGAGATATACACACCAAATTAATGAAGAAGAACTATGCCCCAATTCCACAATGGTGGTTTTATGTTATCTTAATTTCAATGATTTGTTTAGCTATATATTCTTGTGAAGAATACAAAGGAGAGGTTCAACTTCCTTATTGGGGTCTTCTATTATCATGTGGGCTTGCTTTCATATTCATACTCCCTGTGTCTGTGATAGCAGCTACTTCAAACAGGGTAAGAATTCAATGATTAATTTTGTGTATTGAGTCATTACATTAGTTGATATTGAAAGGTCTCCTCATAAGGGAATAGACAAAGATAAGCACTTCATTTTGATTTGACTGAAAAATTCTGACATTATTATTTTGATTTTTGAACATTTTTTCAGTACCCAAATTTCAATATGGCTTTGGGGATAATTGGGGGTTATTTATTTCATGGGAGGCCCCTCGCAGACATGACATTTAAACTCTATGGATCCCTTAGTTTAAGCCAGGCCGCATTATTTATCAATGATTTTAAGCTATGTCACTACATGAAGATCCCACCAAGATCCATGTTTTTGGTTCAGGTACATCTATTCTCTGTTATTAAATTTATTTTATATTTTTTGAGATATCCTAAGATCAAAGAATCACATATCCAAGTTAATGCAAAATTGTAGATTGTGGGCACTTTGATCTCGACTACATTCCAATTCTTCATGCAATGGTACATACTCTCTTCAGTGAAGAACATATGTGATGTAGACAAGCTTCCAAAGGGTAGCCAATGGACGTGCCCATTCGAGCACCAGCGATACATGGACAATGTAATATGGGGCCTTGCAGGCCCATCGCGTGTTTTCTTCCCATCCGGCCAATACTCAAAGTTGTTCATCTTCTTTTTCATCGGGGCGTTGGCACCTGTTCTTACATGGTTACTCGCACGTAAATACCCTAACAAGCAATGGATCAAGCTCATAAACATACCCATCATTTTCGGTGCCACCGCAAGCATGCCACCGGCTAGATCAGTGAATTACTGGTCATGGTTCGTCGTAGGGTTCTTGTTCAACTACTTTGTGTATAGGAGGTATAAAGGGTGGTGGGCGAAGTACAATTACGTGTTGTCAAACGCATTGGATGCCGGATGTGCTTTCATGGCTGTCTTAATTGCTGGAGTGATCCAATTACCGGCCGATGTATATGGAATGGGTTGGTGGGGTTTGGATGCGGGCGACCATTGCCCCCTTGCGAGTTGCCCTACAGCCCCTGGAGTTGTGGTTGATGGGTGCCCTACCTTTACTTAAATACAATATAGACTATGCTTTCTATTAGTTTTATATATGTTTTATGCCTACTTATCCTTCCTTGAGTCTGATAGAAGTGTTACTACAATTGGAGTAACTCGCAGTAGTCAAATATCCGTTTCAAAAAATGAAAATGAAACTCTAAGAACGGGGATTTTTTTATTATCTGAACCATGGACTAACCTTGGACCACGGTTTGTACATAATTCCAATGCATATTTTAGAATTGTAACACACTATAAATCAAGTTAGTTTTTCCTTCAAATACAATTATACAAATGATATGCTCTGTTCTTCAAATTCAAAATATGTTAGAGAGGCCATTTTTTAAAATAGTTTATGAAGGATCTGCCCACATCAGATACAGATAATTAAACAATTCACCAGCTTGGCCCACTTTTTTTTGTTTTTTCTGTTCTATTTAAAAGGCATTGGATGTCTCAATTCATTGTGATTCTTAAGATGCCTTTTTTTTTTTTTGGTTCTTGAGATGCATATTAATCAACAGGTTCATCCATTTATACATCATGTTATTTGCTTGTCTCAATTTATACTAAAAACATGGGTCAAATACCATTTTTTTAACCTGCTGACACAAGACCAAAGAAATATAGCTTTTCCTTCAAATGCAAATAATGCAGAGAAGAACAATGAAAGATATGATATATCATATATGTCAAGATCTCTAGATACATCTCAAAGAACAAAGTGAAATAAATTTCAATATTATTGACAAAAAGATATGATGCTTTTAGGATTCAAGTCTTTCTACATGGACTCAATTAGGCCCAATTAGGAGCCTAATAAAATTTTATTACAAAATTTACTAAAAATAAATAAAGAAATACATATAAGACCCACTTATTTTGATATCTCACAATTCAATTAAAATTGATTGGAATTGAATTAGGTATGATATTTGTGAAAAGATGGGCTTGATTAGTAGCATAATGACTACTCTTGATCTTCTTCAATCTCTTCAGCAACGCATCGATTACTCTTGATCTTCTTCAATCTCTTCAAGAACGCATCGGATATCAATCTAGTTGCATCAGCAAAACCCACTAATTCTTTTCCCAGGTTCGCTTGTCCATAACACCTGCATTTCTAAAAAAAAACAAAACAAAAAACCTGCACTGCTGCATGGGGAGATGTTAAAACGGATATATCATCAATTCATTATAGTACACAGATCCTGAGATGCATGTTAATCAACAGGTTCACATTTTTACTAAAACATCGGAAATTAAACACATGCAGCAAAGATATAGTACTAATTATCAAAACAACCACAAACACCATACTGAGATATTAGTACACACCACAAAAACAACCACACACATCTTACAAATATCTTAAACTCCAACACGTCACACTGGAAGTTCACACAGTTACCATACTGGATGACAACTGACAACAAGAAGCAAAATAACAAACACACAAACACACAAACACAGAATACCCAACAGAAAACCACAGAAAACACAAAAAACTCACAAATGCAACAACCAAACAACCCCCCCCCCCCCAAAAAAAACAACAACAAGAAGAGGGGCTAGACACAGCAGGGCTGGCGGATCGGGATGCAGCAGTCGGGGCGGTGGTCGGTGGAGAGGGCAGTCGGAGCGGTGGGTGGGACAGTGGCGGCCATGGCTGCGTCCTCTGTCTTTGCGGTGCCGGTGAGGACGGAAGGTGGTGTATCACAACAAGGCAGTCACTGCGGGGAGCAGCACCTAAGTGGTGTGACTGCTTCTGTGGGGAACGAGTTTGTGATGATCAGGATTATCATCACAACAACAACAGCAAAAACTCTAGCCATGTTGAGAGAGAGAGAGAGAGAGGGTGAGTAAGAGGAAAGGAAATAAGGTCTCAATTTATAGAGGGAGGGTTGTGCTTAAGATGTCATGCATTATGATCAAACTCGATCTTCTCTCTCACGGAAAATAAAACACAATATCACGCACTCTCTCCCCTCAAAACAAAAATGGCAAATGTGGGTTGTGTGGTCCCTGTGTATATTACAAATGTTTCACACATTAGGTACGAGGTTCTTTTCAACTCAGAGTTTAATAAAAGGGTACATGGTTTTGATGTTTTCTTAATTTGTATGGATCTTAATGAATTATTGTGACATAGAGTCACCCATCCCCTCTCTCTAAACCAAAGCCCCCAACCCCATGTGTTCCTTCTTCACATGTATTTGTCCGGATCCATATAATGAGTTTTCCATTTATATTATTATCCTTTAATATATATCAAACAAATTTAGACATATTGGACCGTTGAATTTTTTTTTCACACTGATTGCATTTAATCCTTGACCAAATTAATTTACATGGTTGGTAAATTAATTGGATTATCTTTTAATAATATATCTTCCAAAATTCAAACAATATATGCATGTATGAAAGTGAGAATCTGTTTCTTTATATTATTTGTATTGTAAGAAACACATGGAATTTTATAACCAAATATTTGTAAAATTTAAATCATTAAGGAAACACAAATATGGGATTGCCAAACTATCACTTTTGAAGAATTGATCTTCTTTTTCAGTGGTATATTCGGTCCGTATTGCAGCCGGATCTTTAGCTCAAAAAAAATTCTCTAGCCAACCATACACTCCACTAGTTGATACTCTATTTTGTGTTTCAGTGTTTACTACGAAAGTGCAGTTTATACTTCATTAGTTCAATATATGAAAATTTTAAAAATTGTTTTTTTCAATAAGATAAAAAATCTATATTGATTTATTGCATATTTCATTTTTAATAATTGTATGTACTTTAAATCTTCAATATACAAGTGTATAATTTTAAAAAATCAAAATGGCTGGGATTGTACATGGGCCTAAACATATCATTTTCCTTCTCAAGTGGTTCACAATAAATTGTGTTATCAAAATGATTAGAAATCTAATTATCACATTTTTGTCAAATTGAACACGAGGTCCTTTTTATTTAATTTCAATTGAAGATTTTGGTGTAGTAAAATATCAGGTAAATGCCTCTTTACTTAAAATGTAGATGAGAATTAAAATAAAGATTGACTGCCAAATAGGAAAAGATGCACCTTTTCATTTAATTTTGGTGGTCCTTGGTGTAAATTAGAAAAAGAAAGATTTTATTAAACCTACCAATTATCTGAATTTATGTTAAAGGGAAAATGATATTTATGCGTTTGATTATTTTTCAATTTTTTTAATGCATATTGGTAGCTAGTAAAATGCATTCTTTAAGATAAGAAAAAATAATGTATGTAATACTGGACATGAATGTTTATTTTCTTACCGTTCGTGTAGTGGACTATATACTAAGTTTGTGAAATATACAATCCTACGAAATGTACTGTTTATGATAACACATTAAAAATGTATTTTGCATATCTATACCATTGAAATACATGATAATTATTTCAAACCACAGATATTAATATATTTAATCGCATAACATTGAAAAATGAATTAATGAATTTACGTGTCATTTAATTACTTCCTATGATAAAAAATTCAAAATGTAACTCAACTAGAGTACAACCTTAACTAGCTAGCTAGGGAAAAAATGGACAAAATAACATTGGCCTTAACTGGTAATAATAATCTAATCCTTGCTAGAATGCAAATAATTGATCATTAACAACCTTATTGATTATTGTTTTCCCTCTTTCCATATTGATTTTAAACTAATTGGGTATATTGAGTTTTTTTATAGGGAAAAATCCATATAACTAGAGTACAACCTTAACTAGCTAGCTAGGGAAAAAATGGACAAAATAACATTGGCCTTAGCTGGTAATAATAATCTAATCCTTGCTAGAATGCAAATAATTGATCATTAACAACCTTATTGATTATTGTTTTCCCTCTTTCCATATTGATTTTAAACTAATCGGGTATATTGAGTTTTTTTATAGGGAAAAATCCATATAACCCCTATGAACTATCTGAAATCCATATAATCTCCTGATTTTTTTGAAATCCATGTAATTCCCTGAAAATACCTATATTAATCCAAATAGTCCCCCGTGTTAAATGTTCGTTGATAGAGTCCCCTGTGTTAAATGTTTGTTGATAGATGAAAAATATTGTGTGAATGTTCTGCTTGGTTAACCTGGCTGAAAACACAATATACCAAAAGCCCCCAATGATGTGTTAAAAATGTGAAAAATTATTTGTAAATGATGATTTTACCCATTCGATTAGGGATTTATAATTTTGTTGGAGGGGGTACAATCATTATTTACAGATGATTTTTGTATTTTAGACAAATTGTAAGGGGATTTTAATATATAGTATTTTCAGCCAAGGTTAAACAAAAAACAATAATTGCAGAATATTTCTTATTGCTCAATGATAATTTACTTCAGGGGGTTATTTGTATTTACTTAGGTGTTTTGAGGGGGTTACATGAATTTCAGAAAATGTTAGGGGGGTTATTTGTATTTTTCTCTTTTCTTATATAACTATTATTTGACGGTAGATATATCATTAGTGTTTATATAAGAAATTTTTTTATTGATTAATATATTAGTATTTCCCAAATCTAGGTATATTTTTTACATATAAATGTATATTTTTATGATGTCTAGAAAGCAAATATTTTTTTTTTTGATATCCATAAAAATAAAAATGATATTATATGAGAGTAAAAACTATTCAAAACAGTTTTTATTCATGATTTAATGATAATTATGGACATATCTATTAAAAATTAGAAAATTCAACTAGACTGCTCAAAAGGCAAAATTTCTAATATTTCATTCGTCTACCAATAGATTTTTCAAAATCATAATGCTATAAAAAAAAATAACATATTTTGGATGGTATACATATAAAAAAACCTTAAAATTATCTATTATTTCAATATTTAATTAAAATGATTTAATGCCAAATATTTTCCTCTACATGAAAATAGCCAAATATTAAATATATCATGAAGTTATATATGCTTGTGTTATATATGTATATATTCATGATAAATCATAATAATTAAATAGATAAATCTTTCATGTTCTTTAAATATATCTAAAAGAGAGGGGAAACTCTGAAATTTTAATTTTAACACTTTACTTT
Source organism: Acorus calamus (assembly GCA_030737845.1). Lineage (NCBI taxonomy): Eukaryota > Viridiplantae > Streptophyta > Magnoliopsida > Acorales > Acoraceae > Acorus > Acorus calamus. The sequence continues at coordinate 18,008,046 of CM060872.1, forward strand.
ACCGCTTATATAATTTTTCAAACCTGATACGTCATATTTCTGCCATCCAATGTTTAGACATTAATTAGTTACCCAAAACTATCCATAATATTAATATCCAAAAGATTTATGCATTCATTGGTAGGCTTTATTAATTTTTTAAAATACAAATTCATTTTTATAAGTAACACATATTGCAAATTTTTGATGAGTGGTGGTCCCTCTTGGTTTTTGTTATTTTTTGAAAAAAATAAATATATATACTCCAAAAAATTAACCCTTGGTTATCTGTCCCTGTGTTGAGTTGGAAGAGGAACATTTAAGGACCTGCAGCAAAATAAATTGAATGGACCACAATAAAATAAAACAAGCAAAGAAAAGGAAACAGAGATCATAAATAGTGTCATGGCAACATAATCCAAAAGTTGAATGATAATTAATTATCTCTGTTTTTGAAAAAATCATCCGTTATTGTGATCACTCCAACTATTTTAAGTGATTCAATATTTTTATAAACCCGAAACTATCCATCCTAATGGTTTATAAAATATATATTTTAATATTATAAAATATAAAAATTGTTATATTTTATGATATTTAAACATCAAGTTTAGATAAAATGTGCATTGTCCTAATTTTTTAAAAATTTATTAAAAAATCAAGATGAAAAATATTTTATACAATTACTAAAAATTTCATGTATGTGTCTTTACAAAATATCGTAATATTAAAAATGTCATAAATTTTAGGAAGAGTAATTTGTTTTATATATACATACTTGAGAAGGGTAGATTTAAAATTATAAATATTTTTAAATTTCATGAGATTGCATTTAAATTAAAAATCAAGTAATTGTAAATAACTTCTAAAAATATGGATATTGAATGAGCCTAAACAAGTACTGTAAGGGCATGAGTTAATATGCCCTTTTGTATAATCCCAAATAGCTTAATTATCAGCACACATGTAAACCTATGCACACGTTTTTTTGTTTTATTGTTAGTTTTAGACATTGTTTGTTTTGCTTGTTTTCTTTCTTTCAGTTGTTAAGAAATGTTACAATTAGATCTATTTGTAATCTCATTTAAAGACCTGCACATGTTATTATTTTTTTAAAAATATATCTAGCTAGTGAAATATAGAGGAGTAATATCTTTCTGACATCATACCCCTCTCATTATATGTTGTCACCTTGTAAAGACCTTTAAATTTGGGTCCATTCAACCGGATGGTGATGAAATCGTTAATAAAAATCATCCAATTTTTTATAGGAGATAATGGGGATCATGTTGGTAAAAAAAATTAGGATCACAATTCAATAAGAGATATAAGATTCATTGAGTAGTTTTAAACCTTACAATGAAAACTATATTATCAGACAGTTATAAGACGGTGAACACATGTAAGGTGAGAGCTAGGTATGGTGAATATATATATAGAAGTAATTTTCTTGTAATAGAATAGTTTTACAATCGATGATAAATATTTTTATGTTTAATGTATCATTATTTCCAAAATCTTGGTTGAATTAAATCAATTTTCTTGTAATAGAATAGTTTTACAATCGATGAATAAATATTTTTATGTTTAATGTATCATTATTTCCAAAATCTTGGTTGAATTAAATCAATTTTTTACTGAATACATAAATTTCTATTTTTTTATGATATATAGAAAGAAAATAAATTTTTGATATCATAAAAATAATTATATGAGATAAATACAAATAAAAAAATATTTTATTCATGATTAACGATGTTTATGAACATAGAAAAAAAAGAGAAAACTAAACTGAGTGCTAAAAAAATGCAATTTTTTTTTTTAATATTTCAATGTTATGCTAAACGGTTGGTTCATAATGCTATAAAAATACATAACATATTTTGGATGGTATATATGTAAAAAACCTTAAAATTATTTATTAAGCTCAAATAGCTATGCCAATATATCCACTATATATGAATTGCAAATATTATATATATCACAAAATTATATATGCTTGTGTCATATATGTATATATTCATGATTAATCATAATGATTAAATAAATAACTCTTGCATGCTCTTTGAATATAATATACTTTTCTATCACTAATGTATGTTTTATTATATTTCACATGGTCTTATGTAGTGCTAGTATCTAAAAGAGAATTTCAATTCTAACACACTTTATTTTACCGCTTATACCATTTATCAAACCTAGTACGTCATATAAATTTTTATCATCTAATGTTTAGACATTAATTAGTTATCCAAATGGTATATGAGCAAATGCAAATATATAGGTTTATGATCAGCATTGGATTAATTCGTTGATAGGCTTAATTTTATAAAACATAAATTCAGTTTATAACTAACACATTGTGAATTTGTGACAAGTAGACAAGTAGTCCCTCTTTGTTTTTGTTATTTTTTTGAAAAGTCTAGTACACATCCTCCAAAGTACAGGGGAGAAAGGGACTTCTTGTACATTTTTTTGCCTCTGCTGAGTTGGAAGAAATAGAGTGGTCCACAAAAAAAAAAAAAAAAAAAGGTGACAGTAGGCAAAATAGAGAAAACTGCAGTCTGCAGTGTTAAGTGGCAACAAAAACAATATATGGAACTGTAACTCTGCAACATAATCCAAAAGTTGAAAAGTGGAATGGTCTTTGGGTTTTGTTGACCAGTGCCAGGGCAAAAAAAGTGGAATAATCATTAATTAACTTTATTTATTTTTAAAAAATATTCATAAATACTTAATTTTTCCAATAAATATACTCACTCCATCCATTTTAAGTGAATCAATTTTTTGTAAGCCTAAACTAATCATCTCATATAATGTCTTGTAATAATAATAAAAATCATTATAAAATTTATATTTAAAATTTTAAAATATTAAAAATATTATATTTTAAGATAATATTTAAACATAAATTTTAGAAAAAATGTGCATTATATTATCTTTAATTTTTTAAAACATCAAGATGAAAAGTATTTTATACACTTACTAAAAATTTCATTTGTCTTTAGAAAATATTATAATAAATAATAATATTATTAAATTTTAGTAGTTGTGATTCTGTTTTATATAGGGCTGCAACTGGGCGGGTTGGGTTAATCCGAACCCAATCAGAATTCTAAACTACTCAACTCTAACCCGATCCAACCCGATTTTCAACCCGAATTGGACCAACCCGAACCCAACCCGACCTAACCCGAATTGGACTAACCCGACCTCAACCCGATTTTCAACCCGAATTGGACCAACTCGACCCAACCCGAATTTTCTAACGTATGTGTAAATTAATAATAACCCGACCCAACCCGTAAGATTAGTTAGGTTTACCTAAAATTTGGACTCCCATTTAGAGCTACAGAATGAACGGCCATAATTTTTTTTAACCATTAGTTTACGGGTTCGGGTTGGGTTGGGTTGGGAGTGAGGCCAACCCGAACCCAACCCGATTTGTGAGTCAACCCGAATTTGCCAACCCGAACCCGAACCCAAACCCGATTTGGTCAACCCAACCCATGTAAAAATCGGGTTCAACCCGTCGGGTTCGAGTTCAACCCGACCCAAGTTGCAGCCCTAGTTTTATACATGTATATTTGAGAATGATAGTTTTAAAATTATATTATAAAAAATAATAGATATTTTAAAATGTCTTGAGATTGCATTTAAAGTGAAAATCAAGAAATTATAAATATTTTCTAAAAATTGGATAATGAATGAGCCTTAACAGGTACCCATGGACACTCAGCCACTCATTAACCAAACCTTATGTCCCAAATAGCTTATTTATTATCACCACACATATATACAAACAAGTCTGGATCCGGTTAGACTTGGGTACCATCGATCGATATAAAACTGCACAACTTATGAATCGAACTACACAGCCAATGAATCGAACTGTACTATCAATTGTTAGGTACATGTGTCAATTTTTTGTGCAATTCGATTCGTAGGCTGTGTAGTTCGATTTATAGGTTGTGCAATTCGATATTGATGATACCTAGGCCTGACTGATCGAGACTCCATACAAACATATGCATTGTTTTGTTTTGTTGTTAGTATTTGACTCTGTTTGTTTTGCTTACTTATTTTTATTAACTTTTAATTTTCTAAAAAAAAATGTTAGAATTAGCTCCATTACAATCTCATTTATAGTTTTGCACATGTTTTATTTTTTCTAAAATATATATCTAGCTAGTGAAATGTAGAGGAGTCATATATTACGGACACCATATCCCGCTCATTTACAATCCTGCACATGTAATTATGTAAAAGAAATTAATACAGATGCATTTAATTCTATAATAATTAATAATTTAAAAAAGAGAAACTAGTCTTTTAACATTCTTTGACATGTTCTCATATTATAAAATCACTGTATGGTCTTTTATCATTATCAATATAGAATTCTTCCACAGGTAAACATGGAAATAAATAAATAGAAACAAATACTTTGAAAAAATTAAAATGAATGAGGACTGCAGCCATGGTTAATTCCACCGAGGGCTGGTATTAGGTTTAATCAATTAGAATCATTTGGTGGGTTATAAATTTGATTAATTTTATATTTTGTTATGAACTCACATGGAAGTGAGACCATTGTTGCAGTGGAACTAAAGTATCACCTGTAAACAACATCCAAAATGGTAAATAGGTCACATGACTGTGTATAGATAGTGGGGGAGTTAATGTGTGCAATGAATTTTTTACAATAATAATGTAACAATTTTAGCAGTAGTTATATATAGGCGTTTTAACTCCGCGGGTACCCTATATATACACACACAATATTAATATGAAAGGTAAGGTATGCAATTAAAGTTTTAAAAATTAAAATAGTATGAATTTATTATACTGTATCAAGATCTTTGAAAAGAATCTGACAAGTTGAATATTGAAGATGTGTCCGGCCGGGGCTTCTCCTCATTGATTGCTCCAGTGGTCCAATATATAATTATTGAAGAAAAAAAATATAAATGTATGTTATGGATGTTTAAATTAAATAAATAAACATCACAGACTTTTCTTTATATTTTATTACCTTAATGTAATATAAAAAATAAATTATATATAATTAAATATGTTATTTGCAGCTGTGTACCAATCTAAACTATCACGTATTTGAAGGATAATTGATAGTTTTGATAAAACCTTTAACTTTTTAGTTTATACCAAAGACCACCAAATTTAAATGAAAGGTGAATCTTTTCTTATTTTTAGTAGTCAAGTTTTTACTCTCCTCTTCTAGAAATCAAATAAATTGGGATTTACTTGGTAATTAACTGACACTACCCAAAAAACTTCAATTGAAAATAAATAAAAAAATTGGAAGTAAATAAATTGGAATCCCTTTTTTCAACTTTTATAAAAAGAATGTGTTAACTAGATTTCTAATCATTTTGATAACCCAAACTGTATGTGAACCACTATAATAAGATGATCAATCATCCCAAGAGTCATAGTATGACATGTTTATTTACCATAGGAACAAAAAACTTCCACAATATGATCATAAAAAATATTGGTAAATTATAAAATTCCATGTGTTTCTTATAATAAATAAAGATAAAGAAAAGAAACACACAGTCACTTTCATGTACACATGCATAACTGTTTTAGATATTTTAAACGATATTTTAATAGAAAATAATCCAATTAATTTACTAACCGAGCAAATTAATTTGAGCAAAGATTAAATGCAAATTAGAAGCTATCAATGTAAAAATTTTCAACGGTCCAACATGTCTAAAATTGTTTGATATTTATATAAATGGAAGAAGGCTCATTATATGAATCCTGACAAATATGAACCACAAAAGAAAATGTGGAGCACGGATGCACATGGGGTATGGGTGGACTATATGTCACAATAATCAAAATTTAATTAAAGAGGGATTTACTTGGTATTTGACTACACAAAATTTCAATTGAAATTTGATAAAAAGGACACCTTTTCAATTTGACAAAAATGTGATAATTAAAGTTCTAATCATTTTGATTACCCAATTTGTTGTGAACCACTAAAAAAGGAAAATGATATGTCATGGCCCATGTGCAGCCCACAACTATTTTGATTTTTTTGAAATACACGCTTGTCTACTGAATACATATAATTATAAAAAGTGAAATATATACTTAGATAGATCAACACATTTTTTTCTTCTTGAACAAGAGAATTTGTTCCAATTTTTTCATATACCAGATTAACAAGCCCAGCCCTGGGCAGAGCCAAGGTCATTGCCTAGGGCCCCACCCAGGGAGGTCCCCCAACCCTGCTATACCCATACAATGTAAGCCCATGAAAAAAAAAGGTGATTGCATGGCTGTTGACTCTTCACTCTTGGATACTCATTTTACTTCCCAAGGCCCAGGCCCAACAAAATACATCCCAAGTATCCAAAACCCAACCCATTGATTCCTCTCCCAAGCATTTTTGTTTTTTTTCACTAGATCATCCCTAGCAATTTTTCTCCAACTACCCCATTAAAATCCCTAAAACTCCACCCCCATTAAAATCCATGAATGTAGATAATATGATTGGAAATAGTCGTAAAGAAAATAAAAATGAAGAAAATATGAATGGAGAACGTAATTATGAAGAACATATGAATGAAAAATATAATAATGGAATGAAAACAAAATAGTCAAGAAAATTATGAAGCTGAAGATTTGACTGAAGAATATCAAAAAATTTCTTCAAACATATATGATCCAGGAAATTGGGCAATTTAAGAGACTTATTAGTATAAAAATGTTCAGAATGATATCAATTTTCCTAAAGACTTTTGCTGCTCTAAATGCGAGAAGAATAATTTTCAAGTAATATTTATTTGATTAGTTATTTTTTTGCTGTTGCACTTTTTTATTTGATTGATCTTAGTATGAATATAATTTCGCATGGTTATTTATGTTTTTTTTCTTCTGATGTCGTTATAAGAAATTTCTATTTATGAGGTTTCAATTTTAATGATTGTACAATGTTGTATTTGTAATTTATCACATTTGTAACTTAAAATAAGATAATATTTAATAACATTTTTCTCTTAATGTATATAGGGCCCCACTCTAAAAGTTTGCCTAGGGCCCCACCAAAAAATACAATTCTTAGGGCCGGCCCTACAAATTAATGGAGTATATGCTCTACTATTACAACTAGTGGAGTGTATATAGTTGACTGGATGATTGTTTTTGAGCTGTAGATGGAGCTGCAAGGCTGCAATTCGAAATGAGTGTACATGAAGTGATAATTTAATTGGATTATTTTCTAATAGGAAAAAATTCAAATAACCCTTTGAAATAAACTTTCATTGACAAATGATGAATATTTTGTAAATATTCCATTTGATTACCACTGGCCGAAAACACAATAAACAAACCCTTTACAATTTATTAAAAATAAGAAAAATCCTTTATAAATGACAATTTACTTCACTGAATGGATTATAAAATCCTATCTATAAGGGTAAAATCGTCATTTATTGAGGATTCTGTATTTTTAGGTGTTTCCGTTTATAATGTTTTTAATCAGAGTTAACCAAACAGAATATTCATCATGAGGGATATTTTGGATTTACCTATGTCAAAAGGTAATATGGATTTTTCCCTTTCTAATAACATAGCTTTTAAATCTAAAACAATTATGCATATGTGAAAGTGAGGATGCGTTTCCTTATTATAAGGCACATGGAATTCAATTACCAAAATACTCGTGTAAGTATGAATCATTAAGAAAACACAAATATGGGATTGCTTACTAACTGAGCAATTAATTTGAGCAAGGATTTAAATGCAAATAGTAAATTAGGTCGTGGAATCATTAGAAGCTATCAATGTGTAAAAAAAAAAAAAAAAATTCAACGGTCCAATATGTCTAAAATTGTTTGGTATTAAAAGATAACATATAAATGGAAAGCTCATTATACGGATCCAGACAAATCTGAACCAATATGTGAAGAAGGAACACATGGGGTTGGGTTGGGGGCTTTAATTTGATTTAGAGAGAGGGGATGAGTGACTCTATGTCGCAATAATTCATTAAAAACAAATTGATCAATATAATATTGTGTACTTATAAGGTACATACAAAGAAAACGTCAAAACCTCGTACCATACACATGGACCACACAAACCCAGCTATTCGATCCAATTATTTCTTTAAAGGGTGATTAGCACTTTTAACCCCTACCAAAATGAATATTCGCAAAAATAGCTCCGACCTTCGAATATTATCAAAAATTAGTCCCGTTGATCTGGTCAGCGCTGCCACGTCAGCGCTAACTATTTTTTTTGAATGTTTATACTGGAGACGGTGTATATATATACATCATCTCCCGTATAACCCAAATTAATAAGGGAGACGGCGTAGACGGCCCATATATACGCCGTCTCCCATTCAAAATGAAAAAATTTATGTGGTCCTGAAAAATGTAAATATGCAGTCACCTCGAAACAGCATGTATATATGCCGTCGTCTGGAGACGGCTTATATATATGTCGTCTCCAGGCCTTTGCATTATGGCTTATATATATGCCGTAATTTTTTTTCCTGGATTGTTGGTTCTCACTTGTATGGAAAATCCTACTTGAACATAAATAAAATAACTTTTAGGAAATAAAACATAAGTTGCATTACAATGAGTTGACTCATGTTTCTAAACACAAATGAAAATGCATAAATATAAACACAAATGAAAATGCATAAATACTCCAAACATGTCTGTCGTCCTATAAATACAATAATTAAATATTTTCATAAATCTTTTCTTTTTAGCTTTTCTCGGAACAGGAGGTGCTGATGAAGAGGGTACGTCAGTTGTTGTGGATGGCACACCTGATTGTGGCGGAGTGATAAATTATTCACCCGATCCCCGACTGGCAGTAGTAGAAGTATACCAAACCCTGTGTGGTCCACAAATATATGTTTGGAGTGTCATCTTTGGAGCTTGATCTGAAACTGGGGCTGGTTATTGTAGCTGCTCATCGATTTCTGCCTCGAGTCGTACATCACTAAAGAACTCATCAATTGTGAATTCAGTGTGAGCGAAACTATCATCTACCACATTCTCATAATCATTAGCATCTGCAGATGCATTAGAGGTACTCGAATGTTGTCCCCTGTCTCCCATCATCGTCTCTGCATAGTCACGTGCCACAACAATGATACGACCCCACTCATCGCAGTTGGGGTATAATACCAACCTCGTTGTAAGCACCTCACTAATGTTCTGTGTAACTCCCCGTGTTAACAAAAGGCTCAATATACTTACAGTTGCTATAAATTCATTTATCACATTCTAAAAATGTAACACACATTTAAAATTCTTACCGAGTGTGGTGCGACATAGCCTGGATAGTACTGTAGGGGTGGTGGAGATGTGATGTGTCTGACTGTTCTCTCCCAGTACCACTCCATATATCTCCTCGAACTCTGAGTATGAGAGAACTGGTAGATGTGATCCAAGTGTTGATCCCAACACTCGATATAAGTCTGGTGAAAAACCATCCAATTAACATCCTGTCTACCTCTTCTATTTACCCGGCCGATGGCTATCAGATGAATATCTTGATGCCATCCAAATTGACATGCGACTCGATCTGGCATGTGCATCTCCACGATATCAAAGCATTTTGCTAAGTAATAAAATTTTCATTATCAAGGAAGAAATAAGTAGTTTTAAAGAGAAAAATTACAGAAAAAACATAGAATGAGAGTTGAAAGACAGCTTGAAAGACACAGCTAGAGGGATGGAAAACCAGTCATCATTTTATATGCATACTAATTATGAATATGAGGAATCACTCGGAATTTGTGGATCGACATTTTTATCTTTTCATTCTACATGAAAACAATTGATGCAACTAAAAAAAATTAATTTGCAGATGAGATCGAAGAGTCCCCCATCGAGGAAGTTCGCCTAACTATTCCAACTACACATGACAATACATTGCCAACATTAACATTTCGGACATGGGTGTTGGGAATCTATACATGTCTCTGCCTCGCTTTTGTAACACAATTGTTAGCTTTTTGACAATTTTATCGCCATTTCAACTATCAGCATACAAATTTTAGTGCTCCCCTTAGGCAATTTGATGGCTAAGGTGCTACCTTCGGAGCCCCTAAATATTCCATTAACAAAATGGAAGTTCTCGTTGAATCCCGGACCTTTCAACATGAAAGAACACGCGTTAATATATACATAACATCGGCGGGCTATGCTTACCCTAGTGGACTGACGATCATCACCCAATTGAAAGTTTTCTACCATAGGAAGATCAATTACTTGATAACCTTTCTTATGATCCTGACAACACAAGTAAGTATTCAAGTTCTTCATACAATGTGCAGTCTAGCTAGTAGATGATGAGATGATATGATACATCATATCTCCCATCCTAATAAGTTGATGTTCCTTCTCTAAATTCAAGAGTTCAAATAACACACTCATAGTTGGTACTTGCAGTTGTTAGGTTTCGGTTTTGCTGGTTTGTTTATGAAGTTTTTGGTAGACTCTCCAACTATGTGGTTTCCTGGTGTGGTGGCTCAGTACTCTCTCTTCAGGTACATATTCTCTACGCATCTAGCAGTTACACATTCATGCATGCATGCTTGTTAATTATTTAAAATTTAAATATGCAGGGCTTTGCATGAGAAGGAAATTCGAATAAAGGGTTCCCTAACAGCATTTCAGTTTTTCCTCATAGCCACTGCATGAAGCTTTGCTTATTACATCATTCCCAACTATCTATTCCCATGTATTAGCGCGTTATCGTTTATATGTTGGATATGGAGGGATTCAATAACTGCTTAGATGATCGGATCTGGTCGCAAGGGCCTCGGCATTGGTTCCTTTTCTCTCGACTGGACTGCGATCGTTAGCTTCTTGGGCAACCCTTTAGCAATGCCTGTATTTACATTGGTGAATATGACGGCTGGATTCATCTTGATTGTCTAAATAATTACTCCAATTGCTTATTGGAACAATGCATACAATACCAAGCGATTCCCAATCTTTTCTTTGAATGTGTATGATGAGGATGGCCATATATACAATCCGTCTCGGATAATCAATGAAAATAAGTTTGAATTCGACCAGACCGCTTATGATAATTACTCGAAGACCTATCTCAGCTCGTACAACGTTTATTATCACGCGTTTGAATTTGCTGGAGTGGCAGCCACAATCATTCATGTTGCCCTGTATCATGGAAGGTGATTAACCTTTTAATGTCTCAATGAATTAGTAGAAAATGATAGGTTACACCAATAGAAGATTGCTTATAATGTTTCATTCTCTGTTACATTCAGTTAATGCAATAATGCACTAATATTAGACTACTTTCGGTGGTTTTATTTATTTATTTTTGAGTATATATCAATTTGAATTTTATATTTGATTCAGGACTATTTGGAACGAGTTCAAGCAAGCATATAAAAAACAACCAGGGGATATCCATACCAAATTAATGAAGAAGAACTATGCACCAATCCCACAATGGTGGTTTTATTCTATCTTAATTTCAATGATTTGTTTAGCTATCTATGTTTGTGAAAAATACAAAACAGAGATTCAAGTTCGTTATTGGAGTATTCTATTGGCATGTGGACTTGCTTTGATATGTATGTGAGATTTTTAAAGTGAACTTTGTTATCTATTTATCTATCTATCTTAGTTTTTTATTTAGAGGGATGTAGTAAGGCAACTTTGTATTTTGTGTGGAGCATCTTTGACCTACTTGCACAAGTATTCTCCATCACCTATCTCCTACACTTTTCACTACCAATCACCCTATTAAATTCATCACTTCCCAAGTTTTTGACTTGCTATATCACACACAATTTACCCATGTATGAAAAAAATATAAACCCTTATTACCTATGCCTTGGTAAACAACTTTGACTACCATTTTCCCATAAACCTCCACTTACCCATGTTTTGGTACTCTACACTGGTGTTATGAATCCAACTACCCACAACCCATTTCCCATACTACTTGGCCTATAAAAAGATACCCTCTCCACCATTTCAACTCAACTCAATCTATCTCACTCCACAAAATCCCAACACCACCTAAAACATATATTTGTGCAAGTTTGTCTCTAGTAGCCCAATTTTGAATGTAAGCTTGTCTCTTGTAGTAAATATCAAGTTGTCAATTTTCCTCATCTTTGAGGTTCCTTCTTCTTCTACTTTTGGTTGTGAGTCTTGGACTAGTGTGACTTTCGTTGCACTATTTGAGAGCTTCGCGTCTCTCCACAATGTATACTCCCTGTGTCTGTGATGGTAGCCACTACAAATCAGGTGAGTGTTTTAGTTATATATATACAAAAACGATTAAATCAGTTGATTTTATTAAAGGTCCCTTCTCAGGGAGAAAATAACCAAGACAATGCATGGTGATTTATCCCATCAATTGTGACACTTTTTTTTTTTTTGCTTTTCCAATTTCTAGGTCTCGATTTGATCATTGAGATAATTGGGGGTTACTTATATCATGGGAGCCCCCTTGCAACATGACATTTGAACTCTATGGAACCATGGGGATATCTCAAGCTATAGTGTTTATCAGTGATTTTAAGTTGTGTCACTATATGAAGATCCCACCAAGATCTATGTTTTTAGTTCAGGTACATCTCTCTATTATATACACCACATTCTGGTTTTGAGATGGTATATAGTCAATACCGCATCCTCAAAGTGTTTATTATTCTCCAATGAAGGATTAACACGTAGCTTAAATGATCACTGAACCTCACACATTAATGTATCAACTCCTCAATGGAGATTGATGAAAACTAGTGAGATCCTACATTGACTATTTCCCATCCATTTTTTTGTGTGTTTGAAATTGAAAACTCACAAATCTATTTTTTATGCGGACTACAGATTGTGGGCACTTTGATCTCGACTTCAATCCAATTCATCATGCAATGGTATATACAATCTTCAGTGAAGAACATATGCGAGCCAGACAAACTTTCAAAAGGTAGTCCATGGTCATGCCCATTGGAGCGCCAAAGTTTTATAGGTAACGTCATATGGGGACTTGTAGGTCCATCAAATGTCTTCTTCCCATCGGGCCAGTACTCAAAGTTGTTCATCTCCTTTATCATCGGGGCGCTGGCGCCCGTTCCTATATGGTTATTGGCACATATATTTTCTGACAAACAATGGATCAAGCTCATAAACATCCCTTTAATTTTGGCAGGTGCCACTGGTATGCCACCTGCAACAACAATGAATTATTGATCATGGTTCACTGTGGGGTTCTTGTTCAACTATGTTGTGTACAGAAGATATAAAGGGTGGTGGGCAAAATACAATTACGTGTTGTTAAACGCCTTGGATGCCGGATGCGCTTTAATGGCTCTCCTTGTGGCTAGGGCAATCCAGTTACCGGCTGGCTTATATGGCATCAATTGGTGGGGTTTGAATGCCAGTGACCATTGCCCTCTTGCGAGTTTCCCTACAGCCTCTGGAGTTGTGGTTGATGGATGCCCCACCATTACTTTACATATGTGTTATAGACTATGTCTTTTGTTACTTCATTTCATGTAGTAGTGCCTCTCTTAAGACTTTTATGTCAATATATTTGGAATACACGAAAGCTACTCAAATCATTTGCAATAGATAGGGATTCTGCATCCCCCTTCCCCCCTTCAATCAACACAAAACACTATAATTTTTTTCTTTAAATACAAGTGACACCCTTTTCTTTCTTTCCCTGGGTGCTTGTTTGTTGTTCCTCTTGCAGTGTTAAAGATACTCTGTTCTTTTATTAAAAAATGTTACTGTAACATAAATTAGTTAATATGATTCATGGTTATTATACATAATCTAGGTCATGTTTTGCATTCTTAATCGACACAGTTAGATCTACATGTTTTAAGTTTAAAAACTGAATAAGCATCCATAGTTGCATCATAACTGAAATACCAAACATGAAGTATAATTTATTATAACATCAGTTGCAACATTATGGTGATACCCCAACAAAGTTTTCACTTCTCTGGTGATTATTCTTCACAAAGTTTTTTCAACGAAGATTTAATTGGGCCATTGTCACGATTTAGTCCTACATCTTCCATCAAGAGAAAATAACACGTTTATGTGTCAAGAGCGTTGATACACTCAATTCATTTTACAGCCCGTTTTATAGTCTACTACGCTATTAAAATGTATCAGATTCTATCATAATGTATGACAAAAAATTTACTATTTTTTAACTTTGAAAAAATGCATTAATGCATCTTATTTCATTTCATATAACTGCTTGTATTTCAATAAAAAGAGCGCATGACTTTTTTATATTTTTTCCTTCCTGATTTGAGGGCCCTAAATGAGGTTAGGGCCCTAGGTAATGCCCTATTCTATCTATGCCCAGGATCGAGCATGTAACAAATTGTATCCATGCATATTATCTTAGACTTATAGATAAGCAAAACAAAATTTTTATCAAGTAACATCATAGGTAATTTTGTAAGCTCCACTTCTCCAACTATAACATAGACTGAGAAACATGAAATGCAGTTTAGAGACTTTAATAAAGGTGTAACAAAAAAATTTAAATTATTTTTGATATTTTAATATTCAAATTTATTAAGGTTTCTAGAAAAATTTGACTCTGATATATATTATAACATTATATATTAAACTTATATATCATTTAAATTTAATTATATTATGGGCCAAATCATGAATTCAAAATTTAAGGGACCTGATTATAAATATCAGGGATCTGGGGGCCAATTTGCAAATACCCCAGAGAAATGGAAAATTTTAAGGACCTAGTTATAAATATCAGGGACCCGGGGGCCGGTATACAATACCCCGTTGTCCTTATCGAGCGCGTTGAATTTTATCATTACTCTCTCTTTTAGACACTATATATATAGTATAGGTGGTTTTATGAGGACTGGTTTAGTGTTCTATGCGATGCTTCTGAAAATACAAAAAAGTGCTTCAACTTATTGGCGTAATCTATTAGCATGAGGACTTCTTTGATATGCATACTTCTTGTCTCTGTAATGGAAGCTACATACTACAAATCAGATAAGCCTTTCAATTTAATTTTAAAAGTTGATTACATCATGATCAATTAGTTGATCTTGTTAATGGTCGCGCGCCTCACATAAAAAAAATCTTGACAAACAGTTCATGGTTATTTGTCCCATAAATTAGGACACTATTTCATTATTATATATATATATATATATATAGGGAAGTGATTACGTGCGGTCGTGCGGTCGGTGCGTCCGCGATCACGGGCCGTCGATCACGGGTCCATCGCATCGGACGGTCGGGTGCGAATCACGTCGACCGTTGGATGCGATGGACCCGCGATTGGACGGCCCACGACCGCGACCGCACGACCGCACCTCATCGGCCGCGTATATATATATATATATATATATATATATATATATATATATATATATATATATATATATATATATATATATATATAGGGAAGTGATTACGTGCGGTCGTGCGGTCGGTGCGTCCGCGATCACGGGCCGTCGATCACGGGTCCATCGCATCGGACGGTCGGGTGCGAATCACGTCGACCGTTGGATGCGATGGACCCGCGATCGGACGGCCCACGACCGCGACCGCACGACCGCACGACCGCATATTATCATCCCCGTGTATATATATATATATATATATATATATATATATATATATATATATATATATATATATATATATATATAGGGGATCGATTAGGTGCGGCGAACGGCGGGTGCGATCACGCCGTCGATCACGGGTCCATCGCATCCGACGGTGATGAACGATTCACATCGGACCGTCGGATGCGATGGATCCGTGATCGGACGGCTCATGTCGCGGCCGCACCCGCCGTTCGCCGCACCTAATTAGTTCCTATATATATATCTATATATATATCACCATTGATATCATTTTACGTTTTTTGGTATATAACATTGTCTCATTGACACTATTAGGGATACTTATATAATGGGACACCCCTATACTAAAATGACAGTTGGATTCTATGAACCAGGGGATTATCTCAAGCTTGACTATTTATAAATGATTTTGTTTTAGTTCCGGTATATATGTCTTTCTATTAAGCACACCACATTTTGTTTTTCGAGATGGGATACAATCATACAACCAGTGTTGAATTATATCACTGTTTATTAGTCCCCACTAAAAAATTAACATGTACATTAAAAGGTCATTGAGACTCATATGTTAATATTAAATACATGAGATGACAAATTTTCATCCGAGATTGATGGAAGCCGATGGAATCCAACAGTAACTCTATTTTTGGGGTTTCTCAGATTAAACTCACAAATATATATATATATACACAGGCCGGATGTTAGTGTCCACACGAATAGAGTTTGCGGACGTGCATGGGTCCACGAAATCAAAGGCGGGAGTTCAATCTTAAAAAACAAAGGTCCATCAATAGCTAACCTAACCTAACCTAACATCTAACCAAACCTCATAACCTAACCTAACATCTAACCCAACCCACTTTCTTCACTTGTCATTCCAAAAACCAAAAAAACAAAAAAATTGTTTAAACCCTCTCAGCCTCCCCGACCGATCTGATCTTGACTGTCGCCGGTACCGCCTTGTGCCCTCCCCGTCGCCGCGCAATTGCCCCGAACTGCCACACCGCCGCCCCTCAACTGCCTCGATGCCGCCACCTCTCTCGCCCTCCCCGACGCCGCAAAGAAGGTCCTATCCACGTGAAGGTTCGTCCTAGACTTTCCATGAAGATATTTTTTTTTACATATCTAGGGTTTTTGACTAGATCTAACTTTTTTTTTATTTAGGGATTTTCCTCATTTTAACTAGATCTAGGATTTCAAATTTTAGATTTTGTTTGATGGGTTTATTTTCTCTGATTACAATGGTTGTTGGGTCTATGTTTGAAACCTGGATTTTGGTATGGGTTTGGTGATTAACAGGATTTTGATGGACGAGACTTGATCAAGTTGAATTTGTGAATAATGATTTTTTATGATGTCGGCATTCTCTATTTTTCATGTTTCTTTTGTTACATAGGTTTGTTTAGTGTAATTATGATTTTGGGTTTTATTGAGATTTTTTTGTTGCTGTTAACATTCTCTGTTGAGTACTTTTTATTTTTTGATTGAACTTAGTTTTTATACTCTTTTTTTTCTTTGGTATTTAAGTTTATACTAAAATAGGTAATTTGATACTCTTTTGCTTCAATGTTTCTAATTCACTTATAGTATTTGATTGGATTCATCAGGTTCTTTGAATTTTTAATGCAGGTTTATCCCAAGAAAACTAAAGAAAGAACTTAACAATTTCTTGATACTTAATACTTAAGACCAAGATCTTGCAAACCGCTCTATGTTCTGTTCCAATTCAGATTTAGAAATTTGTGTGTATGTTCTGTTCCAGTTCAGATTTTAAGTCTGTGTTTAAGTTCTGTTCTAGTTTAGAATTTAAGGCTGTGTGTATGTTTTGTTTCAGTCCAGATTGTAAGTCTGTGTGTAAGTTTTGTTCCAGTTTAGAATTTAAGGTTGTCTGTATGTTTTATTCCAGTACAGATTTATCATCCGTGTGTAAGTTCTGTTCCACTTTAGAATTTGTGAATGTGTGTATATTTTGTTCCAGTTCAGATTTTAAGGCTATGTGTAAGTTCTGTTCCATGTCAGAATTTAAGGCTACGTGCATGTTCTGTTTCAGTTCTGATTTTAACTCTGTGTGTTAAGTTATATTCCACTTCATATTGTTGTGTGTGCATATTATTTTTTTCATTTGTCTTTCTAGAATTTCTTTTATCGTGAAGGTTGTGTGTCATTTTTCATTATATTGTCAACAAAAAGAAGCACAAAGGAAACCTGACAGTTTTCCATGTTAGTTGCTTCTAGTTTGTTCTTAAAATAGAACAAAAGATAGCAAAAACAATAGAACATTGGATCAGACAGGTTCTTAAAATAGAACAAAAGTTCCATGTTAGTTGCTTCCATTGTAAGTCTTTGGAAAAAGCTTGGTTATGGTCCCATTGGATCAGACATGTTGAAAACAACACATGATCCAGCTATTTATATCAAATTCTCTTTCATTTAACAGTCACAACAAAACCACTAACAAAAACTCACATACATAAACGCTTAATAAACACAATACAAGTTCCTACGTTATCATAAAATTAAAATTACAGTATAAGATTCTTGTTACCAAATTAAAGAGCAAAAATGACAACAATTAAAGATAAAAACATGAGTTTCATCATGCTCTTCATATCTTCAAATTTTGATTTCATTACAACCAGCGCGGTCTCCAATTGTGACAATCGATTTGTAAGCTCCACTTGGTTCAAGTTGGCAATATGATCTCTGGGTCCAATTGTCCACTTGGTGCAAGCTCCCTATTTTTACACAAATGTTGTAGTTAGATTACAAAGAGATCTAAAACATATAATTGGATATAAGTTGGAATTGTGAAGAAATTTTCATATAATTGGATATAACTAGAGTACAGAACAGAGGAAGGAAAGATGCATATCTGGGAAACTCCATGTGTTCTCAACTTGATAAACCAAAAAACCATGCTCAATCAAAGAACCATTTTGATTCATAATCCACTCCCAAAAAGACTTCAACAGATTTATAACAAAAATTAGAGGAACTAATGAAAACCCAACAATGCAGCAACAACAAAAAAAAGAGTATAAAAACCAAGTTCAATAAAAAAATAAAAAGTACTCAATAGAGAATGCCAACACAAACAAAAAAAAACTCAATAAAACCCAAAATCACAATTACACTAAACAAACCTATATAACAAAAGAAACATGAAAATAGAGAATGCCAACATCATAAAAAATAATTATTCACAAATTCAACTTGATCAAGTCTCACCCATCAAAACCCTGTTAATCACCAAACCCATACCAAAATTCAGGTTTCAAACAAGGACCCAACAACCATTGTAACCAGAGAAAACAAACCCATCAAACAAAATCTAAAATTTGAAACCCTAGATCTAGTTAAAAAGAGGAAAATCCCAAAATAAAATAAATAAATGTTAATCCAGTCAAAAACCCTAGATATGTAAAAAAAATATCTTCATGGAATGTCTAGGACGAATCTTCACATTAATAAGACCTTTGCGGCGTTGGGGAGGGTGAGAGAGGTGGCGGCGTCAGAGCAGTTGAGGGACGGCGCTGTGGCAGTGTCGGGGCAGTTGCGTGGCGGCGGGGAGGGCGTGAGGCGGCAGCGGAGACAGTCGAGATCGGATCGGTCGGGGCTAAGAGGGTTTAAACAGTTTTTTTGTTTTTTTGATTTCGGGGATGACGAGTGAAGAAAGTGGGTTGGGTTAGATGTTAGGTTAGGTTAGGAGGTTTGGTTAGATGTTAGGTTAGGTTAGTAGGTTGACATGATCAAATTTATTTATGGACCTTTATTTTTTAAGATTGAACGCCCGGCTTTGATTTCGTGAACCCATACACGTCTGCAAACTCCACTCGTGCGGATGCCCGCCTAAAATCTGGCCTGTATATATATATATAGTGAAATTATTACGTGCGGCGAACGGCGGGTGCGGTCGCGACGTAGGCCGTTTGATCACGGGTCCATCGCATCCGACGGTCGATGTAAATCGCATCCGACCGTCCGATGCGATGGACCCGTGATCGACGGCCCGTGATTGTTGCCGCACCCACCGCTCGCCGCATATAATAATCCCTCCATATACATATATATATATATGTACATATATATATATATATATATAGGGAACCGATTAGGTGTGGTAAACGGCTGGTGCGGCAGCAATCACGGGCCGTCGATCACGGGTCCATCGCATCGGACGGTCGGGTGCGATTCACGTCGATCGTCGGATACGATGAACCCGCGATCGAACGGCCCACGTCGCGGCCGCACCTACCGTTCGCCGCACCTAATCGCGAGCGTGTATATATATATATATATATATATATATATATATATATATATATATATATATATATAGGGAAGTGATTACGTGCGGTCGTGCGGTCGGTGCGTCCGCGATCACGGGCCGTCGATCACGGGTCCATCGCATCGGACGGTCGGGTGCGAATCACGTCGACCGTTGGATGCGATGGATCCGCGATCGGACGGCCCACGACCGCGACCGCACGACCGCACGACCGCATATTATCATCGGCGATCACGGGCCGTCGATCACGGGTCCATCGCATCGGACGGCCCACGACCGCGACCATATATGGGATCCGATTACGTGCGGTTTACGGTCGGTGCGGTGCGCGATCACGGGCCGTCGATCACGGGTCCATCGCATCGGACGGTCGGGTGCGATTCACGTCGACCGTTGGATGCGATGGACCCGCGATCGAACGGCCCACGTCGTAAACCGCACCGACCGCACACCGCACGTAATCGCGACCATATATATATATATATATATATATATATATATATATATACGGCGTGCGGCGTCGACCACGGGCCGTCGATCACGGGTCCATCGCATCGGATGGTCAAGTGCGATTCACATCGACCGTTGGATGCGATGGACCCGTGATCGGACGACCCACGTCGCGTCCGCACGCCGCTACACGCCGCACGTAATAATTTCAATATATATATATATATATATATATAGTCGCGATTACGTGCTGTGTGCGGTCGGTGCGGTGCGTGATCACGGGCCGTCGATCACGGGTCCATCGCATCGGACGGTCGGGTGCGATTCACGTCGACCGTTGGATGCGATGGACTCGCGATCGGACGGCCCACGTCGCGCACCGCACCGACCGCACACCGCACTTAATCGGAATCGTGTATGTATATATATATATATATATATATATATATATATATATATATGGGTAGTCCATGGGTACGTGTCCTTCGAGGACAAGGCCTATATGGCTAATGCCATAGGACTTGTCGGTCAATCATAGATCTTCTTCCCATCAGGCCAATACTCGAAGTTGTTTGTCTGCTTTGTCATCTGGACTATGGCGCTGGTTTTTCGTAGTAGGATTCTTGTGATAATTTTCCCCTCTAAATAACTACAGCAAGAGGCGGAGAGTGCTGTTACACTCAATTCTTTTCTTAGTCCAAACACAGTCCTATATACCATGTTAGAAATCCAGTAAGCATATATCTCGTTAGATGTTATATATACTTTATTAAATATTTTCTTATACTTGCTAAAAATGAGTTCATTCAACTCAAAATTGATTGATATCCACTTTTTATCAAAGCACATACCTCATTCGATGATGTTTACTATTTAAAAAAAAAATGAAAACATGTGATGTTTGAGTTTTGGTTGGTGAATGTGGCTAAGTCTAACATTTTTCAAAGGCGGTGGGGAGGTACCACAGGCCCAATGGGCGCAACGGAAAAAAAAATTCATGAGTGCTGATACACTCAATTCATTTTATAATCTCATACGCTATAATAACGTAGTATATACTGCACTATCATAGTGTATGAGGTTTCATCATAGTATATGGTACAAAATTTTTTATCATTTTTTTAACTTGACAAAAAGCATATTAATGTATTTCAATATATACTTAATTTCGTATAACATGCGTTTCATTTAAGAAAAAAAATAATCGATGTGGAATGTAATTGGGCCGCAAGAGGCTAGACGAATCCTTTTCCCAAAAACATAGCCATTCCAGGCAAGTACTGTGGTTCTCACGTTTGTTCTATGCAATTTATTACTTGTGAATATTTTCTGATAAGGGAAAAATCCATATAACCCCTTGAAAAAATGTCCAAATTCTATATAACCCCTTGAATTTTCTTGAAATCCATATACGCCTCCTTGAAAAATCTATGTAAATCCAAATAATTCCCATGAATTAAACTTTCATTGATAGATGAAGAATATAATATTATATTTGGTTAATCCTATTTAAAAACATAGTATACAAAAAATCTCCTATTACGTGTTAAAATATGGAGAGGCATTGTAAATGATAATTTTACCATTCCAGACAGATTATGACACCCTATCCGGAGAGCTAAAACTTTTATTTATATATAATTTTTCTCATTTTTAACACATTATAGGTGGTTTTCATTATATTGTGTTTTTAATTTGGTTTCACCAAATAAAATATTTGCTAAATATTCGTCATCTGTCAACAAAATTAACTCAAAGAGTTATTTAGATTTATATAAATTTTTTCATGAGGTTATATGGATTTTAGGAAAAGTAAAGGGGTTATATGGATTTCCGGCTATTTATAAGCGTTATACGATTTTTGCCCTTTCCAATGAGGATCATTCTCAAGATGCCTCAAGTCCACACGAGCTTTCCAGTATCCACACACCCCCTCTTTGGAGATGTATCTCACATAAAGGAACATCTATACATCAAGCTGACAAACTCTCCTACTCTGGCAAAACGGATTTTACTTGTGGTTTTTCTTTTATTGTAATGATTTTTTCCTTTCCCTGTTTCCTCTCACTCCCATTCAGTAGTCTCTATTTTAATTATGGTTGAATAGATACTAGCCTACAATTTCACTAAAAAAATAAAAAAAAATCTATATTTAATTTAATTTTTTAATCTATGAGATACCTCTCATGTATCCACGTGTTCTTTACAAATAGAGTGTTGTTACACTCTTTTTTTTTTCAGTTCAAAACACAGTTTTGTATACCACATTAAAATCCAGTGAAACATATACATCGTTAGATATTGTATTTACCACATTAAATATTTTTTTACACTTACTAAAAATTGGTTCATTCAACTCGAAATGAAGGGATATGCATTTTTTATCAAATCATATACTTCATTAGATAATGTTTACCATTTTTTTTAAAATGAAAACATGTGAAGTCTGAGTTTTGGTCGGTGAATGTGGCTGAGTGTAACATTTTCCTTACAAATAAACATATTTTTGTTTGGGGGATTATGAACTCCTACTGTACTTCCAATTTCACACATATTATTCTTTTATGCAAACAAGAGTAATGAATCACCTTTCTCTTTTTGAGCTTTAGTTCATTTTCGAAGAAATCAAAGGTGCAGATATCAATTTTGTGTACCCAAAAAAGAAAAAGAAAAAAGAAGGTGCAGATCTCAATTTTGATGAAATTCAAAGTGCAGATATCTCTTTTTGTGATGTAATAGTGAGATGTAATCATTTGTCCTAATAACTGAGCTCCGAGCGGGTCCGGCGCC
This sequence comes from Acorus calamus, assembly GCA_030737845.1. NCBI lineage: Eukaryota > Viridiplantae > Streptophyta > Magnoliopsida > Acorales > Acoraceae > Acorus > Acorus calamus. The sequence goes on from CM060872.1 coordinate 18,031,202, forward strand.
CCCTCATGAGGCGGAAACGACAAGATGCTCCCAGCTCTGTAAGGGACTCTTCTCAGGTTGGTCGGAATTTGCAGCGGAGATATCATGGGTCCTTGGTGATGGGGCCTCCTTCCGATTCTGGGAGGACAGATGGTGCACGGACCGACCGTTCTGCGAACTCTTTTCTTGATTGGCAGCGAAAGCAGTCCGGATGGGAGGTTTAACAAATCAATTCTGGGTTCTACGGGAGACGGGGTGGGCGTGGGACATCAGCATAAGAAGGGGGCTGCGTGGAGAGGAGTTCAAACAGTTTTTACTGCTACTGCAGATGTTGGAACAAGTACGTCCAGATGCCACAAGTCCAGATCGGGCAACATGGGCGATCAGGCCGTTGAAGGGATACTCAGTTAAGGAGGGCTATGCGTGGGTGGTCCGAAACCAGGTACCAATGGCTCCAAATGCAGCCGCCTCGTGGACATTTTGGAGAGCCAAGATACCGCTGAAAGTAAAGTTTTTCATATGGTTGATGAGCCATGAGCGATTGGTCACTAAGAGCTAAAGGGCAAAGTGGAGACCACAAGAGAGTACTGATTGCTCTCTGTGCATAGGCACTGAGGAAACACTCTCACACCTGTTCTGCTCTTGCCCAGGGACGAAGGGGATATGGGAACGTATGGAGTGGTGCACGGGGCATCGTCTCACTTTTATTTCGACATAGGACCTTTGGGAGGCGGCAAAACAAATGAAAAAGAAAGATGATAAAAGCACGGCAGTCATCGTTCTCCTTTTCATCATCCCCACATGCGCTTGGGCCATGGAGAGCGAGAAATGAGACAATCTTTAGGTGCTCGAGGTTCTATTTTCAAAACATGTGGGAGAGATGACTCGTCAATCAATCATAGAGTTGGGTATATGTTTAGGGGGGGGGGGGGGGGGGGGGGGGGCTAGTCAGATCACCCTGGAGGAAATAAGTTTCCACATTACATGCTAGCATTTTAGTGCCTAAGGGTCAGAAGGGTGACATGTAGAAACCTTTTCTACATCACTTTTGTTAGGTCAGGAGCGAGTTCACTGCTCCCTAATCAAATGCGTTTTATTTTTATGTTTTTTTCTATATTTCTTCTCACCACCATTCAGACTGTACCTATTTTGAAATATTTATAATAGATACATGCCTATATTTTAGCTAAAAAAAAACTGAGTTGACATATGGTACCAATAAATGCACTAAGTTTCATTTATTTGACAAAAAGTTCTATGTGATTCAGAGTACCTCAATTTATAGCCGGGTGACCACATGATCTTAATTAATTTTTTTAAAAATATTTCATGTTTTTCTTTTGAATGAAAGTCTTGCTAGCACTAATGGAGTGACATCCATTTTTGCTATTTGAATTTTTTCTTCTTCTGACCATCACATCTCCTGTGAGCTGTGCTCATTCAACGGATCACCAACAAATTACAAGCTTATATTATGTTGGGGTCAAAATATGAGCCCATTCATTATATTTCATGTGCCAATGGTTCAAGACTCGAATATCGTAGGTCCACAACCCGGATAACCCATCAAACATGGATCCGACCTATATAGCCTTCCATATCCGACAACCAGCACAAATCCAACTCAACATTTGACATTTAATTGTTTGGGATTATCAATTATTGATTTCATTAATCCCCACAAAATATATATTAAATTTGGTGCTATTATTACTTGATTATCAAATCATAACAATATATATGAAATTTAATCACATCAATAATTGGTCCACAAAATCCCAATAATATATGAATATTTAATCAGGGATAATCAGTGACTAATTCTCAAAAATCCATACTTTGATCTCCTAAATTAAGGATCTCCTCTCATCCGTCGGATGAGGAGAAATATCCACCATTGATTATTGGATGCTCACCAAAGTACGATAAATAAAGAACCAATTCTCTCTATTGAGATAGATTATATAAACCTTTTTGTATTGTGCATTGACTGATTTGAGCATCGAAGGGTCTTTTGTAGATCACATCCAGCTCGTTTCCACGGCGCTCGAATAGAAGGATCACCGGCAACATAGCAAAACCCATTCGAGAAAGCAGAGCGGACAAATCGTTACGACAAGAATCCAGTTCATCAATTTTTTCTCTCTTTCATTACATTTATTTTAAAGATACAAAGACAGTGGGTTGCATACTCACATGTTATATATTAGGATTCACATGAATCTAGGAGATTCTGTTCATTTATAGCTTTTGATAACCAATTTGGAAGAGTCGGACTGGTGCAATTTTTATTTTATTATTATATTATTTTTTTGCAATTATATCTTTTTATTATTTCATGACTAATCGACCATTTGCATTTAATCCTTGTTATTGATTTGTTAGGTTCCAACCAGTAAATATAAGGTTAAGATTTTAAATCTAAAATATAATTGTGTAGTCTGCTAGACCCGTTCGGCTAAACACATAAGCTATTCCAAGATTAATAACTATTTTAGTATAAATTAAAAATAAGTTATCTTTAATTTGATTATCTTTATATTATATTCTAGTATGAAAATATAAAAATGTAGTTTTTATTATTTAGTTAACCAGGATAAGTTGTGAATAGAATGTGAATAACATGTAGATAAAGAATTATAAAATATCAAAAACATAATTTGACATTCAATGATAAATGATTTAACATGACCCTCCTTATGCTAATATAATATATTGAGCGAGATAACATAATTTGAAAGGGTACCGAAAATAGCGGTTATAGATATACTTATTTATTCAATGCAAACAAATATGTTTTTGGGTTTATTCACATCTATTCCACTACATTCCTCACCTATTCTGCTACTAAAAAAAGAGACCTAACATAGCGGAAGAGGCATAAAATGGCATGGCCAGCCTTTAGGGGGCCCCAAAATCCAATAAAAAAATGTTATTTCCTATTTTATTGATTTTCAGTTTTTGTTATTTTATTAGCATTAATTTTGTTATTTAATTTATATGTCTTATATTTATTTTTTAAAATTTATTTGTTATTTATTTTTGTTCCTATTTTACTAGTTTTTTTTCAAGACCAGTTTAAATTTTTTGAATAATCACCAACTAATTGTTAACAAGGATCTTTTAAAATTTAGCTTAGGATCTCACCATGTCAAACACTTTTTTTTTTTGGTAAGCAAGGCCCACGAGGAACAAGTACAGACAGGGTACAAGGTCCAGAACTTCCCACAAGAGGGGAATACAAACACCGAGAACGAACCCGGGTTGTCCATCAGGGCACGTGCATCCCTTCCACCATGTCAAACACTTTGAAGAAATTAATTAAAGATCCTCACAGCCATCCCCTTATTATATCCTAGACTTTTTAAACTTATTTCTAGGTCTCTATCCCTTAAGCTCATTATTTATAGGACCAAATTAACTCATTCCATCATATCCCTCTTTTACACTTTAAAAAATTACCCTTTCAACAATGGGCGTGGGTATCGGCACCCCGGGTTTCAAGAAATCTACCCCTTTAAAAGAATGAAAAAAAATTGTGTACTGTAGCAGTAGAAGTAAACCCACCCCGAGATCGGCAACCACTTGGGCGACGGTTGTGAATTATGGTCGACTGCGAGTTTTATATGTGTACCAACCCAGGTCGACATCCACTTGGGCGACACTATTGAAGTATGATCGGCAATCACTTGGGCGACGGTGTTGAAGTATGATCGCCAGAAAGCCCGAGGAGCTAAATTTAAAAAAAATAAATTCACATTGTTACAAGTTTCAAACCAATTATGACAAATTTCACATGTAAACACATAAAATAGACAGTCATTGCTGCATTTATAACACATCAAAATACAGTGTTAGCATTTCATAATCAATTATATATATGACTACACTACAAGTAATTGTTTTTATGTTTATTTCTTATTTTTTTAAAGGAGTAATTGTTTTTATTGGATATGTTATTTATTTTTATATATGAAAAAATCGATATAGTCACACGAATGGTCTTGGAATTTGAACATGTATTTTGTTGTGTGATAACGTGAATAATTGATTATGGAATGCGAATATTGTATTTTGATGTGTCATGAACTTGAGCTATGGTTGTATATTATATGTGTTTACATGTGAAATTTGTCATAATTGGTTGAAAACTTATAACAATGTGAATTTATTTTCTCACATTTTAGCTCGCCGGGCTTTCTGACGATCATACTTCAACACCGTTGCCCAAGTGATTACCGACCATACTTCAACACCGTCGCCCAAGTGGTTGCCAAACTGGGTTGGTACACACCACAAAATTGCAGTCGATCATAATTCATCACCGTCGTTAAAGTGATTCCTACAGTGCACAAATTTTTTTTTAATTCTTTTAAAGGGGTGGGTTTTTGGAACCCGGGGTGCCGATATCCGCGCCCTTCAACATTTTATTTGCCTAAACTATCCAATCTCACTTTTTTTTTCCCAACTGAAGCCTCTTCCCCATTCAACCCTTTTTTCCCCAACCCCTCACTGCTCAACCTTCTTTTTTTTTCCCACCAAATCAACTGAAGCCTTCCTCACTCAAACCTTTTTTTTCCAACCTTCTTTTCCCCCAACCATCACTCCCACACATTTCTTTCTTCTAATTTTCTCCCCACCAAATTGACGGAAACTCTTTTTCCCCAAACCCTTTTTCTTTAATTTCCCAAACGATGACGATGGCGGCGGCAGAGACCGTGATGGCGATGGAGGAACCCTTCTTGTTCTTCTTCTTCTTCTTCTTCCATCTCATTAGCCCCCAAAGTCTGTCCATTCACTTGGATGTAATACAGGTATGTTGGGTTCTTTGTAGTTTTGTGAAGCCAAACAGGACCCAATCTCCTTAATGACTATGTTTTAATAGGCATATCAAACAATGGCTTTAACGGAGGACTAAAATGGAGATAATGTGAAACTTGATATCTATAATAGAGCAACAGAAAGGACAAACAAAGACCTCCAAGTATAAAAACTAGTTGTTGCTCGGTTTATCCAAGCACAAATCATGTTTTACCCATACATTATGACCCATTCATGTTATTGTGTACATTGCTGTTATTTTTGTCTGCGTATACTGTTATTTTTGTTTTTAATACATTTAATATTATATATTGAACACAAGATTCATTTTTACATAATATTTGAGTTTTAGTCATAGAATCGTTATTTAAGATACAAGGGTCTTAGACACAACCAGAAGATAAGCAGAAATTCAGTTGTAGTTAAAGAATTGTTAGATTTGAGAAGAAGAGAATAATGAGACCTAATTTTATTAAAGAGGGACTAAAGCCCTTTATCTACAAGACCTAATACACGTGTAACACAATAATACATGATATATATATAATCTAACACCCCCACTCAAACTCAAGGTGTATCAAACAAAGCGAGTTTGCGGACAAGAGATTGAAATCGTGGAACGGGATGAGACTTCGTAAAGAAGTTAGCAAGCTGCTCAATAGAAGAAATATGCGGAAGCGTAAGTGTATGAGCAAGGAAGTGCTGACGTACGAAGTGACAGTCAATCTCAATATGTTTGGTCCTCTCATGGAAAGCGTGTCAAGCTCGTGACATGGGATTTCTCAAACATTGTATCAGCGTATGTATGTTCCGATTGACAAACTCGATTCTCCGATTCAAACACCCGAAGTTCATGGCTTTCCGATCGTCGTCGTCGAAGTGGTCAAATTCTCCGATTCTTCGTCTCCAGCTTTAGAAGGAGTTTTCCCAGATCTTTCACCGGATTCTTCCACTCCTGGCTACCGCTCCACTCAATAAAGGAGAGTTTTTAGAAACGAGTGAATCCCCAACGAAGTTGAACTAACATGAAACGAACGAGTGTTCTAGTGCAAGCTTCGGTCGCCTTGTTCAAACTTCGACAAAGATAAAGTGAGGTCTGATGTCTTTTCCAAACACAAAGTTGAGTCTTCAATAAGTATTGCATGACCGAATAATTCAAGGATGGGTAAGGCGAGCGACAAATGCTCCGCACCTCACCTTCCCTTCGGTCACCTACGGTCGCCTCACTTCTCTCACCATCTGGTATTGCCTCTGATAACCCATTACCAAAGCTGCAGAAACCGTTAGAGGATTGCTAGCAATTTGAATAGCACTCCAATTATCGCAATAACATGAAGTAGGACCAGAAACATCAACTCCAAGATCAACCAGCAGACGTCTAAGATGAACAATCTCTTTAGTCGTAGTGGCCATCGCTCAATATTCAGCTTCTGTGCTGGAAAGAGAAACTACATCTTGTTTCTTGCTGCGCCAGGAAATGAGAGAGTCCCCAAGAAAAATGCAGAAGCCTGTAGTAGAACGACGAGTAGTAGGATCTCCTGCCCAGTCAGCATCGGTGTAAGCCCGAAGAACAAGAGATGATGATGACATATAGAGCGATCGAGTGACAGTCCCACGCAAATATCTGAGGATCCTCATGAGTGCTCCATAGTGAACCGAACGAGGAGCAGAGACGAACTGACTAACAATACTGACGGCATACAAGCTGACCCACAATCTGTCTATATCATGTAGGGTCTGGAAGAAGCTCTCCATCAGTAGGACGGAGCTTTACATGAAGCTCAAGAGGAGTCTCAACTGTACGAGTGTCGGATATAGCTGCATGATCAAGAATGTCTGCTGTGTACTGTTGTGAGACAAGAATCCCCCGCTTACTCTGAGCAATCTCAAGTCCAAGGAAGTAGCGAAGAGTACCAAGATCCTTCATCTGAAATTGACTACTTAGATGTTGCTTCACAAGAGTAATACCAGCTGAATCATTACCTGTAATGATCATATCATCCACGTACAAAAGTAGAATCACCTGACCCCTCGAGGACGATCGCACAAACAAAGAGTGATCCTGAGAACTCTCAACAAAACCAGCTGCTACAATAACACTGCGAAAGCGTTCAAACCACGCACGGGGTGCCTGTTTAAGACCATAAATAGCACGTCGAAGACGACAAACATGCTGAGGAGGAGTACGAAGACCAGGAGGTGGCTGCATGAAGACAACTTCTGATAAATCCCGTTAAGGAATGCATTCTTCACATCCATCTGAAAGAGAGGCCAATGACGAGTGGCTGCAACAGCAAGAAGAGTACGAACAGTGGTCATCTGAGCAACAGGGGCGAAGGTCTCCTCATAATCAATCCCATACTCTTGTGTGAAACCACGCGCAACGAGATGAGCCTTATGTCGCTCAATGGATCCATCAGGTCGATGTTTGACCTTAAAAATCCATTTACAACTGATAGGCTCTACACCTCCAGGAAGAGGAACAACATCCCATGTATGGGTCTCCTGAAATGCCTGGAACTCCTCATCCATTGCTTGTCGCCACTCAGGGTGCTGAACTGCCTCTTGGTAGGACCGTGGCTCCCGATGAGCATGAATAGCGGCAAGAAAAGTCTGAAGTTGTGGAGAATATGAACTCACTGAAGCAAAACCAAACCGATCAGGGGTCCATCATCAAAACTGAAACGGGCAGGTGGACGACGCTCGCGCTGAGGATAGCGAGCTACGCAACTCGATCCACATCCGAAAGAGGGGTGTCAGGCGCAGAAGGTGGAGCACCACTAGAAGAAGTATCTGCAGCAGGAATGGGAGATGAACTCGGAATATCACACTCGATCAGAGAAGATTCAATAGGAGGAGGACTAGGAGAAGGTAAAGACACGGAAGGTAGCTCAGGAAGAGGTAGGGACTCAAGTGGAGATGGCCGAATAGAAGTAGACTCAGGACTGGACTCAGTGAAGGTAGAAGAAAAATAGGGAACATCCTCGACAAATGACACATGTCGAGCGATCCAAAAACGACGACCCACGGGATCGTAACAACGATAACCCTTGTGCTCGAAACTGATCCCTAAGAAGACACATCGAACTGACCGGGCAGAAAGTTTGGTGCGAACATGAGGAAGGAGAAGAACATAGCATGTACAACCAAAAACGCGCAGACGACTGTAATCAGGACGGGAGGAATAAAAGCACTCGTGAGGAGACATGCCAGAGAGAACGGTGGATGGAGTGATATTAATGAGATGAACAGAAAGAAGAACTGCCTCAGCCCAGAAATGTTGGGGAACTGAAGAAGTGAGTAACAGAGCGCGAGTCGTTTCAAGAATGTGACGATGTTTGCGTTCAGCAACACCATTCTGCTCATGAGTATAAGGACAAGACTGTTGAAAAAGAGTACCATGTGATTGAAGAAGTGAACGCATAGTAGAGGAAACATACTCTGTAGCACAATCAGACCGAAAAGTTTTGATGCGAGCCTAAAACTGAGTGTATATCATGGTGGTAAAGACATCATAAATATGAGCAACCTCGGATCGATTACGTAACAAATACACCCAAGTAAACCGAGAATAATCATCAACAAAGGTAATATAATATGAAAAACCACTCATAGATTGTTTAGGAGCAGGACCCCAAATGTCAGAATGTACTAACTCAAAAGGATTGGTGGATTGACTGTTACTAGAACTAAAAGGAAGGGCTACAGGTTTGGCCAATTTACAGCCCTCACAAACAGATAAAGGAGAAAAAGAAGCAGAACCTAAAACACCAGAGTCAAAGAGGCTTTTAAGACGAGACTCAGAGACATGACCTAACCTTTTATGCCACAAGTCGGTGTGAGAGGTAACACTATCACAGAATACAGAGGGATCTGGAACTGGAAGATGCAGATACTCCACAAAGTATAAACCACCAACCCTACGACCAACGCCAACCCTCTGTCCCGATCGTGGATCCTGCACAATACAACCAGAGGAAGTGAAAGAAACTGTCAGGCCAGAATCACATAGGCGACTAATAGAAATAAGATTCATGTAGAGATCCGGCGCATGCAATACATATGGAAGGGAGAGACGGCCAGTGGGATCAGAGGTGGTGGTGATAGAACCACACTGTGTGATGACCAAGGAGGAACCATCAGCAGTGTGAATCGGAGGTAAATGGGAAGGGGAAGGTGAGCAAGCAGTAAGCACAGAACTATCATGTGTCATATGATGGGATGCACCCGAATAAAAAATCCAAGAGATAGAAACACCCGTTGCGGAAGAGAATGCAGAATGAGTAGAAGGAGCAGACAGAGGCAGTGGAAGCTGATCGAGGCGCTGAAGCAGAAGCTGATCGATGCGCTGAATGAGCAGTCCAAATTGGTCCGATGAAGGCTGACCTGGTGTTGTGGAGGTAGTTGTAGCAGCAGTGGGATGACGCTGGCCATGACCACAGAAAATTTGACGCCTTTCTGGAAGAAGTTTTCAACAGTCGACAATCAGATGACCTGATTTCTTGCAATAGGCGCAAAGAGGTCGCGAATGAGAGGAATCTGTATGAGGGGCAGCACTAGAATACCCTCATATATAATATGAGAAGGAACAATAGTGATCTTCGACGATGAGTCCGGATATACTGGCGGTGAATCCGGCGGTAGGTTCATCAATATGGTAATATTCGAGAGTCCGGACGTACCTGGAGCGGTCGGAGAAAGAAGAAAAAAAATTCGTCAAACCGGATCCAAGCGAGTTGGCCAAGTTGAACTGCTGAGTCGACCGGGCTGAGTTGGATGGACGGCCAAGTCACGGGTTGACTTGATCAAATCAAATCTGATTTCATGGGTTCAATATATGCAATTAAATCACATTGATTTGCTGGCAGGTTCAATTTCATGCAATTAAATCACAGATATTTGCGTGGATTTGATGGGCCGATTGACGCGATCTGCTAGGCGCGGGAGCACGACGGACTCTACGGGCACGGCGAACAACGGCGCACGAGAATGGCATGCAAGGACAGCGGTGCGTGATCGGCGATACCTCCGGGACTACGACGCAAAGAAGACGAGAACGCGAACAACGGCGCGACGATTACGACGACGTAACAAACGTCGAATCACAAAGAATGAGATTCGATGAAGAGAAGAAAAAATTGAGATCTCAAAGGGGCTCTGATACCATGTTAGATTTGAGAAGAAGAGAATAATGAGACCTAATTTTATTAAAGAGGGACTAAATCCCTTTATATACAAGACCTAATACACGTGTAACACAATAATACATGATATATATATATAATCTAACAAGAATGAAGTCATTTTTCCATTTCGTAAAACAATCGTTTATTTTAATTATATCATTTTTTATCATGTATGAACAATTGTTTGTTGAGATGCACTGATCTCACTAAATTAATGAGAATAAAAGTGTGATTAAAGTACACTTATATATCTTTATAATATGGAGAAATTAATTGCGAATGAATATTACAATCTCACCGTGATTAGTACCCAAAAGAATCCGCACTGCGTGCAATTCCAGCACTAGTAATTCTTGTCACATTCAGTGTATCTATCTATCTGTGCATGCATTGCTTCCTTATTAGTTTTTCTAACAATACATGATTGTACGTCATTAAAGATGAAACCCCTCTACGTTCCTAAAACATAGTATTAATCATGCTATCTTGTTCCATTTAACATGGAAATGGAATAATAATGCATAACGTGATGTCGAGGGAATATAATGCATTGTTGTAATGTTTCCATGGTTGTGATTATTACACTGGAATTAATCGATTTCTTGACTTTCCACTCCAACTACCCCTCCAAACATGAATTGTTGTTAATCCTCAAACAAGTGAGGACCTGTAAATTGAGATCCTCTCCGGTTTTCGTCTCCCCATCCCTTTGTTTGGGGACAGGAGCAATGGCGCCTGCCATGGCAGCTTCCCTTAGCTTCCTCCTCCTCCTATTCCTTTTGTTCGTCCCCCACTTAACCTTTGCTCAACAAGCCTGCTTTGAAGAATGTGATAATACCACACTTATATGCTCCAGACCCCTCGCTTGCATAAATGGTATATGCCGCGACCCACCATTGGGGAAACCTCTTTGCCCACGGATACGTCAGCCACCTCCACCACCACCCCTTCACCCCCCACCTCCACCTCCAGTGGACCCCCACACCACCCATCGACCCACCACCTCCACCACCCATAGACCCCCCACCACCACCTCCAGTCAACCCACCACCAGAACCGCCACCTCCAATAGACTCACCTCCACCGCCATCCATTGATCCACCGCCACCGCCTCCGATAGACCCGCCACCACCACCACCACCTCCACCACCAATTGACCCGCCGCCACCACCTCCAGTGGACCCACCACCACCACCATTAGACCCTCCACCTCCATCACCCATAGAGCCCCCACCGCCCTCTCCAATTGATCCGCCACCTCCACGCGACCCGCCACCTCCACTGGACCCACCACCACCACCTCCATTTGACCCGCCACCTCCACCACCCACAGACCCTCCACCACCTCCTAATAACCCACCACCTCTGGACCCCCCACCTTCTCCTCCAATCAACCCCCACCCCCGCCTCCAGTTGTCCCACCTCCACCGCCACCACCTCTTCCTGCTCCTTGTTTTCCATTTGGTGGCACTGAGTGTGGCTTCAGATATTACCCACTCTATCGTTGCTCTCCCGGGATCACCACTAATTTTATCCCAGCAATTCTCACCTTCAACCCTATGGTAGGGCCAGGCAGCATATTTGCATGGCCCGCAAAGTGTGATGGCATCAAACACTCAGAGTGGGAACTTGTGGTCTCATTGTCGACCGGATGGTTCTCTAATGGCAACCATTGTGGGAAGAAAATACTCATCAAATCTAACTTTGGGATAAGCGTAGTGGCCAAGGTTGTGAGTGAATGTGACTCTCAGAGCGGGTGCAGACCTCATTTTCAACCACCCTGCGGTAACGATATAATTGAAGCCACACGGGCGGTATTCAATGCTCTAAAATATCCTTTTCTTGGCTCTGTACAAGTCTATTGGTCCTTCATTGCTTAAGTTCTACCTTCAGAGGGTTTCCTTAATACTGGCAGGGTGAGATATATATAGTATACGCAATAAAAGGGAATACAGATACATTTGTTCTCTCCCCAGAACCAAGCTTAATTAGACTTTGTTTTGGATGGTCACTATGCAATGAAGAATTAATTAATCAGGTGGTGTCACATATCTGCATATTAATTACTATATCATATACATAGATTTTTTTTTATAGAGATCTTATTGCGCATTCACAAGTTGTGTGTATATCTAAGATAAAAAATACTGAATAAGAATTAATTTCAAACAAACAACACATGCACAAAACCAAAGCTAACAGATACTTTATAAGCCAATACAATACTCGATCGGGTTAATGTTAATAATTCGAGAGCACAAGCTCATGAGGACTTCTGATCACATTTCGTGATATAACACTGCCTTAATTAAAGCACAGAGGAATAGTTTCCATTTACCAAACATGCATCGACTAATCCAATTCATCCAAATTGAAATTTAGGTGTAAGTAATAATGATTTTCAATTCAAGAATAAGGTATATATATAATAAATTATATTAATGACAAAGATCTAATAGAATCTGGGTTCTACATTCTTCATCTCTTACCTTCCTCCTATTCCTCACTCAATTCTTAGCTTTTTCTCTCCCCTTGCACACCAAATTTGTGATTGTTTCCCAAGCCATCCAAATCGTAAATGCAGTTTAAATTCTTTCTTTCTTTAATTAATGTGGAAATTTACATATTTTTTTAATGTTAATGGAGGAGTGGGTCATTATCCTTCTAAATGTGTTGTAAACCTCCATTATTTTCATTAGTTTTAAAGAACCATTTGTAATGCATGTTAAATAGTTTATCAATTTGTCTTTTAAATATTTGTAGAACTGATTTTATATGTAAAATCATCCTTTTTAAAAAAAAAAAATTTAACTTCTATATTTGAAATGAGTATTTTTGACAATTACACTTTAAAAAACTGTTTTACAACTCATTCTAACAAACATTCACAATTGTTTATTCTTTGCTTTTCAACAACTACAAAAACCATGTCAACCGCTTATCAAAAAAGTTAAAATCTATAATCTATAAGTTATATATAATTTATAATCTGTAAATTTAAGCTGCAACAACACTGCCGTAATTGTACTTAGAAAAAATGATCTGACTTGTATTTAAAGGAAACATTAACTTGATTTGTGTATGCATTGAAGGTGTGGGATAAATAAAACATCAAGATAGGGCATTCGTGAATTACCAAAACAAGAAGAAAAAAAACCCAAAAAGGACCACAGCTTATGTAGAAGAGCACATGCAAATCCTGAATGAAGAATGTGATGGATTGCAGCATATAAAATAAAATTTGAATTCGATCAAATGGTCATCCAATAACGCATATAAAAAAAAACATGCAATCTGTCAATACACGTACTATACAACAAAATTTGGCCCCAGAAATCTTAACATATATCTCACTCTTAGTAGACACTTTAATTGAATTTTATATCTGGAGGAGTCCTTAAACTGTCATTTATTCATTGTTATTGGAATACTTAATCATTAATGATCCTTGATCATGAGATGTATAAATTATCTCTATAAATAAAAACCATGATTCGAACAACAGTGATTAGTATTAAAATAATAGAGGTAAGTGGATCAATTAAGTAAAAATCTAACGAAAAAGTGTTATTAATCGTCCAAGACCATGAATATTAATAGATAAAACTCTTGTCTATTTGCTGAATTGCCAGATCAGCTGAGAACACCATAGCTATACTTAGCAATAAAACACTAAAAAATCCCAAAGACGACCAAGATTTTTCTTTTCCGTTCCCAACCTTATTGATTTAGTAATTAACTGGACTAACGCTAGAGAAAAAAATCTTTATTACATCGTGAGTGAATAGCATTGAGTTTATAATTATTTATTTATTTATTTTGCAATATGGACTCTCTCTTTGCAATTGACATTTGAAAACTAAGGCAATTAGGTTGTTAACTCTGGTTTATAATGAGAATTTTTCCTTTCTAGCAATCTCTAATAAATTCTTAGAAATGAGAAATTTTACGTGGAATATTGAGGAAAGAACACTAGGGGTGCGTTTGGTTGCGCGATTGCGCTGCGATTGCGATTACAGGAAGCTGCGTTTGCAATCGCGCAACCAAACAGTTTTGTAATCGCAGTTTTAAACCCAGCGATTGCAGGCAAATAGTGCTCAAAAGCTGCGATTTCAAAAAGCTGAGAAAGTGAGCTTCCTGCAGAATCAGGTTTGCAATCGCAGATTCCTGCGGAATCAGTTTTGCAATCGCGCAACCAAACGCACCCTAGAACTACTAAAAGAAGATTTTCAATCATCCCAAGAGCCATAATATGAAGTTCTTTTACCATTGGGTCAAAACAGTTTGGCAATCCCACATTTGAGCTTCACCAATATTCCATGCAGGGGCTGTGACAAGGGGGGGCGGGCTGGGGCCCAGGCCACTGCATGGGCTTAACCAATAAAAGGCCCTAAAAAAAAAAAAAAAAGAGGGAAAATAATACATCCTACCCCAATTTTATCCTTAAGTACAGTCCACACTGTTTCTTTTTTTTTTAAATCATATACTCCTCCATTGAAATACATACTATTATACGAAATGAAAAATATACTGAAATACATTAATATATTTTTCTTGTTTTTAAAAAAATAATTTTTAAAAAAAATTCATACACTATAATAAAACTTTATACATTATGATAATGAAGCATGTGGCTGTCTTTACAATATGCGATTTGATTATATTTTATTTTTATATTTTTTTTATCAGTAATCAAATTTTGTATTACTTCATCATGAACATGTATATTTACAAACATAGTTGCAAATAAAAGACTGACAGTGTAAGCTGTGTTTGTATGAACCAATGAATGGCCATCCACAAGTCATTTGCACAGAAGATGAAGCCAGACACCTCACTCCCAAACTTTTTTGAGTCTCATTTATATCCAATGCACATTCTGACATGGAAAAAAGAGTCTTATTGTTCATTCTTTCCCTGACTTTTTGGGCAATTTGGACTGAATGGAATGCTAAGGTGTTTCGTTCTTCCAATCAACACAAGCAAGTCATGGTGAAACTCATTCTCTCGGCCATGAAGTTCAAATTTACCAAGGAAAAATAAAATAAACAGAGAGCATGTATGTACTTAAGGTAATAAAGAAATGACCAGCCAAATGTCAGGGGAGGGAAAGGTGAAATTCAGTCACTTTGCATCCCTGCTATAGCTACATTTTTGTTCATAGAAATATCAATAGACAACAAAGAATCTTATCTAGCTAGATCTAATGTAGATGGTGCCCTCCTTGTCTTCATCAATACCTTCCAGTAATTTTGGCCAAATTAAAGCTGATATTGTGGGATGTGTATTTCTCTATATATTCCCTTCTGTCTTTATCAATAGCTTCCAGTGATCCAGTAATTTTTGGGTACATAATAGAAGTTCACAAGGGACTAGAGTGTGTTAGCACTTAATATATTCGGGTTTTCTTCAGTTCACTCATAAATTTTAGTCACGTTGGATAGGCTTGAAGAATTAATGATGATTAATTGGAATAAATGCATATGATTATCTAGATAGGTAACAACTAGTCTTCCTCCACGCAAGATGTGCGTATAAATAAAACAATATTTTGAAATTTTTTCAATCCATTTACATGTGATATAATATATTATGTTATATATATATAAATAATATAATAAAATTTTAATAATAATAAAATAAATCATTTATAAAATTTAAAATGAAACATAAAAGATATGTCACAATTAAAAATGATATTTTTGCATACATACCTGTAGGAGCCAAAATCTGTCATACCTCAGGATCCGTTTAAAAGGCTATACTGCTTCAGCCCATCACATTCTGTCATAACACACCACCACCTCAAGCCAGGCCAATAAACGATCTGGTCGGACTCCCGACCAAACGGTCTGGTCGGGCTCCTGTCCGACTTGAATCAAAATCACGGAGTCCGCATTGGCGAGATATTATGATTTTACAAGGAATATTTCCTGACACAATGGCTGTAACAAACTGTCAAAAAGTAGATCACACGTGTCGACCGATCCAAGAGCCACGTGGAAGATTCCATCCCATGATATGCTTACACCTTCATAGCAATAGACGCACCCCCTCCCACTATAAATGGGAGGGTATCCCCTTCACATAAGGGGGGAGGAGACAGACAGAGAGAGAGGGAGAGAGATAGACTTCTTCTTCTTTCCCAAAACAAAGAGAACCCTAGACCCAAGCTTTAAATCCCATTTTAATGGAGATTGGGTTTGATCGTCGGAGGTTCACCTCGAAAAGGAACTACGTGTGGCTTGATCCCTTGAAAAGGGTACGTAGGCAACCTGATCTACATCGGGTTCAGTCCAGACAAACCTCGTCAATCCCTCCACGACAGAGCCTCATCGTCGTCTCTTCACGGATCTACTCAAACCAAGCCCGGACCGTCTTCGAGTCCGGCCCATCCAAGGAGGAGGACATTTTCACCTCCCACAATACCCATTCCCCAACCCTATATTATAATTATTTAAAATTCTAAAAGCAACAATATCTCTCGGACTGTATAAAAAATAAAGTTTATATATAATTTAAATAACTTAGAATTAGGGTGCAACTTGGAAGAGTTGAATCTAGCGCAAACTAAAATTTGAGCATGTTTTAGGTTGGGATTTTAACCTTTGGGTTCAACCCTAGCAATCCGAATATAATTTAACTCAGATTTGGGTTCAGGGTTCGGGTAACCCGAACAAACCTGAACCCGAAGTTTTCATATATATGTAAAATGTTCTATGTAAAACTGTAATTTTTAACGTATATGATAACTTTTGAATTGTATAATTTATTTTTATGTAGAGCTTTCACTTCTATAGTTTTTATATATTTAATCTCTAATAAAGAAATTCATCATTTCATCTTTTTTATTTTTATTATGCAGAGAATTGATTTTTCTAAAGTTTTTATTGTTTAAAATAATATATTTTTTAAGTTAAACTCGTATCCAACCCAAGTTCAACCCGAATTCAACCCAACCCTAATCAAACATGAACCCAACCCGAACTCAAACAATAACTGACAGGTTGGGCTCTGGTTGAGCTTCTTAAACCCGAAGGCTAGATTTGATTGGGTTGGTTTGCGTTATGAAAGATCAATTATGATCCTTAGAATCAGGGATTACATTTATATCAGTTGTGCACTTAAAAAAAATGATATATCACATATTCTTAATATATGAGTACCCTATAATTAATTATAAATAATAATATATTTAAAAGGTAATATAAAATCATTAAAAAAATATTCTACAAATATACTAAAAATATATTATAATATAAGTTTCAAACAAAAAAAATCCATTATTTTTTCAGAATTGAATGAGATTTAGTGGATTTGGATACAATGTTATGATATTTAATATATATATATATATATATATATAAGGAACCGATTAGGTGCGGCGAACAGCGGGTGCGGCATCACGGGCCGTCGTTATTAAAATGTGAGCTAAGAGCATTCAATTTTGTATATTCCTCAACATTTTTAACCTAAAAAAAAAAACAACAACTCTCAAACACTAAAGAGCTCAAGAATTTGGTTGATGGTTGATTCCAAAATTACCCTCCAATGGATTCTTTCTAACAAACCCATTCCTTGGAAGAGCCTTCAAACTCAGTCACATTAGGCACTATGCAGGATTGGCAGATTTACACATATATAGAGATTTACACATATATAGCACTTGGCAAATTGGAACAGTCTGCTCACTCTCATTGAGTTTTATCTTCCCCAGCAGAGAGTTTGAAAACCTTCCCTGTTTGAAACTCCTCTGTTTTTTGTACTCTTGTTTTGTTGGCTGTACATTCTTGTACATTTTGGATATTGAATGAAATATACTCACCACGCAAAAAAGAAAAAAGTAAACAAAGGAAAGAGTCCGTGGGTATGACTCTAATCTGGTGGTACTTGGTTTGGTCTCTGTTAAACAAACATCATCTAATTAATGATGACAGAACAGGATTTATTTTTGTTAAGGATGACTTGATCATCCCTTTTAAAAATGTATTCTCTTTGTTTGGCCCTCAACTAACTCACTTGTCTAACTGCGGATGCACCCAATCTTTGTATTGAGTTCCCTCACAGACTCACAGGTCAGGCATTGTATAGGTGATATCACAAAACACAATGTAATTTCTCAACACCTGTACTTAAACATTGATTATCACAGAGATTTAATATTTTCCCATAAAAAATGAATGTGCCCTCAAAATATCTAAATATAATTTACTGAAATTCCCCAAAAATATTACCTTGAAGATTAAAGATGAGTTTCCAAAAAATTTTAACAAAAGCTTATGGACACTAGGAAGCTGTGACTGACAAACTATTCTCTAATTTTGTATACATATTAATGATGAAAAATTAAGGAATCACTAGGAATTTTGGATAGACATATTGCTCTTTTCATTCTATATGAATACAATTGACGCAACTATATAAATACTATTTTGCAGATGAGATCGAAGAGTCCCCATAGAGGAAGTTCGCCTCACCATTCCAACTACAGATGACAATACACTACCAACATTAACGTTTCGAACATGGGTGTTGGGAATCTCTTCATGTCTCTTCCTTGCTTTTGCATTGCAAATTCTAGCTTTTCGGAAAAACTTTATTTTCATTCCAACAACCTGCATACAAATTTTAGTGCTCCCATTGGGAAAGTTGACGGCTAGGGTGTTACCAACAGAGCCCGTAAGGATTCCATTAACAAAATGGAAGTTCTCATTGAATCCCGGACCATTCAACATGAAAGAACACGTGTTGATATATACACTAACAAATGCGGGCTTTACCTACCCCGCCGGACTGGAAATCATCACCCAATTGAAGGTTTTTTACCACAGAAAGATCAATTACTTGATAACCTTTCTCATTGTCCAGTCAACACAAGTAAGTATTCCTTGTATAATATAATTTGCACTATGTTAAATAACATACTCATCATTTGTAATTGCAGTTTTTAGGTTTTGGTTTTGCCGGTCTGTTTATGAAATTTTGGTAGACTCACCAAATATGTGGTATCTTCTTATTCTGGCTCAGTACTCTCTCTTCAGGTCCATCTCTACCCATCTAGAAATTCATTGACTAATTTATATTCATGCATGCATATTTAATTTGTTAATCTATTTAAATTTGTAGGGCTATGCATGAGAAGGAGAATTGAATCAAGGGTTCCCTAACAAGCTTTCATTTTTTTCTCATAGCCACAATATCAAGCTTTGCTTATTACATCGTTCCCAATTATCTATTCCCATCTATTGGAGCCTTATCGTTCATCTGTTGGATATGGAGGGATTCAGTAACTGCTCAGATAATTGGATCTGGTCGCAATGGCCTTGGCATTGGTTCCTTTACTCTTGACTGGACTGTGATTTCTAGCTTCATGGGCAACCCTTTAGTGATGCCTGTCTTTACACTGGTGAATTGGATGGCTGGATTCATATTGATTGCCTACATAATTACTCCTGTTGCTTATTGGACTAATTCATACAATGCTAAGCGATTCCCAATCTTTTCTATTAGCGTGTATGATAAGGACGGGCATCGATACAATGTGTCTCGGATAATCAATGAAAATAAGTTTGAATTTGACCAGACCGCATATAATGATTACTCGAAGATCTATTTCAGCGCATACAATGTTTATTATTATGGGTTTTCGTTTGCCACATTGACGGCCACAATAACTTATGTTGCCCTATATTATGGAAGGTGAATCTTTGAATATCTCAATCAAACAATTTTTTACAATTCAGTTGGTTCTAAACTGCACTAAAATTTGGCTACTTTTGAATCAGGACAATTTGGAGTCAGTTCCGGCTAGCATCTGATAAACAACCAAGTTATATCCACACCAAATTAATGAAGAAGAACTATGCTCCGATCCCACAATGGTGGTTTTATGTTATCTTAATTCCAATGATTATTTTAGCTATATTTTCTGGTGAAATGTACAAAAAAGAGCTCCAAGTTCCTTTTTGGAGTATTCTATTAGCATGTGGACTTGCATAATTATGTATACTCCCTATGTCTGTGATTGAAGCCACTACAGGTCAGGTAAATATGTCAATTTATTTTAAAAATCTGATTACATCAATTTTTTTGGAAAAATTATAACATCAGTTGAAGATATTAACGGGAAAAAAAAAAAAAGAAACAGTTCATGATGATCTGGCATATAAATTATTATTGTTATTGTTGTTGTTGTTGCCGTTTTGCTTATTGGGGGTTACTTATATCATGGGTGGCCCCTTGCATTAATGACATTTAAACTATATGGATCCTTGGGGTTGGGTGAAGCTTTACTGTTTATCAGAGATTTTAAGCTCTCACTACATGAAGATTCCACCAAGATCCATGTTTTTAGTTCAGGTACATCATATCATATATTAGTTAGAACACATTTTTTAACATGGCATACAATTAGTGTTGAACTCTATCAATGTTTGTCAATTGTTAGTTTCCAATGAAGATCTAACATGTAAATTTACAGTTACATAAACTCATATTTAAACATGTGAAGTATCATGTATCGATTTTTCATTTAAGACTAATGAATACTAATAGTCAACACTAACTGTTTCTCTAACCTCTTGTTGGGTATCTGACACAAATATATATTCTTTAATTTGTCTACAGATTGTGGGCACCTTGATCTCGACTACGCTCTAGTTCTTCATGCAATGGTATATACTCTCTTCAGTGAAGAACATCTGTGAGCCAGACAAACTTCCGAAGGGTAGCCAATGGACATGCCCAAATGAACGCCTATGCTTTATGGATAATGTCATTTGGGGCCTTCTAGGTCCAGCACAGGTCTTCTTCCCATCCAGCCAATACTCAAAGGTGTTCATCAGCTTTGTCATCGGGTTGATGGCAACAATTATTGTGTGGTTTCTGGCACGAAGGTTTCCTAACAAGAAATGGATCAAGCTCATACACATCCCTATAATTTTGAGTGGCGCCACAGGCATACCACCATCAACAACAGTGAATTACTGGTCATGGTTCACTGTGGGGATCTTGTGTAAAGTACAATTACTTGTTGTCCAACACGTTAGATGCTGGATGCGCTTTCATGTGATTGAAGCCACTACAATTACTTGTTGTGTAAAGTACAGTATCATCGTCATGCTCGAGTTACCATCCGGCTTATATGGCATTGATTGGTGGGGTTTGGATGCGGGCGACCATTGCCCACTTGCAAGTTGCCCTATAGCCCTAGGAGTTGTGGTTGATGGGTGTCCCATCATTGCTTGACATATTATAAACTATATTTTTTATTAATTTTATTTCATTAACATCATAGTAGTCTTAAGACTTGTATGTCTACATGTTTTATAATCAAAGCATGCACCATTGACTTGAAAAGATATTATGAAATCACTTGAAATCTTTTTGGCATTCCAAGAGACTCCTGCGACCTTATTTCTGAATTTCCTTCGATCAACACAAACCAAGATAGTTTTTTTCCCTTTCAAATATTAGTGACACCGATTTTTTTTTCTCTTTCAAATCAGAGCCTCTCAAATGCAAACCTTCAAAAATAGAGGGTAAATCATCCATATTTTGAGTAGAACTCCACCTTGGAGAAAAACCTTGTAGAAGTTTGAGGAATTATTTTCCTTCGGATGTCTGCAATGTCGTATCTTCAAATCAATATATTGACTTGATAATCAAGTGAATCTGTCGCACGTTTCATGTGCGTCTCTAAAGATGAATCGTCTAGACTCTACTTTAACAAGTTACACCACGCGCTCGCAAGCTCCGAATACTTGGACTTACTTTTTACATGAACCACCTGGCTTGAGACATTCACTTTGTCCGAAGTTGGTTCAGAACGCCATCTCTGTGTTACATGTTACATTGTTCAATCTTCTTCTTTTGTACGAATTGAGCATCGATCCACATCCACATTCACTTTTGTTGTTGGTATTGTTGTTGGATACGTGTTCTCCTCCTTAATGTTGTTGATGGTGTGTTTTCCATATTTGTAAGATGCGAGGTTGATTAATTTGCTCTTTTTTTATGGGTGTGTTGCTAAAAAATAATTGTACAACGTACATTTAATTGAAAAAAAAAACTACTAGCACTGAGAGTGAAAAGCTCAACATGCATCCCCTCTACTTGGCTAAGGGTGTGTTTGGATAGACGGTCCCAAACTCTGCGTTAGCAATACGCAACGGTTCAATACAGCGGACGTGTTCTATAGTACAAGAAGCGATGTTCTGGTGCATCCACCAAAGCGAAATGTTTACACTACGAACGTGGAATTGGCCTCAGAGTGTTGTCGACGCAAAATTTTGGCGTTCTAGCATGTCAGTGCCACAACCACGGGTTTTACGCCAATCCAAATAGTCCCTAAGTGTCTAATTTTGTAAAGATACACCATACCAAACTCTGATAACTGAATAAGCACAAAAGAAATTGAGTGAATTGCTCAAATACCCCTGGACCTACAATCTTTTTTTTGTCCCTTGACTTTTTTTATTTACCCCTGAAATCTAATCACATTTTTTTGCACCTTTGACCCATAACACATCATCATTTGATACATAAACTATCTCCATCCTCTTTCCCCGCAATACACTTTCTTTTCCCCCCCAAAACACCATCTTTTCTCCCTAAAAAATACCCTCTTCCCTACAAAACCACCCTCTCTTCTCCCCAAAACCCTCTCACCCCCCAAATCACTCTCTTCCATATGTTCTCTCTCTCTCCGGCGACCCTCGCAATGTTCACTCTCTCCGGCAACCCCAATGTACTCTCTCCTAAGAAACACCGCAACCGCAAGATCCCTCTCTTTCTGACCATCCTCTCTCAGAATATATTGTGGTGTCCTTCTCTCTCCCCGGTGACTCCCGCGACCTTCTCTCTCCCCGAAGAATCCACAACCCTCTTCCTCTCATCTATATATTTGTAAATTGGTATTATAGTTCTGTAATTGGTCATTACAGTAATTTTTTATTTCCTTAGTTTAATTCCATATATGTTATTTCATTTATGTTTTGTAAATAATAGTTTTTGTAGTTTCTATTATAATTGGTATATGAATGATAAACTGTATTACTTTTCTATTCTATAAAATGTAGTTTATGTTATTACGCAATACATTGGTATTTTCTGATGTTGTTGTTATGTCAATGATTTATGTAAAATATTGATTACATTATTTAATGTTCATAAAGTATTATATCTGTAAATTGATATTATATTACTGCATTTAGTCATTACATTTTGTAAAATTGTATGTCCTAAGTTTAATTCCATTGGTAGTTCTTATATTTGGTTATGTAATGTTGTAATTTCTGTAATTTCTAAGTACATATATCAATAAATACTCTTATGAAAATATTACCATTGTTAATATTTATATATTTTCAGTTCGGATTCATGTTATTATTAATGTTGCTTATTTTGCTAAATAGAAATTTTGTTAAAGGTGTTTAACTGATTGTTGCATTTTTAATATAGCTTGGACAACACGTTCTTCGTTATGAAATATTTTGAATGCCTAATTTGAAGGCCTTCAGCAGGTTCCATTTCACCCAAGAAGACATGAAGATCATCAATTTAGAGATTGCAGCTAATTTTTTAGAATATGAAGACAACATTGTAATTCAAACAGTTGATGTATCTATTTTAATGACACTTTGTATATTTATAATAATTTTGCGTACACTAAATGCATTTACAGATGATAAAGACAAGATTTACAGTTCATGAATCCATTGTAATGACATTGAGGATGTATCTATATATAATTATTTTGTGTTTAAACATTCTTGTATATGTTAAAAGCTCTATGTAAGTAACTATTAAATATATGTAATTATATGTATAATATCTGTATGTATCACCTTATATTTCTGTATTTCTATGATTTTGTCTACAAGGGGTAGCTCAAGTATTATAAAAAATCAGAGATAAAAAATTAAATGGGACAAGACTACAGGGATAAATAAAAATATAAAAAGTAAAGGGGCAAAAAAAAATAAGACCATTGATCAAGGGAAATTTGAGTAATTCACCCAAAAAAATACTTGAGTATATATTGATCATGTTTCATCAAACAGAATCATCAAAATGTGACCCCTTTGATTAACAAGCACTAAGAGTAACATTTTTTAAAATATGGGGGCTTAGTTTTTTGAGTGAAACACAGGTATATTCATACATGGGGGTGTAATTTTAGGAACACTAATAGGGTCGGTCTCGGCAATAACATTTTCTTTTGTTAGTAAAAAATGTTGTATTAATGTGTACAGAAATATGTACAAATCAAAAGAGTAGCAGCATATACAATAATGTCTTGCCACCTTTAGCTGATGTAGATTGATCCTAAGGAATTCAAAAGAAAAAAAAAGAACATTTTGAATACAAAGAACAGAGCATTATAAAAAAAGTATCCAGTAAAGAAATGGTACATCTTGGTTTATGTTTTTTTTTATTGGTAAATCTTGGTTTATGTTGATTGAAGAGGAGAGAATAATCCATAAAAATTCATATGCAATAATATTGACATAAAAATAAGGGCAAGAACAAGATTACTCTAATGCTCATGAAATAAAGTAACATGAAGCATAGTCCAAATGGCCCGACTTTATTCTGAAACATGTATATATAGCAATTATATAGATATAACTACTATGATGCTAAAGAAATAAAGTATAAAATACATAATCTATAATGTGTCAAGCAATGATGGGACACCCATCAACCACAACTCCTGGGGCTGTAGGGCAACTTGCAAGCGGGCAATGGTCGCCTTCATCCAAACCCCACCAATCGATGCCATATATGCCGGCCGGAAACTGGATCGCGCCAGTAACAAGGATAGCCATGAAAGCGCATCCAGCATCCAATGCATTCGACAACACGTAATTGTACTTTGCCCACCACCCTTTATACCTCCTATACACAATGTAGTTGAACAAGAACCCTACAGTGAACCATGACCAATAATTCACTGTTGTTGCCGGTGGTATGCCCGTGGCACCACTCAAAATTAAGGGGATGTTTATGAGCTTGATCCATTTCTTGTTAGGAAATCTTTGTGTCAGAAACCACATAAAAACTGTCGCCATCACCCCGATGACAAAACCGATGAACAACTTCGAGTATTGGCCGAATGGGAAGAAGACTTGTGCTGGACCTACAAGGCCCCATATGACATTATTCATAAAGCGCTGGCGCTCGAATGGGCATGTCCATGGGCTACCTTTCGGAAGTTTGTCTGGCTCGCAAATGTTCTTCACTGATGAGAGGATATACCATTGCATGAAGAACTGGACCGTGGTCGAGATTAAAGTGCCCACAATCTGTAGTCAAATTAAAAGGGAAGAGAAACAATAAGTGTTGAGATTTCATTAGTTTTTGTCAATCCTTAATGAAGAATTAATTGATACATTCACATGTTCAACATAACATGTGAGTATAAACTTTAATGTTACGTGTTAGTTATTCATTAGAAATTGACGAACCCTGATGGGATCTAACACTGATTAAATGTTATATTAAAAAATAATATGTATTATAAGTAATAGAGGGATGTACCTGAACTAAAAACATGGATCTTGGTGGGATCTTCATGTAATGGCACATCTTAAAATCTCTGATGAACAATAAAGCTTGGCGCAACCCCACGGTTCCATAGAGTCCAAATGTCATTTTTGCAAGGGGCCTCCCATGATATAAGTAACCCCCAACAATGTCGAAGATGACTTTGAGATCTACATACTGCAAAACAACAACAACAATAATATTTTTTTCTCCTATGAGGAGGAGACCTTTAATATCATCAACTGATGTAATAATTTGAAAGACTTACTTGACCTGTAGTGGCATCAATCACAGACATAGGGAGAATACATATTAAAGCTAGTCCACTTGCTAGTAGAACACTCCAAAAAGGAACTTGAAGCTCTGTTTTGTACATTTCAGCAGAAAATATAGCTAAAAGAGTCATTGGAATTAAGATAGCATAAAACCACCATTGTGGGATCGGAGCATAGTTCTTCTTCATTAATTTGGTATGGATATAACTTGGTTGTTCGTTGTATGCTTGCTCGAACTGACTACAAATTGTCCTGTAAAGTTAAATTTAAAATTGTAAATACTTAAGTAAAAAATGAAATAGTAGTAATCATCAGTTATTGTTTCATTGAGACATTAAAAGGTTCACCTTCCATAATACAAGGCGACATAAGTAATTGTGGCTGCCACTGTGGCAAACACAAACCCATAATAATAAACATTGTATGCGCTGAGATAGACCGTCGAGTAGTCATCATATGCGGCCTGGTCGAATACAAACTTATTTTCATTGATTACCCGAGACACATTGTATGGATGCCCGTCCTTATCATACACGCTAATAGAAAAGATTGGGAATCGCTTGGCATTGTATGAATTAGTCCAATAAGCAACCGGAGTAATTATGTAGGCAATCAATATGAATCCAGCCATCGAGTTCACCAGTGTAAAGAATGGCATCACTAAAGGGTTGCCCAAGTAGCCAGAAATCACAGTCCAGTCAAGAGAAAATGAACCAATGCCAAGGCCATTGCGACCAGATCCAATTATCTGAGCAGTTATTGAATCCCTCCATATCCAACAGATGAACGATAAAGCGCTAATAGATGGGAATAGATAATTGGGAACGATGTAATAAGCAAAGCTTGATATGGTGGCTATGAGAAAAAATTGAAAGCTTGTTAGGGAACCCTTGATTCGATTCTCCTTCTCATGCATAGCCCTACATATTTAAATAGATTAACAAATTAAATATGCATGCATGAATATAAATTAGTCAATGAATTTCTAGATGGGTAGAGATGGACCTGAAGAGAGAGTACTGAGCCACAATAAGAGGATACCACATATTTGGTGAGTCTACCAGAAATTTCATAAACAGACCAGCAAAACCAAAACCTAAAAACTGCAATTACAAATGATGAGTATGTTATTTAACAGATGCAAATTATATTATACAAGGAACTTGAATACTTACTTGTGTTGCCTGGACAATGAGAAATGTTATCAAGTAATTGATCTTCCTATGGTAAAAAATCTTCAATTGGGTGATGACTTCCAAAGCAGTAGGGTAGGTGTAGCCCGCGTTTGTTAGCGTATATATTAATGCGTGTTCTTTCATGTTGAAAGGTCCAGGATTCAATGAGAACTTCCATTTTGTTAACGGAACCTGTATGGGTTCTGTTGGTAACACCTTGGCCATCAACTTGCCCAAGGGAAGTACTAAAATTTGTATGCAAGTTGTTGAGATGATGATAAAGTTTTGTCGAAAAGCTAGAATTTGCAATATGAAAGCGAGGAAGAGACATGAAGAGATTCCCAACACCCATGTTCGAAACGTTAACGCTGGCAATGTATTGTCGTCAGTGATTGGAATGGTGAGGCGAACTTCCTCTATGGGGGACTCTTCGATCTCATCTGCAAAATAGTATTTTTATAGTTGCATCAATTGTTTTCATATTGAGTGAAAAGAGCATTATGTTTGTGTTAGGAAACGGATACGCGGAAGTCATCAATAAAATACGAGATCATACATAAGAACGAAACAACATCACACGAAGAACACAAAAATAACATGGTTTGGCCTAAGCCTACATCCACGAGTCGAAAAAAAAGAATCCACTATAATAGTTGAGATACAAAAAAGTCTTACAAACTCTCATGGAGTTACCCTCATTTGAATCCTCTCAATCTCTCTCTTATAGATCTCTACATTATGCCAAGCCAAGTCTTACCGAATTTTACTCTGAAGCCCTAAGAGGATATTTATACGAATAAATAACTTTCATTCTAAGTAATCTACTAACAATCTGTAACAAATAAATATGTTTCCCTGATTTTAGGAGATTCATTTCATATTTAATTAAGATCAAATCTTAAATAATCTATCAATTAGGTGTCCACCCTAATTTGATTTTATCGTGGCCATCCGATGTTGATACCCACAGCCATAGCCGGCCTTGGGTCCACGGCAAGCGCGCCATTGTTTCCCATGCCATTGCCTCGCGCCTACACCCTTTTCCGCCCGTACATTGAGGTCCTAAACATCAAGTAGGCACTCATCTATGCTCTCTGCATGGGTAATTTTTTTGTTTTTCTTCGCATGCATTGACCCGACACCACACCGCCGGCTTACTCTGGAGATCGGATCTGGTCAGTGCAGAGCTCGGTCAGTTCGATCAGTACCGAACTGCACCACGTTCAAATCGAACTGTATCACTTATAAATCGAACTACACAACCAATTGTTAGGTATATTTTTTACTCTCTTATTGGATACTAATGATACTTAAGAATTCATATTTTCTCCAATAGTTGATTGAATTCAATAAGAGAGTAAAAAATATACCCAACAATTGGTTGTGCAGTTCGATTTATAAGTGGTGCAGTTTGATTTGCACGTGGTGCAGTTCGGTACTGACCGAACTGACCGAGATCGAGCACTGACTGGATCCAGTCCCTTACTCTATCGACGTCCACACCATCGTCGACGCATGTCGTTTCATCGTTCTTTAGATCTCATCTTCCTACGTCAGAACCTAGAGCTTTGATACTAGTTGTTGGGAAACGAATACGCGGAAGTCATCAATGAAATACGACATCATACACAAGAACAGAACACCATCACACGAAGAACACAAAAAAATAACACGGTTCAGCCTAGGCCTACATTCACGAGGCGAAAATAAAGAATCCACTATAATAGTTCAGATACAAAAAAGCCTTACAAACTCTCTCATGGAGTTACCCTCTCTTGGACCCTTTCAACCTCTCTCATATGGATCTCTACATTTTATGTCAAGCCATCTATGATAATTTTTACCCGAAACCATAAGAGGATATTTATATGAATAAATTACTTACTCTCTAAATAATCTCCTAACAAACAAATATGTTTCCCTAATTTTAGGAGATTCACTTCATATCTTTATTAATATCAAATCTTAATTAATCTACCAATTAGGTGTTCACCCTAATTTGATTTCATCATGGTTATCCGATGTTGATACACGGATGGAGACATAATCCCAACAGTCTGTCCAATAAATCCTAGTGATTCCTTAATTTTTTAGTACAGGTGTTGTCATATCACCTAAACAATGTCTGGCTGTGTACACGGCGAAATGGAGAAACACCACCCTCCTGCCAAACAAAAAACCTACGTTGGCATTGGGTGAAGAAAAATGGCTTTTGAAGGAAAAAATTATTGTGGTAGAGAAGATGTGAAAACAATGTTTTTCTACCTCGGTTCATGTTGGGGAACGCGGAATTTTTCGCCGCACTCCCAAATGCACTCTAAATCTAAAAATAGATTTGAAGGAACAACTTATCATCCACAACCATAAGCTTCGAGTGCACAATGATCAAACAAAACATAATTAAGGACAAATATATGGAACAATAAAAGTTTTCTTACAGAGAAATGAAAAATATAAACCTTACAAAAACCCAATTGAAGTTCATATTAGTCGACAACTAGAAAAAATGAAACGAAGGATGAACCCACACCTGATGCTTTTTCCATGAGGGGCTGCAATTTTGATGGCCTTTGGGAAGAAGGATGCGTTAATATGTGCCAATATATGTATTGGGAAGAATGAATGGTGAGAAGAAAAAAAAAAAAAAATTGATTGAACCAGAATAGGAAGGAATTTGATCTAAAAATAGTAGAGAAAGACTAAAAATAGATTCTGTTTTTTTGTTATCCTCGATTAATTGGGGCACACAAACAGAATGAAAAAAATAGTTATAGCCTATTTTTTTCCTCGATTAATTTAGGCATTTTTTTTACCTCTACCTGTTTGTCTTGATCCCACATAAAATCCTTTCAAATCATCAACAAATAGGTGGATAAGTCAATGTTAAGACTCGAACCCAAGACTTATTCTTAACACAAATAAGCCATGAACCATTATGCCATGGTCATTAGGACCTAATTTATGAAGGTTGTTGTATTGTGTTTGATTGAACAGCTAAAAAAAACTGTGGTCAATGAAAAACACTGAGTCACCCTGACTCCTACTAAATATCGATTTGTTCATGGACTCAAGAACCCCATCTCAAAGGAGTACATAGTCCAATTCCGTAGATCTCACTTAGTATTTGATCTTCCAAATCAATTGTGCTGGTTTCATTGTTATATGCATTGGGTTGTCCCTCTGCCCCCTAATTGTCTATCTTCGTCATTTGATTTGTACATTTGATATTTATCATTTTATTAAGTAATGAATTTTCAATTTACAAAACAAAACAGATAATGATATAATATAAAAATTATAAGAGCCTAGCTTCATAATCGGAATTAGAACCTTAAAAAAGCACGGACACCCCAGAAGAAACAAGAAAAAACAAATAAAACAAAGGGCGAACAATTAATCTTCTGTTTCAAAACACAAGCTTGGAGTTATATAAAAATAAATAAATGAATCAATCAAACTCTTTATATTAGTTATATAAAGAGTTATATAAAAAAACAAAGTTCATATCAGTCGGGACTAAAATCTTAAACCAAAAAGAAACAAGAAAAAAACAAAAATAAAACAAATAGTGAACTTCCCATACCTAATGCTTCTGCCATTGTGGACTGAAATTCTGATGACCTTTAGGAAAAAAGGTTAATATGTGTGGAAATATGTATTTATAAAATAATTAATAAAATATGGTAACCGATCAATGGCTGAATGGAGAAAGGAAAAACAATAATTGATTTAACCCGAAGAGGAAGGTATCTGATCTCAGATATAAGAGAAACACTCAAATAAATTATGTTTTTCCCCTTGATTAATAGGGGCAGACATACAAGAAAAATATAGTACAAAAAATTCGTATAAACTATACCGTAAGATTGACCCTCCGATTGATGATCCTAGTGAATTAATTCATTCAGATTTTTTTAATTAATTTCAAGATTTCAATATCCTGTCAATGTGCGTGGGAAAAACCATAGTCACCCTTCAAAACATCTCAATAGATAGTTAACTATACGAGATTCAATCAATATGATTAACAATAATGATTTTTAAGCCTCAATTTCACAAGCTCCAAATAGACCCTATGAGGTGGTAACAAGACATTATCCATTATGTCTTTTACTTAATTATTTCCTCATTATGTGTTTGACAGTTTTGATTCATCCGATTATTGTGGAGTATCATAAAAAAAATATAATAATTTGTTTCGTTGAAAATAATCCCATGCAATTGCGAGAACCGCCATTGCAGTGTATAGAAGAGTACCCTGTGAAAAAATAAATATAAAAATAAAGAAAAACAGGATCGGCAGAGAAACAATTAGAATATGAGTAACCCATGCCCCATATGCCTCAAAACCCTAACCTAAGAATCCTATCTCGATCAATGCTTCCGTAAGAACTTCCCAAGAATCCTATCTTGATCAATGCTTCCGTAAGAATTGTTGGAATATTTTCAAAATAATGTGGTAGCTAGACCACTTAATTGATGCATGTGTAACAAGAGACACTATTAGTTTGTGCACCTCTTGAGTGAGTAATTAAATGGTAGTTATACCATTTAATGGGTAGTTTGTGCATCTCTTGAGTGAGTAACTAAATGGTAGTTATACCATTTAATGAGTGCTACCAAAGGGTGCTTATAGAACTATAAACAGGGGTGGATTCTGAATCCTTTTGGCATCAACAAAGGGAAGTCTAGGGTGCAGGAAGAAGAAGAAAAACAATCTCTTTTCTTTCCCTTGTTCTTTCAATCCAACAACCTTCGTCACAAATTTCTTGCTTTCAAGTCAAGGTTTTCCTGCATCGAATACTTGCAGTATACTGTTGTTTTGCAGAACAGTATATTGTCTTCTTGGCAGACTTGCAACATTTCAAAGATATTCGGTCTGCTTTCGTCAGTGCACACCGCAGGCAGACGGTATTGCTTCATTGTATCCTGGAGGCGTATTTTGGAACCTCGGTGCATCACTCTATTTGGTGGAGGAAAATAACGTCTTAAGAAAGCGACATTGTAACGCGCCTTGAAGCAACCTTTGTATTTCAGTTTCTTTTGTATAACAGGTGTTCCAACTTCATTCAAGTTCTCCAATCAGTCCAACAATCTTAAGACGTTATCTTCATCAATGGGACCCATGTCTTCTCTACGACAATTCACCATTGATTTCGTCAAGTTGGAGCGCTTTGATGGAGGCAATTTCTTTGTTGGCAAAAGAAATTGCATTTTCTGTTGGCAAGTCTGAACGTGGTTTATGTTCTTACTACACCAAAGCCACAAGAACATGAGGACGAGACTTTGGCGGAAACAAGAGCGCGTCAAAAGTGGGATCAAGATGATTATGTGTGCAAAGGACACATTTGCAACGCCATGTCTGATGCTCTCTTCGATCAATACCATAACAAAGGTTCAGCCAAGAAATATGGGATTCTCTAGAAGCCAAATATTTGGTGGAGGATGCAACAAGTAAGAAATTTCTGGCTTCTAAATTTTTTAGTTACAAAATGGTTGAGAATAGGCGTGTGGTAGAACAATTTCATGAAATTCTACATATTCTCAACCAATTTAATCAACATGGCATGCATATGGATGAGTCTATTGTTGTATCCTCTATTATTGATAAACTCCCTACCTCCTGGAAAGACTACAAGAGAAGTCTTAAACACAAGAAAGAGGACATTACTCTTGATGAGTTGGGCCAACATCTTCGCATTGAAGAAGAATACAGACTTAATAGTCTTGATGAACAGGCCATTGTGTCCTCTAAAGTGAATGTGGTGGAGGACGGGAAAGAGACCAAAAGCCACCCCAAAGACAAAGACAACAAAAGGAGAAAGTTTGACTCCAAGAAGAAGCAAGATTCTAAGAAAAAGAAGGGCTCGTGTCACCATTGTGGAAAACCTGGCCATTATAAGAGAGAATGTCGTCTCTTAAAGAAACAAAAGGAAGAATCTAATTCAAATTTTGTGGCCATGATATCCGAGATTAATATTCTTGAAGATGATGATGCATGGTGGATCGATTCAGGAGCCACCAAACATGTGTGCAACGATCGAAGCCTTTTCAAAACCTATGAACCAATGGGTGATGGAAATGTCCTTTACATGGGGAATTCATCCACTGCGATCGTCAAAGAAAAGGCAAGGTGCAAATCGAGTTTACTTCTGGGAAGACTCTCACTCTTAATGATGTGTGTCATGTTCCAGAAGTTAGAAAGAATCTTGTATCAAGTAGCCTACTTAATAAGTATGGCTTTAAACTTGTATTTGAGTCTAATAAATTTGTATTATCTAAGGGTGGGGTCTTTGTAGGGAAAGGCTATATGTATGAGGGTATGTTCAAACTCAACATTAATAAAATAAATATTTCTTCTGCTTACATGATTGATTCATTGTCTTTATGGCATAATCGTTTGGGGCATGTGAATAATAAACGTTTAAATGACATGTCTAATTTAGATTTAATTCCTAAATGTAATCATGACATGTATGATAAGTGTAAAGTTTGTGCTCAAACAAAAATAACAAGAACTCCTTTTCCAAAAATTGAAAGAACAACTTCTCTTTTGCAACTTATACACAGCGATGTATGTGATATGCATAGTACTCCTACTAGAGGAGGTAAAAAATATTTTGTCACTTTTATAGATGATTTTTCAAAGTATTGTTATGTGTATTTGTTGCACTCTAAAGATGAAGTTTTGGATAAATTTAAAATTTTTAAAACAGAAGTTGAAAACATGTGTGATGCAAAAATTAAATGCCTTAGAAGTGATAGAGGGGGTGAATATCATTTTCCTGAATTTTGTGAATCTGTTGGTATTGTGCATGAAACATCTACTGCATATACACCACAACAAAATGGAGTAGCAGAAAGAAAAAATAGGACATTCACTGAAATGATAAATGCTATGATGTGTAATTCTGGTCTTAGTAAGGGGTTTTGGGGTGAAGCTCTATTGACTGCATGTCATATTTTGAATAGAGTACCCAATAAAAGGATGAAAACTACTCCATATGAACTATGGAAAAAGAGAAAACCAAACTTATCATATTTGAAAGTTTGGGGTAGTAGAGCTATTGTGAGATTACCTGAGCCTAAAATTAAGAAATTAGGTGAAAAGGGTATTGAATGCATTTTTTTGGGTTATGTTGAGCATAGCAAGTGTTACAAGTTTCTTGTAACAGAACCAAATAGCTCTATTGAAGTCAATACTGTAGTGGAGTCAAGAGATGCAATATTCTATGAGAATAGATTCTCCACTATACCAAAAAGTATTGATTTAGGAAAGCCTTTAGAAACAATTAAAAAATGAAGTGCCATGAATGAAACCCCTGAACTCAGAAGGAGTAAATGAATAAGGTCTGAAAAGTCCTTTGGACCAGACTTTGTTGTGTACCTAGTAGAAGGTACTAGGGATGCACATAGTAAACAAACCATGGTTTCACTTGAGATTGAGACTGACCCTCTTACTTTTGAAGAGGCGATGAAGTCTCAAGATGCTTCTTTCTGGAAAGAAGCAATTAATGATGAGATGGAGTCCATTGTGGGAAATAAGACATGGAAACTAGTTGATCTTCCACCTGGCTCTAAACCCATTGGATGTAAGTGGATCTTCAAAAAGAAGATGAAAATTGATGGAACAGTTGAAAAATTTAAAGCAAGATTAGTAGCAAAGGGCTTTACTCAAAAAGAAGGCCTAGATTATTTTGATACATATGCTCCCGTTGCTAGAACTGCTACTATTCGAACCTTAGTTGCTTTGACATCAATTTATCATCTTGAAATACATCAAATGGATGTAAAAACATCTTTTCTTAATGGAGAGTTGGGTGAAGAGATTTATATGGAGCAACCGGAAGGGTTTGTTATGCCAGGACATGAACATAAGGTTTGTAAACTAGTTAAGTCTTTGTATGGTTTGAAACAAGCTCCAAAACAGTGGCACGAAAAGTTTGATAAAGTAATTGTTTCTAATGGTTTTCGAATTCATGATTCTGATAAATGTGTGTATAGCAGATTTAAAGGAAATCAAGGTGTGATAATTTGTCTATATGTAGATGACATGTTGATCTTTGGCACTGATAGTGATAATATTAATGTCACTAAAACATTATTGTCATCTAATTTTGATATGAAAGACTTGGGGCTTGCTGATGTAATATTGGGTATCAAAATTATTAGAAAAAATAATGGCTTAGTACTTACCCAATCACATTACGTGGATAAGATATTAAAGAAATTTAATCACTCTGAATGTAAGCCTGTGTCTACACCTTTTGATTCTAACATAAGATTGTACCCTAACACTGGAAGAGCAGTATCTCAATTGGAATATGCTCATGTTATTGGGCGTCTTATGTATGCAATGACTTGTACTAGGCCTGATATTGCTTATGCTGTTGGGAGGCTAAGCAGGTATACCAGTAATCCTAGTCAGATACATTGGCAAGCCGTGTATAGAATTCTCAAATATTTAAAACATACTTTGGATTATGGTATTCATTATACTGGTTATCCTTCAGTTTTGGAAGGGTTTACTGATGCCAGTTGGATCACTGATAGAGATGATCACTCATCCACTAGTGGATGGATTTTTAATCTTGGTGGAGGAGCAATTTCTTGGGGCTCTAAAAAGCAAACATGTATAGCAGACTCTACCATGGCTGCAGAATTTATTGCTTTGGCTTCATGCACCAAGGAAGCTGAATGGTTGAGGAACTTATTGATTGAAATTCCTATTTGGCCCAAACCAATGCCTCCAGTATCTATACATTGTGATAGTGAGGCAACTCTATCTAGGGCATACAGTCAAATATATAATGGCAAGTCTAGGCATATTGGCTTAAGACATAGCTATGTGAGACAATTACTCAGTGATGGAGTAATTACAATTGACTTCGTTAGGTCATGTCAAAACCTAGCGGACCCTTTGACGAAAGGCCTTGCAAGGGACTTAGTATGGAAAACGTCAAAGGGGATGGGACTGAAGCCAACATCTAATGATCATCAATGATGGAAACTCAACCCAACACTTGAAACATCAAGATCTTGGGTTCAATGAGTAAAGTACATCATATGTAATGATTGCAAGCACTAAAATTATGATGTGTCCCAAAGGTAAAGTGCTTGGGACCTGTGATGTGTTAAGGAAGGATAAGCTACTATGCTTTTAATAGACTTATAACATATTTTTGTTGAAATGTTTAGTCACAGGAACATTTTTGATAAGTCTACCTATATGAGTGTCGGAAGTGGTGCCGCTTCCTATGTAACTTGGCTAGTTACTAGAGCGTTCATGAAAAACAGGATATAAGACACAAGGCCAATCCACGTGTCAACGTTGTGAATATCAGAGAAATAGAAACTTTATGTGTGATAAATGTCCGGTTAGTTGAATAAGGTCGCTTGTTCAAAGCTTGCCTACCATGTCACCTTGACTAACTTTGATATATTATCACTAAGTGAAGGTTAAGTCTAAAAGACACCTTTATTTATGCATAAGATTTCCAAGTCTGTGCAAGGAATTTTTCAAAACCTCATTCATTTTGAAAATGGTGGAGGATTGTTGGAATATTTTCAAAATAATGTGGTAGCTAGACCACTTAATTGATGCATGTGTAACAAGAGACACTATTAGTTTGTGCACCTCTTGAGTGAGTAACTAAATGGTAGTTATACCATTTAATGGGTAGTTTGTGCATCTCTTGAGTGAGTAACTAAATGGTAGTTATACCATTTAATGAGTGCTACCAAAGGGTGCTTATAGAACTATAAACAGGGGTGGATTCTGAATCCTTTTGGCATCAACAAATAAAACGGAAGTCTAAGGGTGTAGGAAGAAGAAGAAAAACAATCTCTTTTCTTTCCCTTGTTCTTTCAATCCAACAACCTTCGTCACAAATTTCTTGCTTTCAAGTCAAGGTTTTCCTGCATCAAATACTTGCAGTATACTGTTGTTCTGCAGAACAGTATATTGTCTTCTTGGCAGACTTGCAACATTTCAAAGATATTCGGTCTGCTTTCGCCAGTGCACACCGCAGGCAGACGGTATTGCTTCATTGTATCCTGGAGGCGTATTTTGGAACCTCGGTGCATCACTCTATTTGGTGGAGGAAAATAACGTCTTAAGGAAAGCGACATTGTAACGCGCCTTGAAGCAACCTCTGTATTTCAGTTTCTTTTGTATAACAGGTGTTCCAACTTCATTCAAGTTCTCCAATCAATCCAACATGAACTTCCCAAGAATCCTATCTCGATCAATGCTTCCGTAAGAACTTCCTCTTTCTGTGTCTCTGATTCTCCTAATTCAATTTTTTTTATAGTAACAATCATTTGCATAGTCATAATGATTTATACGTGTTACATTCTGAAATGTAACAGTATACAATAATTGTTTCTGTGGAAGGGTTACATTTTGTCATTTTTCTTTACTGTTGCAGATGAGTCTGATATGATCCTTGAAATGTAACAGTCTTATAACGATATAATGTTATTTAACGCGCGAATTTATAGATATTTCAATGATCAATCATATTATTATTCATGACTATTTAGTTTACAAGGGAGTCTTCTACATTCTTTCTCTTCTTTTTTTGTTTCTACAATATTTTTAACATGAATATCATAAACTGTTACATTCACATATTTATGTTACATTTATGCATCACTGTTACATTTATATAACACTGTTACATTATGTTACATTTACACAGTTATACAATCATAAGATTGTTACATTTACATTTATGCAACACTATTATATTTTGTAACACTATTATATTTTGTAACGTTTTTTTTTGTTATTTAGGTAATTTTGGTGTAATTTAGATAAGTTTGGTGTAATTTTGATGAAAAACAATTTAGGTAATTTTTTTGTAAGTTAAGTAAGTTTTTGGTAAAATTCATAAGAATTTCAAAATTGAAATTTTGAAATAAGCAAATTTTAGAATAGATATATTTTTCAAAATAGGCAAATTTCAAAATAGGCTAATTCAAATTAATGTGAAATATTAATAAGAGAAAAAATCGATTTGGGTTAATCAGATCTATTTTTAATGAAGGACATATTTGTATTTTGCTATTTTACCCATTTTCAAAAGTCAACAAGCCAACCAATAAGTGATGACACCTCATGGGATCTGTGAGTGAGGCCTATGAGTTGGGGCATGGTTATCATCACCTTATTAATAAGTTCATCAATAACAATGAACAAAATACACGAGGATAAAGGGGGAACAAAATACCTCTTTAAACCAAGGGACACCACGAGAGGGTTTCCTTTTTACGCTTTCATAAACCATTTGAGATGGTTTTGTCTCACTCTATTCTCCTCCTCTTCAAAATTTATAATTTGAGTTCAGAAATAAAATCGAGTAGCAAACATATACTTTTTATTTTTAAAAAATAAAACAAGCTGTTAATGGGTTGCTCTTCCCCATGTTTTGACTCTACCCTCTCCTCTGTTTTTAGTAGTTCCCCTTGCCCTTGTTTGGATAGAAAATTAAGTTATTTTTATGTTTATAACTATTCTAGTATAAATAAAGATAAAATGATTTTTTGTAAGGTTTTGTTTTGAATTATCCAATCAACTAAAACCAAATCAACCTTTTTTTTCATTTTTATAGAAAAAAGGATTGATTATGCTACATTCATTTGTAT
Source organism: Acorus calamus (assembly GCA_030737845.1). Taxonomy (NCBI): domain Eukaryota; kingdom Viridiplantae; phylum Streptophyta; class Magnoliopsida; order Acorales; family Acoraceae; genus Acorus; species Acorus calamus. Next base: position 18,069,836 of record CM060872.1, read on the forward strand.
TGCAAAGTGAGGGTTACAAGTTTGAAATGGAGAAGAGAGAAAAAGAGAAAATGAAATTAAAAAAGGATTTCATCATGACCATCCGATGTTGATACACGGATCGAGACATAATCCCAACAGTCTGTCCAATAAATCCTAGTGATTCCTTAATTTTTCTAGTACAGGTGTTGTCATATCACCAAAACAATGTCTGGCCGGTGTACACGGCGAACACGGAGAAACACCACCTTCTTGCCAAACAAAAAACCTACGTTGGCGTTGGGTGAAGAAAAATGGCTTTTGAAGGAAAAAATTATCTGTGGTAGAGAAGATGTGAAAACAATGTTTTTCTACCTTGGTTCATGTTGGGGAACGCAGAATTTTTCGCCGCACTCCCAAATGCACTCTAAATCTAAAAGAAAGATTTGAAGGAACAACTTATCATCCACAACCATAAGCTTCGAGTGCACAATGATCAAACAAAACATAATTAAGGACAAATATATAGAACAATAAAAGTTTTCTTACAGAGAAATAACGAAAAAATATAAACCTTACAAAAACCCAATTGAAGTTCATATGAGTCGACAACTAGAAAAAATGAAACGAAGGATGAACCCACACCTGATGCTTTTTCCATGAGGGGCTGCAATTTTGATGGCCTTTGGTTATGTATGATCAGCTTTAATAATGGCTGAATGGTGAGAAGGAAAAAAAACAAAGAAAATTGATTGAACCAGAATAGGAAGGTATTTGATCTATAAAATATTAGAGAAACACTAAAAATAAATTGTGTTTTTTTTTTCCTCAATTAATTGGGGCACACAAACAGAAAGGAAAAAAGTAGCCTTATCAATTCGTTGAAGTTACAGCGTTAGTTTGACTTTCTGATTGAGATCTAGTAAATCAATTCACTCCATATTTTTTTTAATAAAAAATACATGTATCCCCTAAAAAATACACAATAGTCCTCTGTAATAAATTTTTGTCAGTCGATAAGAAATATTCTTAAAATATTTCATTCACTTAACTGAATCCAAAATCTTATATTTAGATAACCCCAACCTCTTTTGGTAAAAACCCAAAGGGACCTTATAATGACCAAAATACCCTTCTAACGTTTCAGTGATTGTCTTCTTCATCCCCTCCCATCGATCCATTTTCTTATTCAATACCTCCCAACGGTCCATTTTTGGGCTGTTGAGATTTTTGGGCCATTAGTAACCCCTCACATTTCTCTTCATTTTTTATCTTCATTTTATGTATTTCTCTTCCTCGATCCCATTCTTCGAGTTTTTTTTTTCATTCAAACTCGGGCAACATGTGTAGAATGTGTTTTTAATTACATTTGATCATTTCGAATTGAAACATTGATTCTCGTATTTCAAACAGATATGGTGTACCCTTTTGTGAAGCAAAAAAATCATAGTGTGGGAAAGTGTAAGAATTCTATGCTTTCCCCATCAAATAAATGTTCAATGAAATGTTTGGTTGATTATTAATCAATTTTCAATGGCTGAATGCATAAAATAACAGTGTGATCCAATTTTACTAAAAAACACAGTTTACTAATGGGGGGGGGGGGGGGGGGGGGGATTTCTTTGGACATTGTTTAAGTGATAGACGATATAGACATTGGCAGACCTTCACATATTGACTCTCATGGATTTTCATAGACTTTCACAGACATTTGTAGACTTTCTCAAATCACTCTCCTGGACTTTCACAGACATTTGTAAACTTTCACAAATCACTCTAATGGACTTTCACAAATCACTCTAATGGACTTTTATAGACTTTCACAGACTTCAACAAACTTTAACAGATTGACTCTTTTTATATATGGATTTCTAGTAATAAACACAATAATATTTTTAGATTTTTAAATAACAAATAAAGAACTCATCATACCCAACATAAAATATAATTTAAAATAATAAATATTAATAAAAACCATTTTTAACTAGATAATATTACTTTAGTTCACCATGAATGTTGATGTCACGGTCATCCCACATACGTTTAGCTATACATATGAGTCAATATCAATATTTCATATATATTACATCTCTTCAAATATAATAAAATAAAATAATAAATTATATTACTTAAAATATAAAAAAATAAAAGTAGTCATTATATTACTTTAAATAAAAATGAAATAAAAACAATCAGTATATTTAGTCATATATATACATATGCCTAATTTTATTTTTATATATGTCTGAACATTATAAAAAAAATATGCATGTATATTGTACAACAATATAAACATCTTCAAGGAAAATCAAATCAAGCATTATACATATAATCAAATATATGATAAATCTATATTTTAGAAAATAATTGTGGATGATCTAGGCATATATTATATAATAGAAGATAATAATGCAATGATTGATTGCAACACAAGCAAATCTATCATTCTCATATATTCAGCAAACATATGAGATGATAGTAATATTTCATACAAATGGACATTCAGAAGATAAAAAGATGATAAATAAAGAGAAAAAAATGTGAATAAAAATATGAAAGGCATGAGATAAAAATTATAAAAGAGTTTTGTTAAAAGAAAATAAAATATTCACAATACTAGAATAAAAGTCCATGAGAATCCCACTCATTTGGGTGGGATTTTAAAATGATTTTTTCCTTTGTATTTCTCTTTCTAAATTCCACAAAAGTCCACAAAAATCCCTCACTTATGAAAGTCTTCACAAATCCTGTTTAAATTGAATAACACATGACAAAATGTCTACTATGAAGAGTCTCAATTGAATAACGCTGAACTTTTTGTCTATGGAATAATGTCTCAATCGAATAACACTGGACTTTTTATCCACGAAATAATGTCTCAATTGAATAACGTTGGACTTTTTGTCCACAAAATAATGTCTCAATCGAATAACGCTGGACTTTTTGTCCACGAAATAATGTCTCAATTGAATAACACTGGATTTTTTGTCCACGAACCAATGTCCTAATTGAAAAACACAAGATTTACAAATCCATGGACATGGACAATTTGTCCATGAAAATCCTAATTGACTACCCCCCTATAAAAAAAGATCTACAGTTTTTTAAAAATGTAAAAACTCTCTGTAATAATTGTACCTCTCGAATAGATTATAAATCATTATCCGGAAATGGAAAATCATCATTTACTGATGATTTTTCATATTTTTAATACATTATAAGGGTTTTTTGGTATCCAGAGTTAACCAGACAAAATATTCGTAGAATAATCATAATTTATCAATGAAAATTTAACTCAGGGACTTTTGGCATTTACATAGATGTTTTTAGAGGATTATATGGATTTAGAAAAAGTCAAGAGATTATATAAATTTCGAACAGTTTACATGCCGGTTTTTCCACGATTTGGCACACAAAAATATTGGGCTTACAAGGCATTAATTGCTACACCCATAATCTTTTATTCATTATTACCCAAAAACACTTCAAATCCCACAATTCCCTCCACCCCAAAAATTTTTCCCTCCACTGTTAAAAAAAAATACATCATCCTCTCTAACTTCTATCCCTTTTTTCTAATTACACGGCTCCATCATCATCTTCTCCTAAAGCTCGCCCATGAAGATCAAGTAAAATATTTTTTTCTCCTAATCAAATCCATGACCCTATTTCACAACGGGCGTCGCACAATTACAGCATAGAGAAAAAGTTTGATAGGGTGGCGTTATCCGGTTAAATACTCTTCTAACAGGGCACTCATTCGGCCTTTAACATTTTTACTGTTTTGCTCTATTTCCTCTCATCTATTTCAGAGTTGTACTTCGAAATCTTTAATGAAATCATGGTAGCAACATCTACCTTATTTCAAAAAAAAAATCCATCACCCTATTGTAGGTAATTTCATTCTCATTAGTTTCCATTGTTTTGATTTTTCATACCCATTATTCTGAATATGATGAGATAATATATAAAATAAATTAACATATGTTAATTTCATATAAACTAAAATTATTATATATTAACTTCAAAAATGAAATATTATTTTTATGGAATTTTAATTATTCCGAAAATACAATAATAAATATTTTTTTTACTTGGTGGTTGTAAAATGCATTTACTCTTTTGGAAAATTTTCAAATTAAAATATTAGCTTATCCATAATATTCTTAAATTAAATCATCAATAATTAGTTGTTATCATTATTGATATATTTTTTAACATATTTTAAATCTTTTCGAATTTGTATACCCTAATGCCATGTTTGGATCGGGGATAAGGCCCCGGATAACCCCGGATAAAATTTTTTACTCGTTTGTTTACCCCGGATAACCCCGGATAAATTATGCTAGAATAAACCCAGATAAAGTGGTATATGGATTCCAATCAACCCCTGGAATTAAAGTTATCCATGATTATTCCATCCAAAGAATATGTGGGCCCATTGTCAAATCAACTGTCATCACCTCTTATAAATCATCTGTCAAATCAACTATCATTACTTTTTTACTTTTTATAAATCCTTATCCATACTTTATTCACATTTTACCCAAACAACAAGACATTTATTCTTACGTTTACCAACGAGAATAATTCAAAACACAACCAAACACAAAATCATTTTATCCTTATTTATACTCACTTATGCTTGGATAAATCTATACCCTAGAATAAAATCTATCATCATTCCAAACGGGGGCTAAAAATCTCAAAGATTTAGGGCCCGTTTGGGGTGTGACATAAGGTTATTCATCCTTGATAACTATACTGGGATAGATAACAATCCATGTTGAATAGGTAAATTTTTGTTTGGTTGTCTTTTCTGTTATTCTCATTGGGAAACGTAAAATTGATCTTTTTGTTGTTTGGTTCACCTTGAATAAAGTAAGGATAAGTGATAGATAAGAGATGGATAAGAGTTTATGACTTTTTAAATGACAATTATACCCCTGCATAAATTATTTGCGTTTGGGAATAAGTATGAGAGATGTGTGTGTGATATGATAGATGTGATAGTTTTTGGAATGTGTGTAGAGAGTGGTAAGATAAATTTTTTAAAATGACAAATAAGGGTATTTTTATCCATTGGTATAGATAAGCCCTGATAAGCAATTCTAGCTTTTTCTGAGAATAATTATCAGCCCTTATCCTAGCTTATCCAGACATAACTATCAAGGTTTATTCTTGTCAAACAAACAGTTGTTTGGGGGTTATTCTACTGTATTCTCCCATATCCGACGTTTATGCTCCACCCCAAACGGGGGGTTAGATAATATTCAGATTTCAAATATTAGATTAGATTTTTATGTGATTCAGAAGATGCGAGAAAAGATGCGAGAGATGCAAGAACAAATTAGTCAACTTTCTCAATTCCAGAGTTTATTTAAGTTTTTTTCACCCTAGCTACAATCTTTAAATTTTGTATTTTATTTACTGTGTAACTTTGGATATTGTCTAACTTACACTCTTATTATGTTATATGCATGTAATTTATATTTTTCTCTATGGATGTCTTTATTATGAATGTTTTAATTGAAATAATTATTTAGCATAACGATGGATAATTATATTCAGAAATTTTGTTTATAATAGGGTTTTATAACCATCATAAATGGATGGTGAAAAAATAATTAGCTGCGGTTTGTCAAACATCACGATAAATGAACAAGTAAAATGGAGACATTTTGCTAACCGCAGCTATATATGGAAATGGAAAAAATCTGACCAAGCTATGGCTGCGGTTTCCGCAACCGCCCCCATATAAACCGCCGGGAAAAATCATACCGACCGCAGCCATAACTTAATACGACCCCAGTTATCAAGGCGGGTTTGGAACCGTAGGGATAGGTTATGGTGGCGGTTTTGTTGTCTATAGTGACGGTTTGAAACCGCCACCGTAAAGGACTTTTCTTGTAGTGTTACTTGATAACATTTCTAATTGTCCAGGCAACACAAGTAAGTATTCAAGTTCCTTGTATAATATAATTTGCATCTGTTAAATAACATACTCATCATTTGTAATTGCAGTTTTTAGGTTTTGGTTTTGCCAGTCTGTTTATGAAATTTCTGGTAGACTCACCAAATATGTGGTATCCTCTTATTGTGGCTCAGTACTCTCTCTTCAGGTCCATCTCTACCCATCTAGAAATTCATTGACTAATTTATATTCATGCATGCATATTTAATTTGTTAATCTATTTAAATTTTTAGGGCTATGCATGAGAAGGAGAATCGAATCAAGGGTTCCCTAACAAGCTTTCAATTTTTTCCACCATATCAAGCTTTGCTTATTACATCGTTCCCAATTATCTATTCCCATCTATTGGAGCCTTATCGTTCATCTGTTGGATATGGAGGGATTCAGTAACTGCTCAGATAATTGGATCTGGTCGCAGTGGCCTTGTCATTGGTTCCTTTACTCTTTGATTGGACTGTGACTTCTAGCTTCATGGGCAACCCTTTAGTGATGCCTGTCTTTACACTGGTGAATTGGATGGGTGGATTCATATTGATTGCCTACATAATTACTCCTGTTGCTTATTGGACTAATTCATACAATGCCAAGCGATTCCCAATCTTTTCTATTAGCGTGTATGATAAGGACGGGCATCGATACAATGTGTCTCGGATAATCAATGAAAATAAGTTTGAATTTGACCAGACCGCATATATTGATTACTCGAAGATCTATTTCAGTGCATACAATATTTATTATTATGGGTTTTCATTTGCCACATTGACGGCCACAATAACTTATGTTGCCTTATATTATGGAAGGTGAATCTTTTAATATCTCAATCAAACAATTATTTACAATTCAGTTGGTTCTAAACTGCACTAAAATTTGGCTACTTTTGAATCAGGACAATTTGGAGTCAGTTCCGGCTAGCATCCCATAAACAACCAAGTTATATCCAAACCAAATTAATGAAGAAGAACTATGCACCGATCCCACAATGGTGGTTTTATGCTATCTTAATTCCATGATTATTTTAGCTATATTTTCTGGTGAAATGTACAAAAAAGAGCTCCAAGTTCCTTTTTGGAGTATTCTATTAGCATGTGGACTTGCTTTATCATGAGAGGCCCCTCCCTATGTTGTGATTGAAGCCACTACAGGTCAGGTAAATATTTCAATTTATTTTTAAAATCTGATTACATCAATTTTTTTGGAAAAATTATAACATCAGTTGAAGATATTAACGGGAAAAAAATGAAAAGAAACAGTTCCTGATGATGTGGCTTATAAATTATTATTGTTATTGTTGTTGTTGCTATTTTGCAGTATCTGAGTCTCGATCCCATCTTTCAAATTATTGGGGGTTACTTATATCATGGGAGCCCCTCGCATTTGACATTTAAACTATATGGATCCTTGGGGTTGGGTGAAGCTTTACTGTTTATCAGAGATTTTAAGCTGTGTCACTACATGAAGATTCCACCAAGATCCATGTTTTTAGTTCAGGTACATCATATCATATATTAGTTAGAACACATTATTTTTTAACATGGTATACAATCAGTGTTGGACTCTATCAATGTTTGTCAATTGTTAGTTTCCAATGAAGATCTAACATGTAAATTTACAGTTACATAAACTCATATTTAAACATGTGAAGTATCAGGTATCGATTTTTCATTTAAGACTAATGAATACTAATAGTCAACACTAACTGTTTCTCTTCCCTTTTGTTGGGTATCTGACACAAATATATATTCTTTAATTTGTCTACAGATTGTGGGCACCTTGATCTCGACTACGCTCCAGTTCTTCATGCAATGGTATATACTTTCTTCAGTGAAGAACATCTGTGAGCCAGACAAACTTCCGAAGGGTAGCCAATGGACATGCCCTAATGAACGCCTAAGCTGTATGGATAATGTCATTTGGGGCCTTGTAGGTCCAGCACGGGTCTTCTTCCCATCCGGCCAATACTCAAAGGTGTTCATCAGCTTTGTCATTGGGTTGATGGCAACAATTATTGTGTGGTTTCTGGCACGAAGATTTCCTAACAAGAAATGGATCAAGCTCATACACATCCCTATAATTTTGAGTGGCGCCACAGGCATACCACCATCAACAACAGTGAATTACTGGTCATGGTTCACTGTGGGGATCTTGTTCAACTATGTTGTGTATAGGAGGTATAAAGGGTGGTGGGTAAAATACAAATACTTGTTGCCGAACGCGTTAGATGCTGGATGTGCTTTCATGGCTCTCCTTATCACCGTCATGCTCTAGTTACCGTCCGGCTTATATGGCATTGATTGGTGAGGTTTGGATGCGGGCGACCTTTGCCCTCTTGCAAGTTGCCCTACAGCCCCAGGAGTTGTGGTGATGGGTGTCCCATCATTGCTTGACATGTTATAAACTATGTTTTTTATTAATTTTATTTCATTAACATCATAGTAGTCTTAAGAATTTTATGTCTACATGTTTTATAATCAAAGCATGCACCATTGACTTGAAAAAATATTCTGAAATCACTTGCAATCTTTTTGGCATTCCAAGAGACTCCTGCGACCTTATTTCTGAATTTCCTTCGATCAACACAAACCAAGATAGTTTTTTTCCCTTTCAAATATTAGTGACACCGATTTTTTTTCTCTTTCAAACCAAGCCTCTCAAATGCAAACCTTCAAATATAGAGGGTAAATCATCCATATTTAGAGTAGAAATCCACCTTGGAGAAAAACCTTTTAGAAGTTTGAGGAATTATTTTCCTTCGGGGATGTCTGCAATGTCATATCTTCAAGTCAATATATTGACTTGATAATCAAGTGAATCTATCGCACGTTTCATGTGCATCTCTAAAGATGAATTGTCTAGACTCTACTTTAACAAGCTACACCACGCGCTCGCAAACTCTGAATACTTGGACTCACTTTTTACATGAGCCACCTGGCTTGAGACATATTCACTTTGCCCGAAGTTGGTTCAGAACGCCATCTCTGTGTTACATGTTACATTGTTCAATCTTCTTATTTTGTACGAATTGAGCATCGATCCACATTCACTTTTGTTGTTGATATTGTTGTTGGATACATGTTCTCCTCCTTAATGTTGTTGATGGTGTGTTTTCCATATTTGTAAGGTGCGAGGTTGATTAATTTGCTCTTTTTTATGGGTGTGTTGCTAAAAAATCATTGTACAACGTACATTTAATTGAAAAAAAACTACTAGTAATGAGAGTGAAAAGCTCAACATGCATCCCCTCTACTTGCCTAAGGGTGTGTTTGGATAGACGGTCCCAACCTCTGCATTACCAATACGCAACGGTTCAATACAGTGGACGTGTTCATAGTACAAGAAGCGATGTTCTGGTGCATCCACCAAAGCAAAATGTTTACACTACGAACGTCGAATTGGCCTCAGAGTGTTGTCGACGCAAAATTTTGGCGTTCTAGCATGTCGGTGCCGCAACCACAGGTTTTACCCCAATCCAAATAGTCCCTAATTGTTTAAATTTGTAAAGATGCACCAGACCAAACTCTAATAACTGAATAAGCACAAAAGAAATTGAGTGAATTGCTCAAATACCTCCGGACCAACAATCTTTTTTTTTTGTCCCTTGACTTTTTTTTTATTTACCACTGAAATCTTATCACATTTTTTTGCACCTTTGACCCATAACACATATCATTTGATACATAAACTATCTCCATCCTCTTTCCCCGCAATACACTTTCTTTTTTCCCCCAAAACACCATTTTTTCTCCCTAAAAAATACCCTCTTCCCTACAAAACCACTCTCTCTTCTCCCCAAAACCCTCTCACCCCCCAAATCACTCTCTTCCATATGTTCTCTCTCTCTCTCCGGTGACCCTCGCAATGTTCTCTCTCCCCCGCAACCCCAATGTTCTCTCTCCTAAGCAAAACAGCAACCGCAAGCTCTCTCTCTCCCTGACCATCTCTCTCTCAAAATATATTGTGGAGACCTTCTCTCTCCCCGGTGACCCCCACGACCTTCTCTCTCCCCGATGAATCCACAACCCTCTTCCTTTCATCTATATATTAGTAAATTGGTATTATATTTCTGTAATTGGTCATTACAGTAATTTTCTATTTCCTTAGTTTAATTCCATATATGTTATTTAATTTATATTTTGTAAGTAATAGTTTTTGTAGTTTCTATTATAGTTGGTATATGAATGATAAACTGTATTACTTTTATATTCTAAAAAATGTAGTTTATGTTATTAGGCATCACATTGGTAGTTTCTAATGTAGTTGTTGTTATGTCAATGATTCCTGTAAAATATTGATTACATTATTTTAATGTTCATAAAGTATTATAATTAGTCATTTACATATCTGTAAATTGATATTATATTACTACATTTAGTCATTACATTTTGTAAATGTATGTCCTTAGTTTAATTCCATTGGTAGTTCTTATATTTGGTTATGCAATGTTGTAATTTCTGTAATTTCTAAGTACATGGATCAATAAATACTATTATGAAAATATTACCATTGTTAATATTTATATATTTCCAATTCGGATTCATGTTATTATTAATGTTGCTTATTTTGCTAAATAGAAATTTTGTTGAAGGTTTTTAACTGATTGTTGCATTTTTAATATAGCTTGGACAACACATTCTTCGTTATGAAATATTTTGAATGCCTAATTCGAATGCCTTCAGCAGGTTCCATTTCACCCAAGAAGACATGAAGATGATCAACGAAGAGTTGATGTATCTATTTTAATGACACTTTGTATATCTATAATAATTTTGCGTACATTAAATGCATTTACAGATGATAAAGACAAGATTTACAGTTCATGAATCCATTGTAATGACATTGAGAATGTATCTATATATAATTATTTTGTGTTTAAACATCCTTGTATATGTTAAAAGCTCTCTGTAAGTAACTATTAAATATATGTAATTATATGTATAATATCTGTATGTATCACATTTTATTTCTCTATTTCTATGACTCTGTCTACAAGCGGTAGCACAAGTATTACAAAAAATGAGAGACAAAAAATTAAATGGGACAAAACTGCAGGGATAAATAAAAAATACAAAAAGTAAAGGGGCAGAAAAAAAAAGACCATTGATCAAGGGAAATTTGAGTAATTCACCCAAAAAATACTTGAGTATATATTGATCATGTTACGTCAAACAGAATCATCAAAATGTGACCCCTTTGATTAACAAGCACTACCAGGTATATTCATACATGGGGGTGTAGTTTTAGGAACACTAATAAGGTCGGTCTCGGAAATAACATTTTCTTTTGTTGGTAAAAAGTGTTGTATTAATGTGTACAAAAATATGTACAAATCAAAAGAGTAGCAGCATATACAATAATGTCTTGCCACCTTTAGCTGATGTAGATTGATCCTAAGGAATTCAGAAGAAAAAAAAAAGACCATAAGTTTGTCGCAGTAACATTTTGAATACAAAGATTAGACATTATAAAAAAGTATCCAGTAAAGAAATGGTACATCTTGGTTTATGTTTTTTTTTTATTGGTACATCTTGGTTTATGTTGATTGAAAGGGAGAGATTAATCCATAAAAATTCATATGCAATAATATTGACATAAAAATAAGGGCAAGAACAAGACTACTCTAATGCTCATGAAATAAAGTAACATGAAGCATAGTCCAAATGGCCTGACTTGATTCTGAAACATGTATATATAGCAATTATATAGATATAACTACTATGATGCTAAAGAAATAAAGTATCAAATACATAGTCTATAATGTGTCAAGCAATGATGGGACACCCATGAACCACAACTCCTGGGGCTGTAGGGCAACTTGCAAGCGGGCAATGGTCGCCTTCATCCAAACCCCACCAATCGATGCCATATATGCCGGCTGGTAACTGGATCGCGCCGGTAACAAGGAGAGCCATGAAAGCGCATCCGGCATCCAATGCATTCGACAACACGTAATTGTACTTTGCCCACCACCCTTTATACCTCCTATATACAATGTAGTTGAACAAGAACCCTACAGTGAACCATGACCAATAATTCACTGTTGTTGCCGGTGGTATGCCTGTGGCACCACTCAAAATTAAGGGGATGTTTATGAGCTTGATCCATTTCTTGTTAGGAAATCTTTGTGTCAGAAACCACATAAAAACGGTCGCCATCACCCCGATGACAAAACCGATGAACAACTTCGAGTATTGGCCGAATGGGAAGAAGACTTGTGCTGGACCTACAAGGCCCCATATGACATTATTCATAAAGCGCTGGCGCTCGAATGGGCATGTCCATGGGCTACCTTTCGGAAGTTTGTCTGGCTCGCAAATGTTCTTCACTGATGAGAGGATATACCATTGCATGAAGAACTGGACCGTGGTCGAGATTAAAGTGCCCACAATCTGTAGGCAAATTAAAAGGGAAGAGAAACAATAAGTGTTGAGATTTCATTAGTTTTTGTCAATCCTTAATGAAGAATTAATTGATACATTCACATGTTCAACATAACATGTGAGTATAAACTTTAATGTTACGTGTTAGTTATTCATTAGAAATTGACGAACCCTGATGGGATCTAACACTGATTAAATGTTATATTAAAAAATAATATGTATTATAAGTAATAGAGGGATGTACCTGAACTAAAAACATGGATCTTGGTGGGATCTTCATGTAATGGCACATCTTAAAATCTCTGATGAACAATAAAGCTTGGCGCAACCCCACGGTTCCATAGAGTCCAAATGTCATTTTTGCAAGGGGCCTCCCATGATATAAGTAACCCCCAACAATGTCAAAGATGACTTTGAGATCTACATACTGCAAAACAACAACAATAATATATTTTTTTCTCCTATGAGGAGGAGACCTTTAATATCATCAACTGATGTAATAATTTGAAAGACTTACCTGACCTGTAGTGGCATCAATCACAGACATAGGGAGAATACATATTAAAGCTAGTCCACTTGCTAGTAGAACACTCCAAAAAGGAACTTGAAGCTCTGTTTTGTACATTTCAGCAGAAAATATAGCTAAAAGAATCATTGGAATTAAGATAGCATAAAACCACCATTGTGGGATCGGAGCATAGTTCTTCTTCATTAATTTGGTATGGATATAACTTGGTTGTTCGTTGTATGCTTGCTTGAACTGACTACAAATTGTCCTGTAAATTTAAATTTAAAATTGTAAGTACTTAAGTAAAAAATGAAATAGTAGTAATCATCAGTTATTGTTTCATTGAGACATTAAGAGGTTCACCTTCCATAATACAAGGCAACATAAGTAATTGTGGCCCCCACTGTGGCAAACACAAACCCATAATAATAAACATTGTATGCACTGAGATAGATCGTCGAGTAATCATCATATGCGGTCTGGTCGAATACAAACTTATTTTCATTGATTACCCGAGACACATTGTATGATGCCCGTCCTTATCATACACGCTAATAGAAAAAATTGGGAATCGCTTGGCATTGTATGAATTAGTCCAATAAGCAACCGGAGTAATTATGTAGGCAATCAATATGAATCCAGCCATCGAATTCACCAGTGTAAAGAATGGCATCACTAAAGGGTTGCCCAAGTAGCCAGAAATCACAGTCCAGTCAAGAGAAAATGAACCAATGCCAAGGCCATTGCGACCAGATCCAATTATCTGAGCAGTTATTGAATCCCTCCATATCCAACAGATGAACGATAAAGCGCTAATAGATGGGAATAGATAATTGGGAACGATGTAATAAGCAAAGCTTGATATGGTGGCTATGAGAAAAAATTGAAAGCTTGTTAGGGAACCCTTGATTCGATTCTCCTTCTCATGCATAGCCCTACATATTTAAATAGATTAACAAATTAAATATGCATGCATGAATATAAATTAGTCAATGAATTTCTAGATGGGTAGAGATGGACCTGAAGAGAGAGTATTGAGCCACAATAAGAGGATACCACATATTTGGTGAGTCTACCAGAAATTTCATAAACAGACCAGCAAAACCAAAACCTAAAAACTGCAATTACAAATGATGAGTATGTTATTTAACAGATGCAAATTATATTATACAAGGAACTTGAATACTTACTTGTGTTGCCTGGACAATGAGAAATGTTATCAAGTAATTGATCTTCCTATGGTAAAAAATCTTCAATTGGGTGATGACTTCCAAAGCAGTAGGGTAGGTGTAGCCCGCGTTTGTTAGCGTATATATTAAGGCGTGTTCTTTCATGTTGAAAGGTCCAGGATTCAATGAGAACTTCCATTTTGTTAACGGAACCTGTATGGGTTCTGTTGGTAACACCTTGGCCATCAACTTGCCCAAGGGAAGTACTAAAATTTGTATGCAAGTTGTTGAGATGATGATAAAGTTTTGTCGAAAAGCTAGAATTTGCAATATGAAAGCGAGGAAGAGACATGAAGAGATTCCCAACACCCATGTTCGAAACGTTAACGCTGGCAATGTATTGTCGTCAGTGATTGGAATGGTGAGGCGAACTTCCTCTATGGGGGACTCTTCGATCTCATCTGCAAAATAGTATTTTTATAGTTGCATCAATTGTTTTCATATTGAGTGAAAAGAGCATTATGTCTGTGTTAGGAAACGGATACGCGGAAGTCATCAATAAAATACGAGATCATACATAAGAACGAAACAACATCACACGAAGAACACAAAAATAACATGGTTTGGCCTAAGCCTACATCCACGAGTCAAAAAAGGAGAATCCACTATAATAGTTGAGATACAAAAAAGTCTTACAAACTCTCATGGAGTTACCCTCCTTTGAATCCTCTCAATCTCTCTCTTATGGATCTCTACATTATGCCAATCCAAGTCTTACCGAATTTTACTATGAAACCCTAAGAGGATATTTATACGAATAAATAACTTCCTTTCTAAATCTTAAATAAGATTAAATCTTAAATAATCTATCAATTAGGTGTCCACCTTAATTTGATTTCATCGTGGCCATCCGATGTTGATACACCGGATCGAGACATAATCCCAACAATCTCAAACTTGGCTCGAATTCGATAAACTCCGACTTCCATTAACCCCTTGAAAATTTCTATTGGTGTCTCCACCTCGCTCTACAAACTCCACCTCCAGAAGTCTGCACCGCCGCATCTTCAAGTCAGTTCTTGACTTGGTAATCACGTAAATCTGTCACATGCTCCATGTGCATTTTTTAAAAAGGATCGTCCGGACTCCACCTTGAACAAACTACACCAAGCGCTCGCAAGCTCCGAATACCGAGACTCGCTTTTTACCTGAACCACCTGGGACGCCACCTGGGTTCAGAACGCCTTCTCTGTGTTACATCTCTTAAGAAGGATCTGGACTCCACCTTGAACAAACACACCACACGCTCGCAAGCTCCGAACCTGGACTCACTTTTTACCTGAAGCACCTGGGACGCCACCCGGGTTCAGAACGCCTTCTCTGTGTTACATTGTTCCATCTTCTTCTTCTGCACGAACTGAGCATCGACATCATGTGTCTCGCATTGTGACTCCACGCTCTTTGTCGTCGCTGCACCACATCTTGCGTCTTCTATCTTGCCTCCGCAAGTGTGCCTGTACATCGACCCGCACCCGTGCTGGTGCCTTCATATCATTCAGCCACAGCCGAGAAGGCCTTGGGTCCGCGGCAAGCGCGCCATTGTTTCCGCATGCCATTGCCTCGCGCCTACACCCTTGTCTGCCCGTACATTGAGGTCCTGAACATCAAGTAGGCACTCATCTATGCTCTCTGCATGGGTAATTTTTTTGTTTTTCTTCGCATGCATGGACCCGACACCACACCACTGGCTTTCTCTGTCGACGTCCACACCATCATCGACGCAGGTCGTTTCGTTGTTCTTTAGAACTCATCTTCCTACGTCAGAACCTAGAGCTTTGATACTAGTTGTTGGGAAACGAATACGCGGAAGTCATCAATAAAATACGATATCATACACAAGAACAGAACATCATCACACGAAGAACACAAAAAAATAACACGGTTCAGCCTAGGCCTACTTTCACGAGGCGAAAATAAAGAATCCACTAATTGAGATACAAAAAAGCCTTACAAACTCTCTCATGGATTTACCCTCTCTTGGACCCTTTCAATCTCTCTCATATGGATCTCTACATTTTATGTCAAGCCATCTATGATAATTTTTACCCTGAAACCATAAGAGGATATTTATATAAATAAATAACTTACTCTCTAAATAATCTCCTAACAAACTAATATGTAACAAATAAATATGTTTCCCTAATTTTAGGAGATTTACTTCATATCTTTTTTTAGATCAAATCTTAATTAATCTACCAATTAGGTGTTCACCATAATTTGAT
Source organism: Acorus calamus (assembly GCA_030737845.1). Lineage (NCBI taxonomy): Eukaryota > Viridiplantae > Streptophyta > Magnoliopsida > Acorales > Acoraceae > Acorus > Acorus calamus. The sequence continues at coordinate 18,086,101 of CM060872.1, forward strand.
TTCATCATGGCCATCCGATATTGATACACGGATCGAGACATAATCCCAACAGTCTGTCCAATAAATCCTAGTGATTCCTTAATGTTTCTAGTACAGGTGTTGTCATATCACCTAAACAATGCCTAGCCTGTGTACACGGCGAACACGGAGAAACACCACCCTCTTGCCAAACAAAAAACCTACGTTGATGTTGGGTGAAGAAAAATGGCTTTTGAAGGAAAAAATTATCTGTGGTAGAGAAGATGTGAAAACAATGTAGTACCTAGGTTCATGTTGGGAAACGCGGAATTTTTTGCCGCACTCCCAAATGCACTCTAAATCTAAAAGAAAGATTTGAAGGAACAACTTATCATCCACAACCATAAGCTTTGAGTGCACAATGATCAAACAAAACATAATTAAGGACAAATATATAGAACAATAAAAGTTTTCTTACAGAGAAATAACGAAAAAATATAAACCTTACAAAAACCCAATTGAAGTTCATATGAGTCGACAACTAGAAAAAATGAAACGAAGGATGAACCCACACCTGATGCTTTTTCCATGAGGGGCTGCAATTTTGATGGCCTTTGGTTATGTATGATCAGCTTTAATAATGGCTGAATGGTGAGAAAGAAAAAAAACAAAGAAAATTGATTGAACCAGAATAGAAAGGTATTTGATCTATTTTATCTATAAAATATTAGAGAAACACTAAAAATAAATTGTGTTTTTTTTCCTCAATTAATTGGGGCACACAAACACAGAAAGGAAAAAGCCTTATCAATTCGTTGAAGTTACAGCGTTAGTTTGACTTTCTGATTGAGATCCAGTAAATCAATTCACTCCATATTTTTTTTAATAAAAAAATACATATATCCCCTAAAAAATACACAATAGTCTCTGTAATGAACAATTAGTCCTCTGTAATAAATTTTTGTCAGTTGATAAGGAATATTCTTAGAATATTTCATTCACTTAACTGAATGCAAAATCTTATATTTAGATAACCCCAACCTCTTTTGATAAAAACCCAAAGGGACCTTTTAATGACCAAAATACCCTTCTAACGTTTCAGTGATTGTCTTCTTCATCCCCTCCCATCGATCCATTTTCTTATTCAATACCTCCCAACGGTCCATTTTTGGGCTGTTGAGATTTTTGGGCCATTAGTAACCCCACATTTCTCTTCATTTTTTCTCTTCATTTTTTCTCTTCATTTTATGTATTTCTCTTCTTCGATCCCATTCTTCGAGTTTTTTTTTTTCATTCAAACTCGGGCAACATGTGTAGAATGTGTTTTTAATTACATTTGATCATTTCGAATTGAAGCATTGATTCTCGTATTTCAAACAAATATGGTGTACCCTTTTGTGAAGCAAAAAAAATCATAGTGTGGGAAAAGTGTAAGAATTCTATGCTTTCCCCATCAAATAAATGTTCAATGAAATGTTTGGTTGATTATTAATCAATTTTCAATGGCTGAATGCATAAAATAACAGTGTGATCTAATTTCGTTATCCCTCTCTTTATACAGGTGGGGAGATTGAAGGGGGGTGAGGACGGGGGTGGTCGGACTGCTGAGATGAAAGAGGAAGAGTTAGCCCACCTGTTTTTTTTTTTTTCAACCCAAGGATATAATAGTCATTTTATCATATTAGGTTAATTTAATCTAACCACAGGTCACTAAGGGCTAGTTTGGCAATAAAATAAGGTTTTAATGAGTTGTTCTAATTTTAAAGAATAAAAAATTCATCAAATTTGTTTATATTGTGATTTATCAAAATGGGACAAATATTATCTGAGTTTTTATGTGAAACAAAATATCCACATACATTTTTATTTTAAAATTAGAACAATTGTCCGTAATTTATCTCGATTTTTTTTTATCAAACGGGGATAAACTGTCTTCCCACTCACTTATACTCATAAATATTCCTTATCCCACTATTTATCCGCTTGTCAAATCAGCCTTAAAGATAACAACAATGGGTTATTTATATTAAGGGAAAGATACAAATAGCCCCTATAAACTGCCTGAAATCCGTATAATCATCTGACTTTTCTGAAAATTCATATAACTTAATAAAAACAACTATATAAATCCAAATAACCCCCTGAATTAAATTTCTATTGACAGATGAAGAATATTAAGTGAATATTTTGTTTGGTTAACCCTGAGTAAAAACACAGTTTACTAAAAAAATATCTACAGTTTGTTAAAAATGTAGAAAACTCTCTGTAATAATTTTACCTCTCGAATAGATTATAAATCATTATTCGGAAATGTAAAATCATCATTTACTGATGATTTTTCATATTTTTAGCACATTATATGGGTTTTTTGGTATCCAGAGTTAACGAGACAAAATATTCGTAGAATAATCATAATTTATCAATAAAAATTTAATTCAGTGGACTATTTGCATTTACATAGATGTTTTTAAAGGATTATATAGATTTTAGAAAAAGTCAGGGGATTATATAAATTTCGGACAGTTTACATGCGGTTATACAGAGATTTTTTGCTTGTATTAAACATAAGTGAGAGGGTTATATAGAGGGGTTGATTTGAATATTGCCTATTTTCCTGACCAGTGAGGGAACACAGTACCAGGATTGGGTGCATCCGCAGTTAGACAAGTGAGTAGAGAGAGGGTCACAACAAAGAGAACACACATTCAAAAGGTATTATGAAGTGATCCTTAAAAGAAAAAAAAAACTCTTGTTCTATCATCATCAATGAGTTTGTTGAACTGAGACCAATTGCCTGTTTCCAATTTGCCAAGTTATACTCCATACAACCAACTAATTTATGAAGTTTGTTGCGTTGTGTTTGATTGAACAGCTAAAAAAATTGGGGTCCATGGAAAAACTGAGGCACCCTGACTCCTATTAAATCTGGATTTGTTCATGGACTCAAGAACCCCATCACAGATCTCAGTGACCAAATCTAAAAAAGAAAAAAGTAAAAATAAAATAAGATGCATATTGCACAAGCCTAAAAATATTATTATTATATGATTAAGGTATAGTCACATAAATGATAAATCATTATGAATCCCAAAATTGTGGTCAATTTCGGGGCCAACTAGGGGGAGTATATTGATGATGACAAAGGAGTATTCCAATTTCTTAGATCTCATTAACTTTGGCTCAATATGGATATGAGTTTAGGTAGATTCTGCATTTAAAAAATTAAAATTCTTAAATTTATATCCCAACACATTTTTATCGTTTAGTTTTTCAAATCATCATCTTCCCATTTTAAGTAAAAAATCTTGCAGTTGAAAATCTAATAAAACATTGATTTTTAAAAATTAAGTTTAAAACGCAAGATATCAAAATAATCTTATCGTCTTAATCTCACATCCAAATACAACCTTAGTATTTTAATCCTGTAAATCAATTACGCTAGTTTCATTGTTATATACATATAGGGATGTCCCTCTGTTCCCTAGCTATCTATTTTCATCATCTAATTTGTACATTTTATATTTATCATTTTGTTAAATAATGAAATTTTTAATTTACAAAAAAAAATAATGATATCAAATAAAAATTATAAAAACCCAATTTCATTTGAGTCTGGATTAGAACCTTAAAAAAACACAAGACCCAGAAGAAACAAGAAAAAATAAATAAAACAAAGGGCGAAGAACTAATCTTCTGTTTCAAAGCACAAGCTTGGACTGTACAATGATTCAAATGCTCCAATACTAATATAAGAACAACATAACAAATGACAAAATAAATAAATGAATCAAAGTCTTCCTACGAAAAAAAATAATGATTCAATATAAAGAGTAATAACAACCGAAGTTCATATGAATGAGGACTAAAATCTTAAAAAACACAAGACAATAAGAAACAAAAAATAAAGAAAATGGTGAACCACCCATACCTGATGCTTCTGCCATTTGGGGCTGAAATTCTGATGACCTTTGGGAAGGATAGGTTAATATGTGTGAAAATATGTATTTATATAATATAATTAATAAAATATGGTAGCAAATCAATGGCCGTTTAATGTTTGATCAGCTTTGTTATTGGCTGAATGGAGAGAGGAAAAAAAATAATTGATTTAACCAGAAGAGGAAGGTAATTAATCTCAAAATAATTGATTTAAATGTAGCATAAAAAATTCATACAAATTATACAGTTAGATTGACCTTCCGATTGATGATCCTAATGAATTAATTCACTCGGATTTTCTTTATTAATTTCAAGATCCTGTCAATATCCTGTCAATGTGGGTGGGAAAAACCATAGTCACCCTTCAAAACATGTAAATACATAGTTAACTATACGAGATCCAATCAAAATTAAGTACATCAATAACAATGAACAAAATACATACCGACCAAAAAAAATGAACAAAATACATGAGGACAGAGGGGGGCCACATTCAGCTCAGAAGCTGTTAATGGACTGCTCTTCCCAAGGGGGGACCTTGAAAATTGGAAGAAAAAAAATATTACTCTACTATTATCTTAGAGCATCTCCAATGTATATATTAATCCACTGGTTAGTGTCATATGTTTACAAAAGATGTAAAAATAGTGCTCCAATTGAAGTGTTAAGAGAATGTTAAATGTGGGCCCCACCTATCATATGTTATCTTCCATGTTAACTTTAACTAGTGCTTTAGCCAGCCAAATGTGGGCTCCACCATTTAAAATATTCAAAAAATATTATTTTGGGTGAGTGGAGAGATTTGAGTGGGTGGAGAGGTGGGCCCATTATTATCTTGGTTAGATATTTAGCTAGTCCATTGGAGCAACAACAACCAACTAAATGAGAGAGTAGTAAATGAGTATCTAGTGGAGGGTTAAAGTACTGACATGACACTTTAACATCTTGTTTAGTTAGCATATCCATTGGAGATGCTCTTAGCCATCGAACAATAAAACCAGAAAATAAAATTTTAAACTCATTTTAAGCCCCCCCACATTTGAAAAAAAAAAAAAAAAAAAGAAAAGAAAAATGTTGCATCCACTCCCCTTTTCAAACCCCCCCCCCCCCCCCCTTGAAAATAGAAACAAAATAAGAAAGCTCTACCGTTATCTGAGCCATCAAACAATAAAAACCAGAAATGGAAATTTTAAAGTCATTTTAAGCCCCCTATTGGAGAAAAAAAAAGGAAAAATGTTGCATCCCTCCTCTTTTCAAAGCGCCCCTTCAAAATTGGAAAAAAAAATAAAGCTCTACTATTATCGCCATCAAAAAAAAAAAAAAAACCAGGAAAGAAAATTTTAAATCAATTTTAAGCCTCCCCAATTGGAAGAAAATAAAAAGGGAAAATGTTGCATTCACTCCCCTTTTGATCCTCATTTCCAATCCATATTCATATTCGATTTGATTTAAAAAAAAAAAAATAAGATTAACCATATCTATTAATCTATGTCCCTACAAAAATAAAAAAACCCATATAAGTCCCTATTAAAATTGGAACAGACGTACGAGTTTCTGAAAACTCACAAAAACTCAATTATCATCCCTGAGTTAAATTTTTTTCCAAACTTAATGGGATATTCTCATAATATTGCATTACATATAAGTATGTAGACATTTAAGTCCCTATAAACAGTCATTAGGCTCGGCTCTGGGAAAAGACCACCAAGGCCACACTACCTAGAGCCCCAGCCTGCAAAACCTATACAGTTTAGCCCATGAAAAAAAAATTTAAGTTAGCTACCTTGACTGTTGGACCCTTGAATACTCATTACTCACCCCAAGGCCCGGACCTAACAAATAAATTCCCCAAGTTTCCTGTCCCAATCAAATATTTTCTAACCGTCCCCATTAAATTCCCTGAAAGGCGCCGATATCCGCACCCTGAGTTACAAGAAACCCACCCCTTTTTTAAAAATAAAATAAAATTATGTACTGTAGCAGTAAACGAAAATCCACCCCAAGGTCTGCATTACCTCTGGCGACAGGGGTGAAAGATGGTCGCCAGAAGTTCTGGCGAGTGTACCAACCCAGGTCGGCATTCCCTCTAGTGACGGTGTTGAAGTGTGGTCGCCCGAAGGCCCGGCGAGCTAAAGTAAGAGAGAATAAATACACATTTTTACAAGTTTCAAACAAAATAGACAAATTTCACATTTAAACACATATAATAGACAGTCATAGCAGCATTTAAAACACATCAAAATATGACGTTCGCATTCCATAGCCAACCATTCACGTGACTACACAACAAAATACATATTCAAATTTCACAACCATTCATGTGACTATATTGATTTTTTCATATATAAAATAAATAACCTATTCAATAAAAATAATTACTCATTTTTAAAAAAAATAAAAATAAATATAAAAATAATTTGAACATGTATTTTATAGTGTAGTCATATGAATTATTCGTTATGGAATTTTAACATCGTATTTTGATGTGTTATAAATGCTAACATCATATTTTGATATGTTTCAAATGCTACTATGGTTATTTGTTATATGTGTTTAAATGTGAAATTTTTCTATTTGGTTTAAAAATTATAAAAATGTGAATTTATTCTCTATTACTTTAGCTCGCCGGGCCTTCGGGTGACCACACTTCAATACCATCGCCAGAGGGAATGCCGACCTGGATTGGTACACTCGCCGGAACCTCTGGCGACCATCATTCACCACCGTTGCCTGAGATAATGCCGACCTCGGGGTGGGTTTCCGTTTACTGCTACAGTACATACATTATTATTTTTTTAAAAAAAAAGGGGTGGGTTTCTTGTAATTCGGGGTGCGGATATTGGCGCCCTTCCCTGAAACTCCTCCCCATCAAATCCCTAAAATCTCCCTTCTAATCAACAATGTCCATTTGCTTCAAGTGTTATGTATTTGATTAATTATATTTTGCTATTATACCTTTTTATTTGATTGATCTTTGTCTGAATATAATTTTGTATGGATATTTATAAGTATTTTCTGATATAGTTGTTATAAGGAATTTTTATTTAAGAGGTTTCAATTTTAATGATTGTATAATGTTGTATTCATAAATTTACAAAACATTTGTAATTTAAAATACAATAATATTCAAGACATTTTTTTAGTGTATATGGGGCCTCGATTTAAAAATTTGCCTAGGGCCTTGCAAAAAAAGACAATTCTGAGCCTGACAATCATAAAGACAAATTAGCCCCTGTAAAAGATAAAATTGTCTGTGAAAAACTTTTACATTAAATTTTATACACATTGCAGTCTCTATAAACAATTATAAAGGCAAATATGTCCCTACAAAAGATAAAATTGCTCCTGAAAGACTTTTACATTTAATTGGATAGACATTACAATCTTTATAAACAATCGTAAAGAAAAATTGGTCCCTGTAAAAGACAAAAATGTCCCTATAAGATTTTTATATTTAATTGTATAGACATTGTAGTCCTTATAAATAATCATAGTTAAAAAAGATAAATTACTAGTTAAAAAAGATTCTAATAATTCTAGTTTACTAATATATTATCAAACTAAATAAAGTACAACAAACATCAAACTATTTTCATTCAACCTAAATAAGCCATCTGAAGCAACCCATGTGAAATTTTGTTTTATAGCATCTAATCTATATTACTATATAAAAGTCTCTTAACCCAAAAATCTACCATTTGACCATTTTACCCCTAGCAATCCATTCAATCCCATTACAATCTATTCACACCACTTTAATCACAACCATTTTTTCATTTTATCCATACATTTCTATTCAGTTACATGAAAACCCATTTACATCATTTTAATCTCATTTATAGTATTTTATAATATATACATTTCATTATGTAACATATTTATTAACTTATAATTATAATAAAAATTGGTTATCATAATATTATTAGGATACTCCTACATTTACTCAATCCCATGAAAATCCATTTATAACATTTTTAAGATAAGACATGATACATTATACATTTACTCCTACATTTTTACTCAATCTCATGAAAAATCCATTTACAGCATTTTTAAGATAAGACATGATACATTATACATTAAAAATATATTTCGCAAAAAAAAAATTTCTCATTTCATATACCAAGATATGATAGGTTAAAAAAAAGGATCAAATATTAATGTAATTCAATGCAACAACATTTTTAAGATAAGACATGATACATTATACATTAAAAATATAATTCGCAAAAAAAAAATTCCCATTTCATATACACTTATAATTATAATCAAAATTGGTTATCATAATATTATTAGGATACTCCTACATTTCTACTCAATCCCATGAAAATCCATTTACAATATTTTTAAGATATATTATACATTAAAAATATAATTCACAAAAAAGAAATCTCATTTCATATAACTTATAATTATAATTAAAATTGGTTATGATAATATTATTAGGATACTCCTACATTTCTACTCAATCTCATGAAAATCCATTTACAACATTTTTAAGATAAGACATGATACATTATACATTAAAAATATAATTTGCAAAAAAAAAAATTCCATTTAATATACCAAGACATGGTACATTTAAATATTAATGTAATTCAATGCAATAGTATCATTATCAAATATAAGTCAATGCAATATTAATAATTTACATCATTTATGATGAAATTACAGATTTCCATATGCCCTTCAACTTCCATTCATATTTATGATAAAATATTAATAAAATTACATCATTTATCTTCATTGTAAATTTCATTCATTATAGATTTCTAAATTATTTTATGAATATTCATACGCCCTTCAACTTCCACCTATAAAACCGCCACCCTCATTCATCCATCCGAAATTCAATTTCCTCATCATTTATCCCCTCTCCATTCAATCCCCTCATTCTCTTCATCAAATAATGGCTGATGCTCTTCCACAAACCCCCACATTTATTTACACAACATTGAAAACCCATTTATTGTCATCATCATTCCTTTGGATAAATGAATCTATCATCTCTCTTTTTTTCTTCACTATCTCAACAAAAAAAATTTACTTTAAAAATGTGAGTTAATCTTTTGTAGATATGATGTTTATTTTGAATCATCTAATCCGTTTTATGTTGCAAATAAACTAAATACGTTTTAGGTTTGTGTGTGTTGTTTTTTTTTAACATTTTAAGATTTGTTTACCCTGCCTATTATACCAAATATAACACGTCGCTTACCTCTCGAGTAAATGTTTGGATAATGGGTTATAGATAAAGTATTTGATCTTTTTCGGTTGAGATCCACTATGTGATTTGAAGTAAAATATGTGGTTGATCCCATTTAAGAATTTATTAAAAAAAAATAAGCATTACTTTGGAAGCTCTGTAAAAGTGGTTCTATTAGTTTCTTATCAAATTTTTGTTTTTCCTCTTCTCCCATTCATCACAAAAATTATTATTTTTTGCTTGGTCATCACAAAACAATTTGGAAGTATATAATTGCAATGCATTCAATTGATTATTTTCCTTTTATTAATTATACAATACTGATCATTTTATCTTTTCATCGTTGTCTAACAATCAATTTTTTCACAATCTCTCTCTTTTTCATGTTTGTCAGCTTCAACTGTGATATATATGATTTATCCGTCCTTTAACAATCCATTAGTCATCATGTGATCTATATGATTATATTATTTATATGATATATGATTTGTTTGTATATTTTAAATTTTTTTCATGTAGGATTTATAATAAGCACTCATCACAACATGTCCTTCTATCACAACTTCTAAGGCGAGACGATGGTCTAACCCAACGAACAACAAATCCAAAAATTGTGAGAATGACTTCACTCATTTTCTATCTTTTCCTATTTCTACAATTCATGGTTTTGATTCTATTTTAATAAGCTTTTATTTCAAACACATTTTACTTTTGATTTTTTTTCCTTTGTATGTAATTCAATAATAAATTTAGTTTCAATGATATATGACGATAAAATATTTTAATTTTCAACATAACTAGGATTTATGTCAATCCGCTGAATCCCTAAATCCTAAATCTATGCCTAACAGAAAATAATATAATAATAAATGTTATAAATATTTATGTGCTATTTATCTTTACTATAAAGCACCATGATGCAGACAAAATTCATCTAACATGGCAATTGGGTCATTTCGTTGGTAAGGGAAATTTGGTCATTTCACTTATCATTTCACTTATAAAAAAAATAAAAAGTAAAAAATCCGAATAAAAAAGAAAGAGATGACAAGGTCACAGCATCCTACTGTCATGTATATATATTCATCAAAACGGCAACATGTATATAGATATTTATCAAACAAACATTATGTGTTTTGTTAAGAAAATAAATAAATTAATTAAATCAAATCATGTGTTCCAGGAGTGTGAATACACAAATTGAAAAAATTAAATGAAAAAATAGCACTACAAAATAAGTAATGCTAAAAAAAATTATGCAAATGTGAAAAGTAATCAATTGCAATATTTGGATCATATATATAAAAAGGGATTATTCGGAATCTTAAATTTTTATTAGATATTTTCTTAAATATATATAAACTTCGCATTGTTATTTTAATATGTTTATCAAATGGTTCATTCTCTACATATATGTGTTGTTATATATTGATTAAAAAATAGATATAATATTATCATTGTGTATATGTACGTGTGGTGGTGTGTTCCATCAAATTCGTTTTATATTGTGATTTTCAAGATAAAATAATATTTAATCTATCTTAAATTATCTTTGACAAAAATGATTTTTTATAAAATGTTCGTATTTGTGTCAATCAAATTGTCATTAGCATATTTACTTCTATTTTTGTGGTGTATTTTCAGCCATTTTTTATTCCTTTATATGTATTAGTGTTTGAAAATAAATTTGTTTAAAAATAAATTTAGTACATGAATTGTAACAAAAAAAATATATTAATCTGGATTTTTCAATGTTATGACCTTATAAAAGAAAAAGAAAAAGGCATCGTTTTCATTTAGGTTTTGTACTTCATAACAAAATGGTTTTCAAGTGATAAGTTACACCAAAATTAAATCTTATAAAATGTTTTGTACAATATAGCTATGAGTGAAGTCAATCAAATAAAATCCTAATTTTTTAATCTTAAAACATAAATCCTAAACCTTTGCCCATATGAAAATAACACAATATAGCTATTAATAAGAAATATATAAATAAATTGAATCAAACCAAGTTTTCCAAAAGTGTGAAAACATAAATTGAAAAAATTAAACAACAAAACTAACACCACAAAGTAAATAATCTTAAAATATTAATAAGAATGTGAAATCTATAAAAATCAATTATAATTATGCAATATTGATATATAAAATTTTGGGTGTGTCATTGTTACATTTATCGCATGATCAATTTGTTATATATATAAATTAAAAAATATAGAGGATAATATCAGCCATGTATTCTTGCAATGTGTTTTATCAATATATATATATATATTTTTTTTGTGTTTTGTTTTTCTCAAATGATATCTAATCTATCGTCCCATATTACTCTAACAAAAAATTACTTGTGTTTTTTTTTTTAAATTGCATTATTAGATTATTATCATATTTACTTTTATTTTTCTGGTGTGTTCTCAACCGTTTGTTATTATCTTTTTCTTGTGTTTATAAAAAATAATTTAAATATATATTTTTAAACAATTAAATTCACTTTCAAATAAATACTTTTTATATTAATATTATTTTTCAATTAGATGATGATGTGAAAAATATATTTTTAGAATTTATTTTATATGTTTTTCCTTCTATAATTTATTTAAATTTTTTTATGGTTTACTTTTACCCTTTTCTCGAATGGTAATCCTCTAAATCGATTCATTTTTTACATGAGACAAACCATTTTAATTTAGTTTGAATATCTCTCACTAAAAGTTTAAGATTATTTTATTATTTTGAATTGATTAATTATGTATAAACATTAGATTAGATCAATTTTTATGGGACCAATGTACTTAACAAGAGTGGTTTGATTTCTTGGTAGTTGTATTTTTTTTTACTTTTTAATAATTTCTATTTCTATATATTCTTTTTTGAAAAATGAGTATGAAATATTGTTTAATTACTATAAATCTATGATTATTTTTTTTGTGTTTGACATTATATTTTCATCATTTGATTGGATAAATTATAAACATTAGATTTTTTATATTTCGAGTAAATATTATGAAAATGTTATTGTAAATAATTTTTTTGACATTACATATATTATATTTCGTCTATGTGCATTTGCACATACACAACAACTAGTCTTCATTAAAATACACATAGAAAAACCAATTAAATCATGCCCCCATGACAACCCATGCAACATCCTTTAAAGCCCCTAGCCTTTACCAAATTTACCACCCAATGCCATTGATCTCTTCTTCAACCCATATGAATCTTCAATCAAATATCAATCTGCAACACATTCGAAAATATCTTCGACGAAACCATCAAATCCCTGTCTCTACCGTCCCTTTCGATGAAATTATCTTCAACCAAAACCATCCAAAAAAATAAACATGGGATGCCAACGATGAAAGCTTTCCAGTCTTTCTTTATCAAATCCATGCCATGGGATGCCAACGGTGAACGCTGATAAGGTTGTTATAGTGGACGATTCATGGAGGGATCGGCAGACCCTTTTATTCTATTTTTAGGGTCTCATGGAGGGTTAAACGGGACCGGATGGAGACATCGATGAGAGAGAAAAAGTCAGGGATAAATTAATAATTTCATTGTATAGGTTAGGAACTTCTGTTAATTGCAGGGATGTATATGGGTCTTTTAGCATTTGCAGGGACTCGTACATATATCCCAACTTTAGTATGAATTTATATGAGTTTTTTAAGTTTGTAGGGACATAGATGTCTTTAACCCAAAAAAATATATACTCTAATGAATTGCATTGATGCACTATAGAAAATGTAAAAAAATTTCTAACAAAACATACACCTCATTAATGTGAGTTTATAACAAAACATACGAGACTGGTATTAAGGCTAAAAAAGAGGTCACGTAACAATGTTTTTATATATATATAAAACGGCATATATGCTCTAATATACTGTATAGACTCATGTACAAAAATGTAAAAAGACTTTTACAAATATAGTTTTTGGATTATAAAAATAAATAATTTTGTGAGATGAATATACAAAGAGTAATTTGGTCTTTATACATGATTTAATCAACTTATTTAGAAAAAATTTAAAAAAAGCTTAATTGGTACTGATAATAATGTAATATGCAAAAATTTTAAAGATTTTAATGATATAAAACTAAATAAATTGTTAAAATTTATATCATTGATAGTTTGATACAATCCATATATATATGTTAACGGAGTTTTAATTTCTTTGTATATATTTTAAGTAGTATTCTTGAAGCCCCCCTAAAAAATATTCTGGGTCTGCCACTGTTCTTCCCCTGTTTTGTTTCTACCCTCTCCCCTGTTAAGGTTTACATAGTGGCTGGGACGACTATGTTTTTTAGCCATTGTAAAGCAATTAGGTATACTTTTCATTAGCTGTTTATGGCCTTGTAAATGCATTTTGGAAAGGGAGAAATACACAAATTTACCAAGAAAAAAAAATGAACAACATACAATTTTGGCATATAAATTTGGAAGTCCTTCCACACAAAACCCCCACACAAAATTTGGAAGTCCTTCCATTTTCATTCATTTTGATTGGCATATAAATTTGGCAACTGCATTCTTTTAGAAAGGTCTGATTACTTTGTGATGCTGTTGAGTGGATCAATGTTTTTTTTCTCTCCCAACGAAAGTTTCAACTGATTCAAAATAAATACACTGTTTTTAGGCATTAAACACACTGTTTGTATTCAAAATCAACTGTTGAGAGAATGTTTCTGTGGATGGACTGTTATTGATCTTTTAACTTTCGTAGAATACATATCCAAAAATAACCTAATATCAGTTCCAAAAGATTTATGAGTAGATACAAATATAGAGGTATATGATTTGTATGTAGTGCACCAGTTGGTTGGCTTAATTATCATAAAATACAAAATCAAATTAAAATTGATACAAAGCTTGATTAGGTGGACCCACTTTGTTTTATGCCATATATGTTTGGAAATATAAAACAATCTGTAAGAAATTAAAGCTTGGTTGATTTTCTTTGTTCATAGTCCATACAAGGTACAAGTCTACAGTTTTTTTGGCCTATGTTAAGTTGGTAGTGAACATTGAAAGGGCCTGTATCAAAATAATTAGAGTGGTCCATTACCCAAAGGATTACAGATAGATTATCAAAAACCAAAACAAAAGCACAAAAAAGCTAAAAATCAAACAGACTTGGACTTCATGTAGAAGAGGATCAAACCAGGGTCCAACCCAACCTCACAACTATGAACGTATTGCGCAATCATCAGTCCATTTGCCTAAAACCAAACCGAGCAAGACAATATTATATATATCTTTTTATTTTTTTACGTATTTTTGTACACATTGATAAAATATTTTTACCAACAAAAAAAAATATTGCTGAGACCGATCTAACTATTGGTGTCCCTAAAACTACACCCCATGTATGAATATTTGTGTTTCACTAAAAAAAAATACACCTAATATCTTAATTAAGAAATGTTTATGTTGCTGCATGCTAATCAAAATGTTCACATTTTGATGATTTGTTATTAAGTGAAATATCACTCTAGATTTAAACTTCTGATCTAAACTGTCACTCTCATTCATTTTTTTTTTGTCTTATTTCATATCTTTGTAAATATAGTTTGTACAGTGATTTATTGGCAACACAGATCCTTAACTTGGCCCCTGGAGCAGGATCAAATAGGAACCAAACATAATAGAATTAGAAGCTAACCACCTATACATTAATTTACTACTCATTATAATAGTGTTTATTCAGATTGAGAACTTTGGAGGAAGCTTGGTTGAAACATAATAGTCCCTCCTTTAGCCTAGATAGCTGAACTTTAATTTTGAAGTTTTCAAAATCCGAATTTACAGTGAGGGTTAACTGTTTGTAGGATTTTGATATATTTGAATAAGGAAAAAAAAAGAGAAGAAAATCAACAGCAGCAGCAGCAAATTAATCAAACACACATCCTAATAGATAAACAGATAACACACCAACATTCACACACACAACATTAAGGAGGCAAACACACACCCAAACAGAACACCACCAACAACAACGAAAACAACAAGAAGAAGAAAAACAGCAACAACTACCCAGGACACCAACAACACACCACTAACAAGAACCAAAACACCAACAACAACAACAATAACCACCACCACCACCACAACAGTAACAGCAACCAGAGAGAGGTCTCATGGGACATGGGCGGTGTGGGCCTCCTCACCACAGCAGGGGAGATCCTCATCACAGCATCTACGGTGGTACTCCTCAGGATTGATGGGCAAAGAAACCGGCGCTGAGAGAGGTAAGACGTCGGCAGTGATGGCTAACTCATCCTTGCAGCAAGGGATCCCCTGCATGCAGCAGGGGAGATTGCGGCACGATATGGTGGCGATTGAGGCCACCATCGCCACCAGAACAACCAAAACAACAAGGAACTTTTTTCCTACGGCCATAGAGTGTGTGAGTGCTTTGTGAAGGTAAAAGTGGAGTGGGGTGTGGTGGAGAGGAGAGAAAGGCCTATTTATAGGCTCAAGCTCACCACATCCTAACCATGGTTGAGTTTGTCAAAACTCAACATGCACAAGAAGAGTTTTTCATGTTTCTTTTGTATGTATCTATGCAAATGGTCATGCGTTCCTTTGTGGTTTCTTTAATGTATCACACTAAGGGTATTTGATTATATGATTGTAAAATTGATTCTGTAGGAATCTGAATTGATTTCGTAAAAATCTAGATTTTTAAACTGATTCTACAGAAAGTTCATCCCTCAGTTTTTAAGTATTATTTATCTAAAATCTATCTGCAGGAATAATAAAATTGTTTAATTTATACGATTACAAAAATAATTTCTTGTTAATACAAAATATGTTTAATCGTGTAATCAAGTGTTGCCAAAATCTATAATTTATTTGTAGATGACACCCACCAAACCACCAATTAATGCACGAGCACACATCGTTTTTATTACTGACATGTAAGACAAACTTCCCTTTTGATGGCTAGGGGGGTTGTAGTCCCAATAGGTTGCCAAGTTTGATATAACTGATACGAGGTTGTTTATGTTTCCTTATTCATCTTATGAATCTGACACAGTCTTAACTCTCCCTCTCTCTCGTTCTCTCTTGTTAAGAATGGTAGGTTTACGTCCATTTATAGCTTTAATTGAATAAGCAGTTTTGGAAGTGTTAATTATTTTTATTTTTATTTTGTTAGAACCACATATTGTATTGGATTATTATATTGCAAATTTGTTCGATTGATAGGTTTCAATGATTACAAGACTAATTTGTTATATATTTGCATTTAATCCTTGCTAAGGCGCTAAATTAGAAAATAATTAAGGGAAAACATTTCCATGTATGATTAATCATAATAATTAACTACATAATTCCTGTATTCTCATTTAATATTTTTAAAAGACGAGAAGCTCTGTAGTTTTATTCAACACTATTTTTTCGTTTATACTAGTTCTGAAAACCTAATAAGTCACATTTTTCACCATCCAATCAAATTTGACATTAATTATCCAAAACTATCCAAAGTATCCAAAAGATTCATGTGCAAATATGAATTATAGGTATACGATCTGCATGGATGCGTCGATAACTGACACAAATTAATTGTGATAAGGCGGTCTCTCTGTTTCTGTTATGTTTTGAAAATTAATAATATTAGAGTCAGTCCGATCATATTTTGTATTTATGAAATAGTAAATCTTAAAGCACATTTTCTTATGAAAAATGTGTATCCTTCTATAATGAATTATATGAATCTATTTTTAATAAATATTTAAGAAAAGTGACACGGTATATATATGAGGAGGTATATATATAATGGTTATGGAGGTAGATATATTATCTGTAAAGACTGTGGAACAATTTTGAAAAATAAAAAAATCCTTCAAAAGATGGTACATGTTCCACTTAATCCATTTTATTGTTCAAACCACAGACCGGACGTGTTTTTATTTTTCTTAATCGTACCAAAATACAGACCGGATTTGTTTTTATTTTTTTTAAATCATATACCTTATCTAATGAAATATATATAATTTTATTAAAAGTCAAATAACTGGTGTCCTTCATAATAATAAAAAATGTGAAATGTATAATGTGGTATATATTTTAATAACAGTGTATTTGAAAACTATAAAAAAAACAACTAAAAGAATATGTGATCCCAAAAAATTAAACCATGGCTGTTTGTCTCTGTCCAAGTAAAGAACAAAGGGACCTACTTTTGTACCCCTTTTTTTTCTTTTTTCTTTTTTGTTCTTTTTGCCTATGTTGGAGTTGGAAGAAACATTAAAAGGACCTGCAGAGCAAAATAAATATAGTGGTCCAAAAAACTGAGGTGTTACAGCTGGCAGCAAAAACCGAAACTGATCTTATGGATATATTGATCCTGTGCAACATTTTTGTTTTTGTTTATTTTCATTATTGCTGGCATCAAAAACAAAAAACAAAATATAGTACTAGTGGTGAGTTTGTATAAAATATTAAGCATTTCCATTTAAATAGAACAGGAAAAAATACAAAAAGGATCCCATCAGCCAGTGAGTTGTTTGATTCGATGTGGTTTTTTATATGGAAAAAGATACGCATAGCCTCCATGCAGTTTCAATTATACTTGTTTTTTTAAATCATACACTCATTCTTTAAAATACACTCATTCTTTTTTTTAAAATCATACACTCATTCTTTAAAATTCTTTATATAAAATGAAGTATAAAAAAAATAGTAGACTCATGATAAAAAAAAATTGAATAATATACTATGATAAACCATACACAATATGATAGTGAAGTATATACTAAGCTGTAAAATGAACTATGTGTATCATCGCACTTTTAATATTCATAATCCATAAAAGTAGGCCTATGTAACATTTTTGAATTCAAAAGAACCAAGAAATGACAACAGTGTCAGAGTTATACATAAAAAGAAACCTGAAAAAAGAGGACTTACATGTATTTTAAAGAGAAACTAACTTGATTTGTGTCTGCATTGATGGTGGGGGGGAGGGAGGGATCATAATGAAACCTCAAAGCCTTGCATTTGCATTTGATGAAAATTACCCAAAAAAGGGAAAAAAATAATATCCTAAAAAGAATCAAAGCTCATTCAGCACAGCACATGCAATCCTGAATCAAGAATTTGATGGAGTGGAGCGCAGTATGTATAACATAAAAATATAAGTGCAAATATGCTCCCAATAATACATATAAAAAAATGCCATCTGTCAATACACATGTACAACAAAATTTGGCTTAACAATTCATATCTCAAAATATATCTCACTCTCAGTATACTTTAATAGAATTCTATATATGGAAGAATCCTAAAATTGTCATTTATCTATTGTTGTTGGCCTACTTAATTCTTAATGAGCCTAACATACTTAAAACTTTTCAATAATTAAATATTTGTTTCATGAACTTCATTAGTTGTAGTTACATCTTTTTGTTTAGAAAAGAGAAAAGAATGGTTCCCATCTCACAATTAAAAAACCAAGAAGAGATCTCCACTCCCATTTGGGTCCCAGTTGCCTTAAAAAGAACATTTTTGACACCTAATGCTAATGCTAGAAAAAACAATCTGGATTTCAACGTGGAATAGCTTTGAATTTTTATTTATTTTTATTTGTCTTGGCAACATGGAATTTTTTTCCCTGAATTGGCATTTGAGTACTAAGGTTAGTTTGATAACTCTGACTTATATGAGAATTATTTCTCTTAGAAATCTAATTCTCATAGATTTTTAGAAGAAATTTTTTTTTATTAGGGATCCGAGATTGAACATCGGAATAGAAGATTTTGAACGCAATTTTGTTAGGGGTTGCCACAGAAGGAGATTAAGAATGAAAGCCAAATTAACTTAAGTCTACTGTAATTTGAGGGGTTTGATGTACGACACTAGTTTTGCTTAATTTTATAGATGCTGATACATTGAGTATGTTTTACAGGATAGTCTATAGCCCCAAGGTGATCCTCGAGCCGAATATATGTTTCATTAGTCGAGTGTATACTATAATAGTACAATATACTCCACCAATGCAATTGATGAAAGATTAAATTTTTTTATTTTTTCATATAATGGTTTGTCTTTATATGTACCTTACTATTTATAAAAATATTATGAATTTGACCATGCGAGCATGTACTTGTAAAAAACTCACAACTAAACTTGTATCGAAACACATATACCTTGTTAATATGAGTATACTATGATAATTTTATATCAATGTATATCATATTGAAATTGAGGTTGAAAAAAAATTGTTTAACAACACTCTTCTTAATTCAATTTTTGTTTTTTTTGAAGATAAACGGTAGGCATCCACCCTTCTATTACAAGGAAAGAGCTCAAAGAGAAATAACAAAAAATGAATCCAAGTTATATATAAAAAGGAAACATGGAAAAAATGGAACAAAGCACATGTGGTCCTGCAACAACAAAATAAATAAAATTATAAATATTATATAAATGTAAAAATAATGAGTAAACATAATACACCACACTATAGTTGGTAATGGAACAAAACAGTGTATATCTGAGATGGATTGCAACGTAAGCTAAAGAGCATGGGTTTTTTTATTCATTGTTATTGACATAATTTTTATTTAATAAGGAGGCTCCTAAAAGTTAAGCAAAGATGAAAGTGAGCTAGTTTGGTATCGATTAATACTACAATTGGAGCTGTAATGGAGACTGAACGTATCATTTTAAA
Organism: Acorus calamus; assembly: GCA_030737845.1. Lineage (NCBI taxonomy): Eukaryota > Viridiplantae > Streptophyta > Magnoliopsida > Acorales > Acoraceae > Acorus > Acorus calamus. The sequence goes on from CM060872.1 coordinate 18,105,892, forward strand.
AAAATATTTAATGTAAAGAAAGTCTTTCATCCAGTGGCGGAGCCAGGAATATAGTTTAGTGGGAGCAAATTTTAACAAAAACATTTACATAAACAATGTGTTTAATTAATTTTATTTAAAAGAGATTTTTTTAATGGTCATATAACTTATTTGTTAAAAACTTTAAACTATGTTTATTTCCTAAGAAGAATTAAAATAGATGACGGAAGAATATGTTTTACCTTGACCAAAAATATTTATTCAATATAAATAAATTGCAATATGTATATGTTGTAGAATAAACCCTCAAATGATATTTATGTTGCATTTGGTTGGACAATTGCAAAACTGATTTTAGACAAAAGCTGGGTTTAAAATTGATTTTACATAAAGTTGTCTCTCAACAGCTTTCGGAACACTCAGATTTTAAGCATTTTTTCATATAATCTATATGCAGCCTTTTGCCCCATTTTTTCTGTTTGGAAATGGATTTGGGAAAAACAGTTTTATGCAAATCCAAAAGCTACCCGAATCCGTTTCCAAAGAGGAACTTAGTAAATGGATTCATTTAAAATTATAATTATATTTTAATAAGACAAAATATAAAAAATCATATTTATCCAAATATATAAAAATATTAACTCAATATTCTCTTTATTCCTATATTTTTTTTATGTTAAATAATTTATTGATAGGTCCCTCTCAGGAACTAAAAAGGAATTATCCTTTGAATATGGGGACTAAAAAATAAATACAAAGAAGTGAGGGATCGATCACTAAATATCATGGTTTGTGGGGATTTAAAAATAAAAAAACCTTTTTTTTATTGGGCCCTAGACGAATTTTTAAGCTGGGGTCTTATGCATATTTTTTTTAAAAAAAAAATCTAACTTATTTAATTTTATACATCATTTTACTTTAAGCTATAACAATATTATAAAATAGATACACAATATTTTATAATAATTTAAACACAAAAAAATAAAAATTTTAATGGAATGAAAAAATCATAAAATCATAAAAATAATTAAAATAGTTTGATCACTATTTATTTTAAACAACTAAGAGCATCTCCAATGGACATGTTAATTAACTAAGATGTTAAAGTGACATGTCAACACTTTATCCATCAACTAGACCCTCATTTACTACATTTTCATTTAGTTGGTGGTTGTTGCTCCAATGGACTAGCTAAATAACTAGTTAAAACAATAGTTGGTCCATCTCTCCACCCACTCAAAGCTCTCCACCCATCCAAAATAATATTTTTTTGAATATTTTGAATGGTGAAACCCATATTTGGTTGGATAAAGCACTAGCTAAAATTAACATGAAAACTAACATATAACAGGTGGGACTCACATTTAACATACATTTAACACTTCCATTGGAGCACCATTTTTATATCTTTTATAAAAATATGACACTAACTAGTGAGTTAACATGTTCATTGGAGATGCTCTAAGAGACTAGGGTGGGAGAGATACAGAGAGGGTGATAGTGTGATTGAAAAGATTTAAAGAGTGGAGAAATTTTAAACTTGATTTTAAAAAACAATGTGTTCGGATAAACAAATTTATCATCATTTATTTTATTTCATTAATCACATGATTATCGAGGCCCTAAACAATTAATTGTCTTGGACCTTCTTTGGTCACCTTTGCCCAGAAATGGCCCTACAAACAAGGGCCCAGTGTTTCTTTTGGAAATAAATTATGGTGAAACAATGGAGCGTTTTGCAGATAGACCCGCAGGTTTTCAAATATTATACAACAACCCCTGTATGTGATAAATTTCATCCAGCCAACCACGTTAACGCAAATGCGGAACACTTTAACCAAACACACAAATGAGCTGGACATTTTTCGGATAGATCCGCCATTTTTTTATAGGTTTCACAAAATGACCCCTCCATGTGCTGACATTTTTCGGATAGATCCGCCATTTTTTTATAGGTTTCACAAAATGACCCCTCCATGTGCTATGAACAAGTCCCTCATATTTACAGACAGGTCTCTGAGAAAAAACGGCTGGTTTTGTGCTTTCCTAGGCTTTCTGCAGATCCAACCTTAGATTCTATCAGATTCATAAACCAGTCCCTCATATTTACGGACAGGTCCCTGAGAAAAAACGGCTGGTTTTGTTCTTTCCTGGGCTTTTGCAGATCAAACCTTAGGTTCTATCTATTTCACAATTGAACCCTATCTGTGTTACAAACAGATCCCTCATCCGATTCCAAGATTTATAAACAAGTCCCTAAATCCAAAAAATGACTTCTCGGACTTCAAATTTCATGAAACTTGATCTATCCAGTGATTTTCATATCATTAAGATACCAATAAAATTATAAAATATAAGTATTTATTTAAATAAATTAATACAAAAATTGCAAATATAATCGAACGCATTTGAGCCTATAAAATTATTTATTGTTGTCTTACTTTTGAATTTAAAATTTGTTTTGTTTCTTTTTTATTGATTTTGAATTTATATGTATCAATTTTTCTGCAAATGTGAAAGTACATTTTTTTTTAGGGCAGTATTTTTTTATTGATTAGATTGTTATTAGGAGGTTCGATAATCTATTTATTTTTTTAATGAGTGGTAGTTGTTAAAAATAGTTGAGTATAGAACTTTCAAAAAATTACTGTAGTTAAAAGAGAATGAATAAATGTTTTTTTTAATTTTATTTTTAATACAACTTTGAGTGGATATTCACTTAATGTTTGGTATAGTCCTAAATACAACCCCAAATGCACTTATCATGTATATGTTTTAATTTTTTTAAAATAGTAAACATTGCACTATTTCGATTTTACTATACTCAATTTTAGTAAATGTGAAAAAAAATTAACAAGGTATATATATCTCACATACGGAGGTATATATATCATAAGATGATTTTTAAATTACTAAAAATGTATATGAAGGTTTTCGAGTTGTAAAAAGAACTATTATATAAAAAATAAGTATATACTGAAATATAGTAATATATTTTTATTTCAAAATATAAAATATACACAATAGAACCCCAGTTATCAAACATTGTTTTTGTTTTTGAAGAATTGTTTATAATAATTTGGACTATTGTTTATCTTTCAATTATAATATTAAATAGCTTATATAATTCAATGACAGACGACTGCGCGTACATCCAAAAAATTAACAACGTTTATATTTTACATACGGAGGTATATACATCGTAAGATGACTATTAAATGACTAAGGATATATATAAGAGTATATTTCGAGTTGTAAACTAAATTGTTGTATGAAAAATAAATATATGTTGAAATACAATAACATATTTTTATTTTAAAAATATAAAATATACATAATAGAACCCAAGTTATTAATCATTGTTTTTGTTTTAGAATAAATGTTTATTAAATGAATGACACATAATGTTTTTAAATTTTGTACAGTGTAAATGAAGAATTATAACCGTAGTATGTAAATCAAGTTTTACAATAATTAGAATATTGACATACTATATTCAGATCTTCCAAAATGAAAAAATAAAATAAAAGCAACTATATGATATGAAGCAACTATATACATTATATGATAAATAAGACACAGTTATTTTCAAAAGCCTCATTTGTCATTTTTCATGTACCTATAAAAGTGTTGCTAGTTCAAACTCCACAGTGCAAGTAAACATTACAAAGTAGAGTTGTTCAAAATATATTAACAAGTTGTCTTTCAAAAGTCTGTACATCTGCACATATATTAAAGAATGATACATATAGTTCCAAAATCAATAAAAAAAAAAAGAAACATAACAAATTTTAAATTTAAAAGCAAAATATCTATCAATAATTTTATAGGATTAAATGAGTCTGATTCCATTTGTAATTTTTATATTTAAAAGTAAAATATACATTGTTAAGTATATTAAATTTGAAATGGTGCAATGTTTTGAATATCCACTAGAATTTATATTAAACATAAAATGATACTATGTACGTAATATTAATTGAATATCCACTGTAATAGAAAGTTGTGATAAAAAAAACTTTATGCGCTCAAATGATGATACACAGATATGATCTAATTGTGAAACGGGTAGAATTCATGGATAAATCTGCAAAACACCCAGAAAAAACAAAAGTAGCCGTCTTTATCAGGGACCTGGTTATAAATATTAGGAACCTATTTATAATACATTTAGGGGTTATTGTATAAAACTTATAGGGATCATTTTGTAAAACTTCGAAATGAATTTGATATATATAGATACAAAATCAATCAAAAAATAAAGAAACAGAACAATTTTAAATTAAAAACAAGATATCTATCAATAATTTTATGGGATTAAACAGGTCTGATTCCATTTGTAGTTTTTGTATTCAAAAGTGAGATATACCTTGTCAAGTATATTAAATTTGAAATGGTGCAATGTTTTGAATATCCACTCGAATTTACATTAAACATAAAACCAAACAATTTTCCTAATATTAATTGAATATCCACTGTAGTAGAAACTTAAAATAAATAACTTTATGTACTCAAATGATGATACTAAAATATTTATTTTATAATTTGACAATTCAAAATTTATGAACTTGATACATATAGATACAAAATCAATAAAAAAAATACATAACAAATTTAAAAATAAAATCAAGACATCGATCAATAATTTTATGGGCTAAAATGGGTCCAATTCCATTTGTAAATTTTTTATTTCTTAAATGTGATTAAAATATTTCTAATTTATAATTTTATGAGTATCTTAATGGTCTGAAAAACCATTGGATGACATTTCATTAAATTTGAAGTTCGGAATTCAACTAATAAGGCCATATTTGTAATTATTACATTACTACGCGCAAGCCCGCAAATCCCTTATTCAAATTTTAAGATTACAAACAAGCCCGCAAATCCCTTATATTTCATTTGATGGTTTTTTAGACCATTAAGATATTCAAATATTTGGTGGATTTTTTTGTTGTCTTAGTTTTGATATGTAAAAATGTTTGAGTCTAAAACTTTCCAAAAATTAATGTCCATAAAAGAGAATGGATAAATGTTTTTTTTAATATTTAATATAACTTTGTGTTGATCCTTATTTAATGTTAGGTACAGTCTCAAAATACAATCTCAAATGCAATTATCACGTATTTTAATTTTTTAAAATAGTAAGCATTACACCGTTTCAAATTTAATATACTCATTTTTAGTAAATGTTAAAAAATTATTATATATCCCTTCCTCACTTTTGTTATTGTGCATATCTAAATCTACATCTTTTGAACAATGGAATATCAAATAAAAATAGGTAATTGAATTCTATCTTCCTTCAATAGTATCTACATTATACTGTTCATTTTGTACAAAAATATTATATTTTCTCAATAAAATTGTCTTCTTCTTACAATTTTAAAATTGAGTATATTAAATTCGAAATAGTGCAATGTTTACTATTTAAAAAAAATGAAAACACATACATGATAAGTGCATTTGGGGTTGTATTTAGGACTGTATCAAACATTAAGTGAATATCATGTATATGTTTTAATTGTAATGTTAAAAAAAAAGAACTTCATGTCATAAAAATATTTTACATTGATTGTTTGTATATTAAAATACAGTGGACTGCAAATAAACAATGAACAATAAAATTATGCAGTTACAAGCCTTTTATTATATTGTTTTTCAATTGTAAAAAACAAAGATTTTTCTCTGAATAGTGAACCATGTTTGAATCACATATTTCATGAAATTTTTTTTCTTTTAGTTTTCTTATAGATCTGGCATAGATCTAGGGACAAATAATATGAACTAGGTTCCATGTAAAACTGGATTAAAGTTATAAACACACTCATTACTGATACTTTATTCAGGCTTAAAATAGAGTATAATTATATTTTTTAATAAATAAATATGAATAAATTATATCTATCATCATCGGATACAATTGACATAACTATTATAATTCAACCAGTTACATAAAATTCAATTACGCGCGAAGCGTGTACATCCCACTAGTCTAAAAAAATTTGGTGGTCCATCATTTAATTTATTATAAAAAAATCCTTTTGTGAAACTGTCAAAAGACATTTTGTAAACATAGCTGAAAAGATGGATGAAAATTAACTACAACATAGGTTTGACTTGCATAAACATACACATAATAACATATGATTAATTTGTTCAATCATGCATAATGAGGATTTGTTTGGCTATAGATAGACCACGGACCACCCAGTAGCTAGTCCTCTCTCTCTCTCTCTCTCTCTCTCTCTCTCTCTTTTCACACACACAGACATACTCTCTCTCACTCTCTCTGGATCCATGTTGTAAATTAGGACTGTTCAATCATGCATAATGAGGATTTGTTGGTCTATGTTGTAAATTACATTTCTGATTAAAATGTAGTTCAGATATTCTAATTTGAAATAAGTAATTTATGTCAGACAGACTGCCTTACTGCTGCCGATGCTTGGGTTTTAAAATTTCATCTCATAACAATAAATATAAAAAAAATCAGCATCACTGCAGTCAGTCTTATATATAACAACTACGGTACTTTTTGGTCCTATTGAAAAAAAAAAGAAAAAAAGTGAAAGCCATTAATTGTTTTGTTTTTGTTGCCAGCTATAATACCATATATAGTTTTCTTTTATCCACTTTTTTCTTTCTTAGTTGTTACATGACCACTCTAATTATTTCAGTTCAGGTCTTTTGAATTGGTCCTCTTATTGTATTTTAATATTTTCTTGCAAAACCTAATTAGAGAAACCAAATTAGAGAAATGCACAATGGAGTCCCCTTGTACTTTACATATGGACATAGATAAATATAATCAACCATGCTTTAATTTTCTTTGGAGGATATTTGACTAAAAATATATAGCAAGAATAAAGATAGAGCACCTTATCAAAAAGCGTGGTTTATAATTTAAATATAAATGAGAGAAATGGATTAATCAAGAGTGGGGACTTTCTTCCATTAATCCCATCACATATTCCTATCAGCAGAAATTAAATTAAAGTTATTTTCTTACAAAAGAGGAATTTAGTGCATTTATGAAGTACCAAATGTAAATGGTTGCTGCCATTCATAATGGCAGACTTACTAACCAATTATGTGGTCCATCATTTATTAAAAAAAAATTTCTTTCATGAAACTGTCGAAAGACATTTTGGCACTCAAAAAATACGACCACAGCAAACCAAAAAAATTTAACAAAATTGACAATAACAAGTCTAGGCTAGGTTGTATAACAAATTTGGTGCATTTTTAGGGCCATGTTGTGGTGGAACGAGGAAGACCAATTCAAAGCATGTGTTGATAGCAACAAATAATAAGTGGTCCTACAACAAACAATAAATATAGATATAGTAAATAAACAGATACATAACATTATGGTTGATAGCAAAAAAAAGAAAAAAGAAATCAAAGACCTATTCTCCCCCTATTCCCTCCTATTACCCCCGAATTCCTCTACCCAAAAAAAAAAACAGCTTGAACAACCCATTCCATTGTCAGGTTCACCTCCCATAATTAAAATCAAAGACTCCCACTTACTATTCAGGATCCATTTCTAAACCATATATCAATGACATCATATATGTATCGAGTAGCAAACATAGATTCAAATTTTAATTTTTCTTTGACCAATTCATAAAATATTTAGGGCATATGTGCTGTCAAGAAGTGACGTACATGATACATTCAATTACCCACACCACGTGTTCCTATTACTAGAAATTAAATTTTTTTATTTTTCTGTTTTTTTTTTTGGCTAACGAAAGAGGAATTTAGTACATTTCTTAAGTACCAAATGAAAATGGTTGCTGCCATAGTGGCAGACTTATCTAAAAAAGTTTGGTGGTCCATCATTTAATTTATTATAAAAAAATCCTTTTGTGAAACAGTCAAAATACATTTTGGTACTCAAAACTTCATTAAGATCCAGTACCATTAATATAATGCAACCACCCACATATATGATATTAATGAATGATCCCTCACCTACCATATTAACTTCACTCAAATTAAACCTAGCTGAAAATTAAGATGGACAACATAGGTTTAACTTGCATAAACATACACATAATAATAACATATGATTAATTTGTTCAATCATGCATAATGAGGATTTGTTTGGCTATAAATAGACCACGGACCACCCAGTAGTCCTCCCCTCACTCAACACACATTCTCTCTCTGGCTCTCTTTCTCACACACACAGACACACTCTCTCTGGATCCATGGAATCGAAGAAACTGATGTTTGTGATTTTGTTTGTTTTCCTGGTTTCAGCAGGTACTGGAGCTGATGCCCAGTGCTGCGGCTGCTGCTGCTGTTTCATTTATCGGCGACCATGCTGCGGGGGCAGCCTGCCGGCCAGCCTTCCGGTGAACAATGGGACAATGGTCCCATCACTGATGGCTGTTGGCCGTCATATGGGCCCAGGCCATCATGACTAGATAGATGGTCATTGCCACCATCATTACATTCATCACTGCTAAGCTATCTAGCTTCTAGTACTGTTATGTGTTTGTTATCTCTATCTCTATCTGTGTGGTTGTGAACTCTATCTGTGTTGAATGATGATGTCTGTCTGTCTGTCTGTCTGTACTGTATTGTACTGTACTCTCTGGTGGTGGTGGTGGTAGTGGTATATTATATATTATATATATATATCCTCTGTTATGCATGCATGTGTTATATTATATCTGTGAATGCGTTTTGTTGTTGTCTCTTGTTATTGTTATTGTTTTATCTAACAGGTCTACGAGGACAAAAATGTGGTCCTCTCATGCTGACTGATGCTGTACTCGAATCCCCTGAGTGGAGACACGCTTGGCCTACTGGATCGAGGAAGTTCGAAGACACCCCGCCCACATGACCCCAGTCTTCGGAACATGCATATATATATATATGGTGACACAGCAGGCTCAGTCAAAGTTGTGTACATATCAGTCTTGACCCTTGATGATGTATCTTTTTCAGGAATTACTAATATAGACTGCGTGGTAATATATATAGATTGAGTTTATTTTTATTTTTTTGAGTGGGATGTATTTGCTAAGTTTATGGTTTGTAAGCAGTGATTGTTTCAGAAGATGCATGTAATTTATTAAGAGGTTGACATTCAGTCTATTTAATATAGTCATGTGTGATGAATGGACTCATTACATCTGATTAATTTTGGACCATCTCATTGATTTGGATAAAAATAATTAAATAAATAAAATAAAGGAGAGGATCCATTTCCATATATAAGGTATGACCAATGTTTACATTTTGTTATTTACACCGCACCGTTATCTTTTTTTTCATTAAAGAAAAAAGTCAATACAGTTTTGAATTGTGGATGAGAGAAAATAGAGTATAATAAGTATATAATATAACAAAATAAAATGTGCTTGTTGTGGGAGTAGATTGGACGTCAACTCACCACCGACCCAACACCGCCCTGGCTATATGATGACCTCAATTGTGCCCCCAGTGAAACTCACCCCCTTCTCCAACTAGTCCGTGCGCCAATTGCGAAGAAGCAGCACCATAAGCTCCCACATATTTTCTACATACGTTTGTGCATCTTTGAAGACCATGTTTTGCAATAGCCAAATCACGCAAGCACCCGCCGGGATAATCAAACATGCCACAGACACCGCTCGGCTTTCTCACATATTAATGTAAAAATTGAGCACAACTAATAAACAATTTGAAAATCTTCTGCAGACCTAATTAAATGCGAAGTAATATCATTTTTCATTTAATTTTCTAATGACAGAGTAAGTTGAGCAACCCTATTTTGTTTCAGTTTTCATAATAAATATTAGAATGTGAAAATAGAAATTGATACATTATATCATGACATTGATTATCTAGTTGTATATCCCGTGGCACGATTTAAACTACTGTGCCCAATGGACAGTTTATCAAGAAAAAAAAAACCATTTATAGGTCCACTCCAAATATTTTGTTAGAGCATTTCCAACAGTACTCCATTTTTTTTTTAAATGGAGCACTTCCAAATATAGAGGTTTTTTTATTTTATTTTAAAAAAAATAGCGTGATAACTTCTACTACATCATTTCAATTTTCATGAAATTGATACCATTGAATAGATGTCGGTGATACGATTCAAATGAGTTTAATAAAAAAAAATATTTTTGGATACAAATATAATTTTAGAATAACTGGTAAATTTATCTGAAATTAATAATATTAATTTCTATCGATTTTAAATTTTTTAATATTCTTCAATTATATGTAATACCTAAAAAAAACAAGAGAGATATTATAAATATATTGAATTTTTATAAATAAAATAAATGTGTATAAAAAAAAATAGAATAAAGATCAAAATAAAAATATAAATAGCGAGATTCTAAACTCTTTTTCTTTTTTTAATAATTTTTTAGACACCATTTCATGTCTTATCAATGGATTCAATTCCTGCAGAAAATGTTAGCGCAAGAAATCGTCGCTAGTCACTAATAAACTGTCATAGGTAGTCCATTTTCTCATTCTTTCACTGTTCTTTTTTGTTTTTTTAGTGTTACGAGGCATAGTTTTAGAACCCGAGCATCAGGCAGACTATCTGACATAAATTACTTATTAATTTATGTAAATTACAACTTAGTCCATTAAATAGAGAGTATTTTTCAATAATAATAAGTTTCTTTTTTAATTAATCATCATTAATCAACTAATTATTTAAAATAATCATTGTTTTTTATATTTAGAAAAGTAGTCACGTAATCCAACCAAAACACTGAGAGTGACATTTTAATTTAAGAAAAAAACAATAATAGCTAGACATTTTTCATGAACAATATGTTCCATAGGCGTTTTCAGTGGATTAGATTTTGACGTTGAAGTTTAATTGGATTGGATGATTAGAATGATAAATATTGAAAAAGAGTGATTACTTTGGTAACTAGTTGATGATCAATTTGAGAAAAAGCCCTGTTATTATACATTTCTATTTTCATGACTCCATGCCACTTCTCCCCCACACAACATCTTAATTCAATCAGAGCCCAGATGGAGAAATTAAGTAATGTCTTTTATATTGATATACCAAAATGGTCCCTTTTTTCATTTGGTTGGGGATAATTTTTTAAATTTTATTTCAACTTTCATTAATTGCAAAACAATATATATTGACTAGTGGTTGGTTATCTCCCGTGACACAAACAAATATCTATTGTATAATTAATGTACTTTTATTAGATATATAGTCATGGCCGTGTGGGTTAAGACCCTATCAATGATTAATGTTCAAAGCATGACTAGTACAATTTTATGTTATTTTACTTTGGTAACTATTTGAGTAAAGAAAAATCCATTTTATCTGGAAGTACCTTAAAATTGTGTAACCAAAAGCATACCAAAAAAAAAAATTGCAAGCTAAAAAGACAATATTTTTCTTCAAATTACAACTAATTAACAAGTTACCAAAGTAATAACACTTTTCCAATACTTATTGTACTAATCATCAATGCGGTGTAAAACCTCAATGTCAAAATTTAATCCCCAACTTCAAATATTTTTTCTTATTAGTCCATAAACAAAATGTTATAAGATAGTATTTTGATATTTAAATTTGTAAACAAAATTGTGATGTTAATGATTTTTTCTTAATTGAAAATTGTGAAATATTAAATTAGATATTTTGAGTGTATTTAGAATTTTTAATTTAAAAATTTAGATGTCACTAAAATTTGTATGTAGGCAATGAAAAATTTATATTGCATTTTAGTCTCTAGCTTCAAACGAATTTTTCATTATTAGTCTTTACATAAAATGTTTGTATGTTTTGGGGCTAATAGATCGTTAAAACTTATAAACTACTCATCCCCTAAATTAAAAAAAAATCCCCAGTTAAACAATTTTTAACATTTTTATAACCAAATATCAATTTTCTAGTTTAGCATATCTTCAACTTCAATAATTTAATACTTCAAATAAATGATGGTTGTGTGTAGTAGCGTAGCCAAAATTATCACAGTGGGATAAAATCTTGAATCTATCATGAATGAGATTTTAAATATGAATAAAAAAAAGAATTAAAATTAAAATAATAATAGCTTAAATGTTCAACAAATAAATATATAATATAAATATATTAGATTCCCTAAAATCTCTCATCTCTGGATATAAAAGTCCATAGCTATGATACGAGAATTGACCTACTATAAAACTATAGACCTACGTAGTCTCGCCATTAGCGAGAATTGACGCCGGGAAGCTCAACAGTGGGCCAATGTCCTTATCCGCTGGCGTAAAGTCATGGGTACTGAGTGAACGAGAGCAAGATAAAAGAAGAGCAAAAAATCCCCGAGTTAAATCCCCATCAACAAATTAAGAATATTTGGTTAACCCTTACTGAAAACACAGTATATTAAAAAAAATTACAGTGTATTAAAAATATAAAAAATCATCTATAAATGACAATTTTAACCCCGTATAAGATTTTATAAATCATTTGGAGGGATATTTGCATAGGGTTTTTCGCATTTTTAACAAATGTAAGGTTCTTTTTTATATATTGTGTTTTCAACAAGGATTAAACAAATGAAATATTCGTATAATATTTCTTAAATCTGCCAAAGACAGTTTAATTTAGAGAATTATTTAAATTTACATAGGTGGTTTCAAGTGGTTATACGGATTTTAGGAAAAGCTGGGAGTTATGGATTAAAGACAATTTATAGGGGGGTATTTGAATTTTTGCCAAAAAAAAAATGAAACTCTTTTAACACTAGGCTACAAAACAAAACAACTCATAGCTTGAGCATAATTGCATCTGTAGGTGCTGATAAATTATCAATGCTGCAATTAAAATAGAAACATATCATAAATGGGAACGACTTTCATTTTTTTAATAATGGTGAGAGGTGTACCTCACAGTGAGTTGTACAATTAATGTACAAAGGTGTACATTTTTTTTATTTTCTAAAAATTATATACTCTCACTTTAGAATATATATTGTATACAAAATGAAGTATATACTGAACCATACATTGTAATGGTGTAGTATGCATGCTATATCGACGACTGAGAGATTACTTCTATAGGCGTGATTGCAAACAGACTGAGTATATCGGGAATCAGTATAATATCCTTTAAATTAAGGTTGGGTATCGAAATTAAAAAAAAAATGCAACTTTCATTTGATAAGGTGGTCCCTCTGTCATTTTCAAATTTTGTTCTCTTATTTGATTCTCAACCTTTTATCACAAAATTGATCTTTATCCTATTTTGACTTCCAGACTGCTTTCCTTAAGAAAGTGATACTATTATTTTTATTTTTATTTTTGACTGAAATGGTAGGCGATCGCCTTATATATTAATAAAACGAAAGCCTAAGTTACAAGAGAAACATAAAGGAGGAAGACCGACGCCCCTTGCTCCTTGATAAAAGATCTTACCAAGGACCAAGTCTAAGTGAGCCCGATCGAAAAAAAATTAATCTAATACAAGTCTACCCTCCATGAATTTAACATCACCCTCCCCAATACAATAGGTTCCCCAATCCTGAATAAAACCCTTGGTCATCTCCCAAATGTTTTCGCCATACGGACGTTGACCCTTGAACGAAACCTGGTTGCGCGTCAGCCATGTCGCCCACACTATCGCTGGTATTAGCAATTGGGACACCTTTTCCTTCTTCGAACGATCACCCATACGAAGCATGCGCTTGCCTGCCACCCACATATCTTCTAAATTGGTGAAATCCACCTCCAGCCCTGTTGCAAACTTGAGCTTCTCCCACACCCCTTGTATCATTGGGCACGAAGTGAAGAGGTGATCCGCAGACTCGTCCTCTTCCCCACATAATACACATGACCGATCCATCCCTGGAATCCATCTTGCAAGCCTGGTTTTAGTGAGAATTCTCCTTTGATATAGAGTCCATAAGAAGAACCTTACCTTGATCGGAGCTTTACAACCCCAAACCTCCTGTTTCTTCACAGATGTAATGGTCAAAGATGGTTCCATCCTACGTAATCATTCGTAGCCACTCTTCACCTTGAAACCCGCCAGCCGCCCCGGCTTCCACTCTGCTAGATCTGGCCCTGCCGATCTGGCCTCCCAACCTTGAAGAAGCTCTAGAAGTTGAACGTAACCTTCTACCTCTTCCACCTGCAAGGCCCTCGTCAGGTTCACCACCCAATACCCCTGCCCGCCCCTGTCTCTCCAAAACAAGCTAGCTGCTCCTTGCTTAAGTCTTGCGATTTGATAGATTTCGGGGAAACGCTCCTTAAGAGCACAGTCTCCAATCCAATGATCGTGCCAAAATCTGATCTTCTCGCCCGTCCCCATGCACCAGAACACCGCCTTGGAGAAGCACTCCAGTTCAGCCAAAATGCCCTTCCATATCCATGAAGTATGTCTTGTAACAGTAGGGAATCTGCTTCTTGTGTATGCACCGCCTCCGTAGCATTCCCGAACCACCCGACACCACATGAGGTCCGGGCAAGAGTCCCATCTCCACGACCATTTTAAGAGCAACGCCCGATTCATGATATCCAACTGAAGAATCCCGGCTCCCCCTTTCTTTTTACTTGAGCATACCACCTCCCACTTGACTAAATGAATAAGCCTTTTCGCTTCTTTTGCCCCCACTCCACAAGAACCTACGCCTGCATCCCTCCATCTTACCCAATACCCCTCTCGGAATTCTAGATATAGAAAGGAAATATATGGGCAAGTTAGACAACACCGCTTGCACTAAAGTCAGGCGTCCCCCCATGCTCAAGAACAAACTTTTCCAACCCTCCAATCTCTTTTCGAACCTCTCAACTAGTGGTGTCCAATCGTTCTTCTTCAGTCGGGAAATATGCAAGGGTAATCCAAGGTGCATCAGAGGAAAAGGTTTCACCTCACACATGAGAATGTTCGCTAACCTCGAGAGAAGCTCCTCTTCCACATGTATCCCTGAAATGGAGCATTTTTGAAAATTTACTTGAAGGCCCGATACTAATTCGAAGCACCGACAAACGAATTTCACCCCTATCGTATCATCGGCATACTGCACATGTGAAACAAAAGAACCCCCTTCACCGCATTGTAACCCCTTCACCCACCCTCCATTGGTTGCCAACCTAATCATTCTACTAAAAGCATTTGCCACAATAACAAATAGAAGAGGAGATAGAGGATCTCCCTGTCGGAGTCCCTTACCAAAGTGAAAGAAGCCACACGGAGATCCATTAACTAGGACCGACCCCTTTGTCGTTGAGATGCAAGCTTTCACCATGCGAAGCCAGTTCGGTTCGAATCCATGACACCCCATCAGATGAAACAAGAAATCCCAGTTAACATTGTCATAAGCCTTTGCAAAGTCAAGCTTGATTACCACACCCTTCTTCTTCGCTCGGTGAGTGGCGGAGATACATTCTTGAACCGTCATGTACCCGTCTTGCAGAAGCCTCCCCGGGATGAAAGCCGTTTGATTCTCATCGACCAAGTCTCCAATAACCTCTTTTAATCTATTGGCCAACACCTTTGCCACCATTTTGTAACTCCCATTTACAAGACTAATTGGTCTAAAATCCCCGATTTCCACCGCACCCTCCCGTTTAGGGATTAGGACCAAGAAGGTAGCATTAAGACTCCCTAACCCCTGAGAAGTAACAAAAAAATCATGGAACATCTCCATCACGTCCTCCTTCACAAGCCCCCAGAATTCCTGGAAATAACGTAGCCCAAAACCGTCCGGACCCGGTGCCTTGTCTGCCTCGGCCCCAAATACTGCTGCCTTGACTTCCTCCTCCTCAAAATCAGCATCCAACTTTGATAATTTTTGATCCGGGATTCTTCCAAGGTCTTCATCCAACCAAACAGGCCGCCAACAATTGTGTCTTTTAAATGCAATCGAGAAGTGAGCAACCAATGAGTCTTCTATCTCCTGCCTCCTTTCCACTCTCTGTCCCTCCACTTGAAGCTGCACTATTTTGTTTACCCTCCTCCTCCCACTAGCGACCTTATGAAAGAACTTGGAATTGTTATCCCCTCCCTTTAACCATATCTCTCGTGATCGTTGCCTCCAAGCTTCCTCCTCCTTTCTAATATCCATCGTCCATTCAGTTCTAAGCGTAGACCACTCACTCCTATCTTCATCCGAAAGCAAACCCGCTTCTTCCCACCCCTCGAACACCTTTAGTTGCTCCTCCAACTGAACTTTATGATCTCTCCTTTGCCTCAGCTGTTCCTTGTTCCATCTCTTCAGACAAAGCTTCAATCTTTTAAGCTTGAAATTCACCTTTCTAGCCCCCCGTAACACGCCTGTCGCTAAATTCCATGACCTCTCGACCAATTCCTTGAACCCCGGGGTCAACAGCCACCAGTTCTTGAAACGGAAGATCGGAGGACGATGCTCGCAGTCCCCACTCGACAGCAACAGTGGGGAATGATCCGAGATTACTCTCGGGAGTCCCTTTAGAGAGCACAAAGGGTGAACTTCCTCCCACTCATGATCCACAAAAACTCGATCGATCTTAGCCAGTGATGGTACCTCTCTCAAGCTACTCCACGTGAACGCTTGATTCGCCAACGGGATATCAAGCAAGCCTTCTCGATCAATCCAATTAGAGAAACTCTCCATTGCTGCTGTCCCTGGACCCGTACGGTTACGGTCCTCCTCATATCTAGTGACATTGAAGTCTCCTAAGATACACCAAGGCATATGCCATTCATCCCTCACCAAGCTGAGCTCCTCCCATAGCCTATACCGCATTGCATCATCATTAGGACCGTACACCCCCGAACACACCCACCTCCATATTGACGACCTGTCAACCAACCTTATCGAGATAGAAAATTCACCAATCCTCATGTCCTCCATCTCCCAACGCCTCTCATCCCAGCACACCAGAATACCTCCCGAAGCACCATGAGCAGGTTTGAACACAAACTTGGACAAAGCACCCCCACTCAATGCCCTGACACCTGCTTGTGAAACCACCTCCAATTTAGTCTCTTGGAGACAGCAGAGAGACACACTTTCTGCCTAACAATATGTTCCCTAACCGCTGCCTTCTTCCTATGATCATGCAAACCACGAACATTCCAACAAAGGATATTAAACATAAAATAACTGGGACCCCGGCCTCCCTCCGCTCCCACTCTCTAATAGCCACTTCCTGCTCTACCCTCCTCCCTCGCCCCTTCGAACATTGCCTCGGACAGAAAGTCTTTAAGTCTGCCCTTGAAGATGGGTGACCCCGACAGGAACCCCACTTCGGAACCTTTATCACACCCCGGTGAATTAACATAGTTCCTCCAAGCCACCTCTTCTCCTCCAACCTCCTGCCCCTGCATGCACTCCTCCCTCTGCGCCCTCGCCACCTCTAAGACTCTTGGCAGTGAGCCCTGTCCCTCCTCTGTCCCTCCCATCACCCACCTGGAGTGCCTAAACCCCGTCCTCCCGTCCGATGCCCGATCCTCCGCTATCTGCTCCCACGCTGTATGAAACGATCTCGATCCTGAACCATGCTCCAGAGAACCGACCACTATGGATTTAAGTTTTTCAACCGCGCCCTGAGGTCCTCCTCCTCCTTCGCATCTTGTCCTCCATCATACACTTCCACCTCTTCTAAGCCACCCTCTCCAACCGATGAGTCACAAGCCACCCTCTCCAATATGCGTGAAGGATAAGGAGACCATCCCCAAGAAACATGTCCACCGTCATCCATGTAACAAGCCCAGGAACCCCCACTTATCACTACAACAAATTGGGTTATTGGCTACGAACTTTTCTCTGCGAAATTAAATTTCGTAGTTAAAAATGACTTGTTGCAACGAAATTATCATTCGTAGGTAATAGTGTTACCTTTCTCGACGAAATAGTATTTCGTTACAGAATATATAACTTATTGCTACGAAATTTAAATTTCGTAGCAAAAGCTGTTACTTTTTGCTGCGATACTTAAATTTCGCAGCAAAAGTCTGCACTAATGGACGGTCTCGTCAATTCAAGTAATTTGGGTTTTCTTTTGAAAACCCGCCTCTCAAGTAAAACCAGTCCCCCTCTCCGTCCGCTGCAGAAAAAAAGCCTTAACATTCTCTTCTATTCATCTCATTTTATACAAAGGAGAGAAACCCTAGAAGGATAAAATCGAAGCCATGGCAGCCGAAAAGATTCTCTCCCAGAAGGAGCTCGACATCCAGATGATGCTCGCCGCCGACGTCCACCTCGGGATGAAGATCTGCGACTTCCAGATGGAGTGCTACATCTTTAAGAGGAGAACCGACGGTGATTACACCTCTCTCTCTCTCTCTCTCTGTCTTCTTTGATTGTGTTTTTTATCTGAGATTTTTTAGGGTTTGATCTCGAATTTTAGGGTTTGTATTTTTTATTTGAGGTTTTTAGGGTTTTCTCTCAAATTTTAGGGTTTGTTTTGGATCTGATGATTTGGATTTAAGTCAAGCAAAGATAGATCGACTGTTCAACAAAACACTCTTCATGGTTGTGTATCACCGGCAGAATCAATATACATGGATCTATTCATTTTGAGTGTTTGTGAGTGTATGTGGGCAAGCATTTTTTTTTCTTTGAGGATCTATTTATCTTTGAATAGGAGCAGATGCTAGGTCACACTCATGTCGCAGATGAGCAGTGTTGTTGGTAGAAAATATAAAGCAAGTAAAATGAATTGCAACTATGCTCGTTAGAAAGATTTAGCTGTTCCTTAAATATAAAACTTTGTCTCAGTGGGTGACAGCTTATTTTTGTAGCAAATCATATGTGATGTATATAATAAGAGAATTTGATTTTTCTTGCCTAAAAATCGCCTGCTTTAGAAAATCTTTATAATCGATAAAAGTCTCCAATGTCTTTGGTTTGTTTATTGAAGGGGGTATATCTAAAATTTGCAGGAGGCAGAGTATGAATTGGTTGAGGCTAGCAAGAAGCCAAAGCATTCAACATCTGCCCGAAGAAGTCATGCTGTGGAAGTTCATAATCTCTCAAAAGGGTAGGCTTATAAGCTATAATTAATGTACTTTACCTGTATTTATTGATCATGGATTTACAGTATGTCTATCTCTACCTTAATTCAGAGATGAAGGGACATAATTAATGAATAGATGAAGGCATTGCAAGACAAAGCATTAATGTTAGACAAGGCTATCGGATATCTCTAGTCACTCAAATTGCAAGTTTAGGTACTAATCATGCACAATAGTTCTCAGATATACCTTTTCAAGTTTGATCACCGCAATAGTGAGATTTTTTTCCCTTGGTCTATCAGATATTATGGATGGGACATTAGGTTCGAGCTACATTTCCATTCCCTTTCTCGCCTTGGGTTCTTTTGAGGGTGCTTATATTGGTTATGGTTTTACAGCTGATGAATTTATACCCTTATGGGTCTCAGATGGTGCAGCAAATTCAGACGGGGGCATTGACCAGTGCAAATGTGATGGCTAGTGAAGGATTAGATGGTACTACAAACAATGTTCAAAGTGGATTAGCAGGTGAAGCAAAACTAGGTATCAGTCCTCTCTCTACACAAGTATACTTTTTGAACACTAAATATAGGGCACACTCAGTCACTCCTATAGTCTTAACTAGCATATGAAATCTCTAATAGGTATATATATCTATGAGGGAAAATTGAAGAACATGTTTGAACTGCAAAAGTAACTACAAAAATGACTATGAAAAATTTACTTAAATACATGAAAGATTATCTCAAAACAGAACATGCATAATTATTTGGTTGTGAATTTATCTTTATTTCATTCCTATCTGTATCTTTTTATTCATTGGTTGTAGCTTGGCTTGAAAACTCACATGCCTGGCTTCCTTATGACTCACAAAAGTAAAAAAAAGAAACAAAGAAACAAAATGTAAAGCTATGGGTAGAAACAAAACTTTAATTTCATCAATGTAAATGCTAGTATATGCATTGGCCTGTTAGTTACTTTAAACAATATGTTTGTAATTATTCTTCTTCCATAGATGGGAAAACAGGCACAAACGTAAAGTCTGGAATCCTTCAGGGCATTTTAAAATACGTGGAACGGAGACTAAATTTAGATATGGATTTGATACTTTGATTTCTTGATTCCGTCATAGACAGAAAAGATGCATGCAATGTGTTTCTGGAACATATACTTCTGAATTGAGTTTTATGCCATAATGCATTGATTAGGATTATTTGTAGGTGTTCTTACTTCTTAGGTATGATGAAATGTTACATTGCTGGAGGTGAGTTGATGATTGTTTAACTTCCTGAAGATTGAAAATCATCTGGATATATTAGAAGTATGGGCTTAAAATTTGACTGCTACATTTTCTATATTTTTAGGCGCAACGCAAATTTCAATCAGGGTGGCTCAGGTATGATTATTACCTTTTTAATTTCCATTTCAATTTATTTTTGGTGTCTTTTGGAATTATATTACTTGTCCTTTTGTAGTGGATGCTTGAAGCACCTGGTGCAACTAGTTATATAGGATGTATTGGAAAGGACAAGTATGGGGAGGAGATGAAGAAAAACTCTAAACTTGCTGGTTATACTGTAAGGCTTATACGTTTTTGCTCTGAACTTTGTTGGTGTAATATATTTCTTTCTACTTTGTTAGTGTCATATATTTATTTAATAGTAATATAAAAATATTTAAAAAACTCAAAAAGGTTTTTTCTATTGAAAAGTGACATTTTCCTACGAGACATTTCGTAGGGAAATGTTTATATTTTTTTAATTAAATTTATACACTTTTAGCTGCGAAATATTTTCGTTGCAAATTGACACATTTGGCTGCGAAATATATTTTTCACAGCAAAAAGGTAACCTTTTGCGACGAAATTAAATTCGCAGTAAACGGCCACTTTTTGCTGCGAAATTAAAATTTCACAGCAAAAGGTTATCCCAGACGAGGCATCTACAACGAAAATAGCAACGAAATGGTTTCGTCGAGAAAATCTTTTACTGCGAAATTATGACTTTTTGCTACGAAATATTTCGCAGCTAAAGCCTACATTTCTTGTAGTGTATCCCTTCGGGCTTGGAGCCCAGATTAGACGGAACAGACCTATTTGGGCTTCGTGGGGGCCCATGCATAAAGGGCCCATAAAAGGGTAAAATCCCATCCCTGCAGTGATAATGGGCATGGCCTTCCCCACTGATAGAGTCCTCTAGGCCCATGTGAGGAGAGTTTTGACCTCCACTACCCCCTAATATGGGACCTACATCTGCCACGTGTACCCCTTCTTCAGATTTTCCAAAAACCAACATCCCCTTCTCAGAAGCCCTAGGTATCACATAAACCACTTTGCGAGGCACCATCGGCTTGGGAGGCGCCGCTGGCCCAGGATGAGAGGACACGCCTGCCCTACGAATGGTCCTCTCCGCCACTGATTTGACGTTTGAAAGGAAAGTCAGAGCAGCTGGGACAGGTACAGTTCCAACTACCACGCTTTCTCTCTGCTCCCTTCCAAATCTGTGTAACTCCTCCTCTGCCACCTTTTTGAGCACCTTCAACTCGTTCCCCTTCCGTCGTCCCTCCTCCTGGACCGACTCAACCGAGCTAAACCGACTCGCCCTTTCCACCCCGGGTCGAATGGTAGCCCCCCCTGCGAACACACGGCACTTCTCGATCTCCACCCGTCTATCCCATAATCGTGCTCCCTCCTTCCTCCCCTCGCCCCGTTCCCCCACCTTCCCCACCACGGCCAACACAAAGGACCTTCTGTTGCTCGGAACCACCATCTTAACCTGGATCAGAACTCGCCAACCATCTAGGTTTAACCAAAGGTTTGGTTCCACCGTGACCTGCGAGTTCATCCACAAGCCCACCCGTAGTATCAGAAACTCCTGTGACCCATCCTCCACCTCCGACACCTCCATAAGATGACCCCACCCCTTGGTCACCTGGCGCAACACCTCCTCAGAACGCCAAAGTAATGGAACCCCCTTCAGTTCTACCACCACCTTCTTCCCTTCTGCCTCCTTCGTTCCCACCCCGTGGTCACAAACCGAAACAGTAGCTTTGCCCAAGCTACAGAGCAGGCCTCCTTCTCTAATGAACATATTCTTCATAGAGAGACTTGGAAGGCGTATCATCGCCCTCCGTGGCCCTAAAGGCCATAACTGGAATGGTGGCATCCGATTCCACCGCCGGAAGATTGCCTGCTCAACCTCCTTCCAGATAGCCCCTTGCACCCCCTCCCACTTCACCAAGACACTCCTGTTGAACCTCTCCTCCCTCTCCTCCAGCCCCGCCGACCAAGGAACCGCCACCTCCAAAATCTGGCCCGACCCCAGCGGGTAAGGATTTGGGTTCAGCGGAACAGTCTCCCTCTCCGCCCGCCGCTCCTCCATTGCTCCTCCCTCTCGCACCCTCTGTCGGCAGACCGAACTGCGATGTCCCCATCTACCACAGACCCAACATTTTGGGGGTTCCCTACAGTCCACTGCCCAGTGACCTAAACCATTGCATCGGAAACACCGTCCTCCTCCGTCCCGGTCGCCCTTCTCCCACCTACGTTTCCTGTCCACCAATACCCAACCCCCTCGTGAACCCATACTCTAGGAAGCTTGTTGAGGCTCACCGATACTATTATATTTTAACACCCACAACGTACCACTTATAGGTCTTATAGCAAAAAGAGACTACTATACCCTACCAATTTTTTAAATTTGTACATAGGTTATCAAACACAAAGTTTGGAACAATTATCTCTGCAAGACTGCAATGCGGTTTGGGATCTGGCGCCAGAGCTCGATCACACTGTCTGATCGAAATCATACGTCTATAAACAGTTTTAGTGTAACCACATGATTGGCTATATATTTGGAAGGACAGTATACACAGTTGCAGTTAATTTTTCTGCATAACCTAACTAATCCATCAATGCAAGAAGACCCACCATCTTTATTACCCATTAAAGAGATTTTACACTAGCTTAAAAAAAAGAGAGTTCTAAACAGTTTTAGTTACTTTTTTATGAAATCAAAAGTGCACAGTAAACAGTATAAAAAAGGAAATCCAAATAGCTATATAGGTTATGATCCCAATGTGTACATATTATTCATTTTTCCACAATTTTTAGTGCATGTGGTGGATGGATCATGGATATGTTGATAACTTATGTAACTTAATTGTGTGAACGTATCATATGTGCAGCGATTATACTTAGGCCCCAACTCATAGGCCTCACTCACAAGCCCCATGAAGTGTCATCACCTTATTAGTTGGTTTGTTGACTTTTGTTGATTTTTAAAAATGGGTAAAATGACAAAATACAGATATGTCATTCATTAAAAATAGATCTTATTAATCCAAATCTCTTTTTTTTCTCTTATTAATCTTTCACATTAATTTGAATTTGCCTATTTTGAAATTTGCCTAGTGTTTGTTATCAAACAAAATATTTGCCTCTTCAAAGTCCAAATATGCAAAGAAGAAGGGGACCCTCTCTGAAAATCCATGTAAAAAAGGGTTATTTTTCCTTTTCTATTCAAGCCTTTCTTTGTGTTTTTTTTGCCCCCTGGGAATCCAGTCCAAATATGTTTTTATTTTATTTTTTATGTACTTAATTTCTTTTTCCCCTGGGAATCCAGTCCAAATTGTTTTTTGTACTCAGGTTGTCTATATAGATAAGATACATTGTAGTGCATTTGTCCTTGTGTTAAAGCTCAAATAAATTGTTCTAACACAAATTATGATTGTTATGCCCTTCTTTGTGCAAATACTTTGCCTCTGTTTGAGGCGATATGGAATTTAAAAAAGTATAGAACTTGGCTAATGTTTGAGTAAAATTCATATATTTAATGCATGCTTGATTTATATAATAAACTAATAGTATGACCTTTCATATGGCTTAACAGAAAAGTAGGTTTTGATGTATCAACAATCTTTTTAGTTTGTAGCAGTCAGTAAACCTGTTACATTAAACAACAACAACAACAACGAGACATAGACATCATCATTCACCGACATCATCATCAGATATACATCATCATTCAAAGACGGACATCATCACACACACAACTATGTCTATGTATTGTATGGTAACAAAGTATTGTATAGTAACTAACAGAAAAACGAAATTAAAACCAAAATCACA
Organism: Acorus calamus; assembly: GCA_030737845.1. Classification (NCBI taxonomy): domain Eukaryota; kingdom Viridiplantae; phylum Streptophyta; class Magnoliopsida; order Acorales; family Acoraceae; genus Acorus; species Acorus calamus. The sequence goes on from CM060872.1 coordinate 18,129,927, forward strand.
AGTCTAGGGACATGAGACATGCATACTAAAGATCCTTTGGCAGGGACAAAATCTTGTTAGGGATACCGCCTTCAATCGATGAAGGAATGAGGATGGGCTGGTAAATGCGGTGGTGGTCGGTATCCTTTGGTGGGGACGGCATTTTGTTGGGGATACCATCTTCGAACGGGGAAGGGATGAGGATGGGCTGGTACACACTGGGATCCTTTGACGTGAACATAATTTTGTTGGGGATACCACCTTCGAATGGGGAAGAGATGAGGATGGGTTGGTACATGCCGGGTATTGTTGGGGATACCATCTTAGAAGGGATGAGGATGGGCTAGTACATGCTGTGATCCTTTGGCGGGGATGAGGTCTTGTTGGGGATACCACACATAAATGGTGGGAGTGAGAAGGGATCTTTGATGTTGTAGGAGGCTATTGCTGCAAACCCAACAAGGAAAATAAAAAACACGAGAGTAATCTTCATCAAAGTGGTTGTGAGGTTTGTGTGTGTGGGAGTGGGGGTGGGGGTAATTTATAGCTGGGGAGGGGGAGGGGTTGGTGGAATATTAAATCTCATATTATTTAGGCTTTGCTTTGGTATCACGGTTTAAAAGGCATTTTTAGCTTTTGATATTTTATGCACACATTTTGAGGGTATAATGATGATCGCTGTTTTATGAGACAGATTTTGAGCGCAATTTAGAGATAAAATAATAGTGAGTCCACATCTCCACCTACTCAACCTCCTCCCAAATGTATTTTTTTAAAAAAAATTAAGGAGAACGGTCAGGCAGGACTCACATTTGACTAGTTAAAACATCAGTCAAAGTTAGTTTGAAAGATAATACTTGACATGTGTGGCCCATATTTAACTCTATCATCTTCATTGGAGCAATATTTTTATATATTATGTAGCAACATGACACTAACATATTAGTTAACATATTAATTGGAGATACTCTAATAATGTGTTTAATTTGATTAGTTTGATAATAGCTTTTAATTTTAACTTATAAAAAAAAAGCGCTTAAATCTGCTTTTTAAACCGAATCTCATATAATTTAATTTTTTTTGTCCTCCCAGCTCTCCGGACGCCAAGCCGGATTAAACTATGATTATTCTATAAAACCACTTTCCAGTTGGAATCCATAAGTCTGACAACGTTACATATTTTTAGTTACCTTTTGAATCACATATTCCGGATTAAATATTTGCGAAGAGAAATTCATTTTCTATTTGAGTCCACAGTCCAGTATCTCATATGGATATGATTTTAATATAAAATTAACTACGTAGTTCTATAAAATACTTGTGTTTATTAAGTGATTGAATTAGATAAACATGGTAATTACATATTTAGATACTTAAAAATGTCATTAGTTGGAATTCAATTTCATGGCTAATATGGTTAAAAATTAGTTACATATTATGATGTTCTGAATTTAACTGCATATATAATAGAGTTTCTTGTTTTACATCTTATTATTACATTTATTAAAATTTTAAAAACTTAAGTTATCTATGAGATTTAAATATATGTTTTTTTAAATATTAACTATGATTTCTGATAAGATTAATGCTCTGTTGTATTTTATTCTCACCTAGTGTGAGGATCAATACCCAAAAAACTGATATTAATATTCATTTACATTTTTCATGATGAAATAGGTTTCCAAATTGATGTATAGTAATGGACAATTTTTTTTGTCCTCCATGCTCCCCGGACGCCACACCGGATTAAACTATGATTCTCTATAAAACCACTTTCGCTCCTGGACTCCAAATGATGATGATGACCTTCACACACACAGCGAGGCACAAAGGATCAGAGGATGTGAGATGCATCTCGTGGTGATGCCGCAGCAAACTAGGGACTAAGCTTGCAAAAAAAATTAATTTACTTATTCAATCTAATGCACTATTTGGAACCAATTTTCAAAACAGATAATGACACAAACTGATAAATAATTCATTATGAAAGAAGTATTAATTGTCAACGAGAGTTTTCATAAAAGTTGTTCTGTTGAATTACAAAACGTAAAGGCAAAGATTTTTATTGAATGAATGAATAAGATGATTTGAAATCGGTCGTTCTTTCAACACCATCCACCCACAGAGGGGGAAAGAATTAGTTGATCCAAGAGACTCCCAGCATCTTTGCCATGAAACTGTACTGATCAGCAGCCTCATCAATCTGCAGAGGAGAAAATGACAACAATGATTAATAACATATCAAACATTAACCATGGTGAATATATTGGTTGTAATAGACATGGTTGGAGTAGGCACCAGTTTATGGGTAGGAATTCCACCTCCGTGTCCGGCCTTCGTGTTAATGCGACCAACGATCGGGTTGGTTTGGGGGCTATTCACAACGCTAGTGTGGAGGACAAATTGCATAGTCTGAACATTACAGAATAAGATGAGAGAGGAAAAGAAATTCAGAAACAAAAGAGATGATTAAAGATTTGTTTTCTCTTTTCACAAAAGAACAAAGGCCCTCTTGAACAGACTCTCTCCAATTAGTGTGAACTACGGTTTAAAATGAAATCTAGACCATGGTACCATGTAAAATCATTGGCATTAAAAACTTGTTATTTTGGTAGGTAATGCTGGAAATCGAATCCATGATGAACTCTTGTCAATCATTGAGATACGAGTCCAAACCCCCTTTATAGACTTATTTTGTTGTCCTCAAAGAAGTACAAAAATAGAATTTGATGATTATCTCCAGGATACAATAGACTAAGATACTCAATTTATGTGATAGAGCAAGAGATGATGCAATGTTTAGGTTGTTGGAATGAGTAAATGAACCATACAATTTCTCTGTTTATAAGAGATGAATGGTTTGATACCCTTCCAATATTTGTTTAAAGGGTACTCACACCTTGGACATTCTTGGATATTCTTTCATATAACGAAAACAAAACTGTAAAGCAATTATTTTGAAAGGATGCTTATATTTTGAAGATCTCAACAGGGGTCCACCCAGAAAACATGAATGTAATTTAATCATCAAGAATACTCCATTAGACAAATGCAAAAGGTGTGCATTCAATGCATTAGAGTATATACTCGATTTATTGTGAAGATATGTACTTCTTTAGACATGTATATACCTTAAAAAAACTTTCAAGATGCATCAGAACTACAAAAATGACTACAAGAAAGATTATGCATCAAATTTCCTTTAAAAAGCAACACATACACATCAATATAATCCAAGTTAAGCAAACTTACTGCCAATAACTTCAGTGAGTGCAAAGGCACAACCCGGTCGTCATGATCAGCAGTCAACAACATGGTAGCGGGGTATTGGAGATTCTTCTTCTGATCATTGTTAATCTGTTCCCATGGCCTTTTCACATTGTGAAGTGGTGAATATCTGAAGAAGAGAAAATGAAGGGCATCTCAAATGAAACTTGGCACAGAAAAGAATGTCATTCTAATTCCCTACTTGATGAGCCAATTGAATTCTTCTTCTTTGTCTGAACATCCAAATTCAGAAGTCCATGCATAGCCTACAGACAGAACCAAATGTTTAAATGATTGAAGCTCACAAACTTAGTATATATATACACCCAACAAAAAGTTCAAAAACAAAAACAAACCTATAGTAAACTTGTGAAAACGCAGCATATCCATAACACCGACACTAGCGAGAGCACATCCAAATAGATCAGGTCTCTTCCAACACCAAATTTACATGAATCATTTCGCATGAATTTTAGTCATTACGTGTAACAAACATATTCAAACCTGATTAATGCAAGCTCCAACCAAAATCCCACCATTACTACCACCTTCAATACATAGTTTATTGGGCTGGGTGTAGCCAGCTGAAACAAGATATTCTGCAGCAGAAATAAAGTCATCAAAGCAATTCTGTTTTCGTGAGAGTGATCCTGCTTTATGCCATTCCTCTCCGTATTCTCCACCCCCACGAATGTTCGCCAGGCAAAATACAACACCTAGATACCTCATAAGGACAGTGCGAACCACATCAAAGTATGGTGTCAGGCTAATGCTAAATCCCCCATAACCATGTAACAACAATGGATGTGATCCATCCAATTGAATGTCCTTCTTGGACACAACAAACATCGGTATCTTGGTACCATCCTTGCTAGGAAAGAAAACCTGTTTGGCCTCAAATTCTGCCTTATCAAATCCAGGAACAATGATTTCTCGAAATATCTCCATTTCTGGAATTCCAGACTCCAATTTGAACTTGTAAATTACCCCGGAAGTAAGGAAACCAGTGAAATTGATGAAAAACTCGTTGTCTTTGCGCCTACAAGATATGTCATGGACAGTACCTGTTAAGACTGTGTCACTTTTAAAGGTCAAATATCACGTTTTATTTATTTTAATAGTTCGGGCATTTAATTTCAAAATCTAACTGCATAGTTGTGGTTCCGGTGTTCACTTGGGTTTACATGGAAATTTTTGTAGCATTTCGAGGTCTTTTTAGAAATTATGCAGTTTGGATTGATATTTGGATTTAATTTTGTTAATGCCCAAGACGAAGAGGTAAAAATCCGATATTATCACGAGATGTTTAGTTTTGAGATAGCTTCCATATAGAAGTGGAATTAGATCAACTGGATTCATGTATCAAAAGTTATGGGTGTTTTTCCAATTATACCCTAGGGATATGAAATCCAGGCAGCAGCCCTGTATGATGTTTAGCCTAGATTTTGAAATAGCTGGAGAGGTTATTTGATCTGGGTGTAAACATGAAAGCTGTAGATAATCTTCTTATCTTTCCAATGCTATTGGAATCGTGCAATTCGGAGCTGTATTGAGGAAGTTATGGCCGTTTAAGTGAAGGCTGTCCAGAGTTTTTTAAGTCCGAGGACAGCTCGGTCATTCAGTCCGACCTTGCCTATTTAAGCTCCCCAAATGCACGACCTTAGCATATTTTTCCCCTCTTTTGCTCTGGTCCAGCCCCTCTTTGGGTGGAGGAAGTGGTGGTGATGGTGGGGAAGGAGCACAAAAGGAGAAGAAAGGTGTGTATACTTTTAGTTGTGTGGTTGTGTTGTTGTTTCTCTTCCTTCTCCTCCTCCCCCCATAGCTGATCCCCCCCCCCCTTATGTTTTTCCCTCCCCTTTGGACCAGCAGCCCCCCCCCCCCCCCCCACATGTTTGATGAAATGCCAAAGAGAAGGTGTGCTTGGATTGGGTGCATGTAAAGGGAGATCAAGCAAGGTTTGTGTGTTTGAGCTTGGCTTCCTTCTTCTCCACCCTCTCAAGGTATTCCCTTCCCTCTTTGTGAGTGTGTTGTGCTAATGTGTGTATGTGATGGCTGATTTGGTGGTGGTTGTGGCTGTGCTATGTGGCATGTGTGATGGTGGTTGTTTGTGGTGATGGTGGTGGAACTCCTTATGTGCACCATCTCCTCTTCTTCCCAAGGTATATTCACTTCCCCTTTGTGCCTTGTATGTGTTTGTGTTTATGCTTGTATGAGTGTGTATTATTGAATTTTGGTGCTGTTGGAAGAGTGTAATGTGTAATTGCTACTGCACATGAGATGGTTGCATTAATGCATGAATGGGGTGGTTTGTTGTAAGGCAGATTTTCTGTCTCTTTAAGATCCTTGTGTTTGAGGTATTTGGAGGCATATTTTGAGGCTTGTGTCTTCATTTCATATGATCATCTATGTGTCTAGATGCTATATATCAAATTTGGTGTCATTTGGTATTTGTGCTGAAAGATATAGCCTAATGTTCATGGTCTGTCCGGATTCGCGCAGAAATTACCAGTTTCGGAAAATAATTTATTTCGGGCATTTAGAGATCTTATCAAGTTATTATGTCTTCATGGAATATGATCCAACATATCATAGAATGTGTGTGATTTATTTCAGAATTTTTGGATGTGTATTTGTGCTGTGGAGACTAATGTTTGGGGCTGGTTGCAGTAGATGGTCTAATCTTGTATAAATATGTGTCAAAGAGTTATTATGCATAGTGTGGGCAATACAGGAGTTGTTGTCTTCATGAAAAGGCTTGTATATGTGTCAGATGTTTTATATTTAATGAGCATCATTGGTTGTTCTTGCAGATCTCGTAGACCGGACGCGCGGCGATCCAAGTACTAGTGAGTGGTTCGATCCACCCCTTTTGGGAAGCTAGATGCATGTAGTCATGCATCGCGTATCCCTGGGGTTTTATAACTATATTCAATCTTTATTTCTAAAAGAGTATTGCTATACTAAATCGATATTGTGCTAGTTAACCTGTATATTTATTTATATGTGATATTATCTCGATGCGTAGTCATACTTAGCACTATTGATCATAATTGATTCGTATGCTTCATTTACTACTGTCTTGTGGAATGCAGGCTAGTCTATGACTTGTGTTGTTTAACTTCCATTTTATTCACTAGTTCTATGTGAGAGGTTTGGAAGCCTAGAGTGAACTGTATTTGCTTGTATATTCAATTAATTGACTCGTATATGTGTATATGTGAATGCACATGGTTTAATCACAGGTTATTTGGACATGTGGTCCATATATCTCTTTATGACAAATTCTCTTGTTGGATTGTATAAAGTGTGCATATATGTGTATATATATGGTTTAATCACAGGTTATTTGGACATGTGGTCCATATACTCTTTTATGATAGAGTTTCTCTTGTAATAATTGTGTGTGTGTTTAATTAGTCAGGCATAACTGTGATAGACATATGTGCGATCCATGGTTAGGATCATATTTTATTTTACTATGCAAATGTAGCAGGTTATCTACCCTGCATCCATGCGATGCTCTCATATAAGAATTCAGAAGAATTCATTTATTGTATTCGTTAACCGATATCTATGATAGTATGTTTGGTCTATCTGTAATAGGCGTGTGGATGACCCATCTTTAGGGTCTTGCCATCGTATTGTTAAGTGCGAGAACTTAACTGTTTTTCCTCACGTCCGAGTGATGCATCTGTATAGCAATTCAAGAGAATTCATTAGCATTGTTATTTGCTAGATGATTATAGTTGATCCTTGAGGATCGTATTGTGAGCATGGAATGCTTCTCCCTTACCTCGTATCCGCGTTGAAGCTACCCGGCGTTGGAGCTATCCTGGATTCTGCTCCTACATCATAGGAGGCCCAATGTGTATTTCGATACCCTTGTGGCTTCGTACCTATCTTGGAAGGCCGTCAGGAAGAGGGCTACCCGGGAGAGGGCTACCGGAAGGTTAAGGGAGTTAGCGAGTTGATTTCCTTTCTAATAGTCCCATGTCACCCTAGGGGTGAGGATGGGGACGAGGTTGGAGTGCTTCCTCCCGCATCGTCGTGCGTCGAAGTTTCCGAGCGTTGAATGCTTCTCCCCTACCTCGTATCCGCGTTGAAGCTACCCGGTGTTGAAGCTATCCTGGACTATGCCTCCACATCGTAGGATGCCCAAGGTATATTTTAACACTGTTTTGGCATCGGACCTACCATGGATGGTTGCTAGGAAGAGGGCTACCCGGGAGAGGGCTACCGGAAGGTTAAAGGAGTTAGCGAGTTGGCTTCTGATTTCAATAGTCCCATTTCACCCCCTAGAGGTGAGGGTTAGGGTAAGTTTGGGTCACGTTGTCGCGTGACATTTATATTGGGAATGCCCAAAGTATAATACATCTGCTGAATGGTGTGAGGCATTGCGATTAGACTTAAGGTACTATGTTATCTAATAATGATATGCATTATGGTTAACCGTTTGGTTCCTCTCCAAGAGTTCTAAGAGATTCCCCCCTACGGGTCGAGGGTTAGGGTGAGGTGAGATCGCGCCTTCACGTGACATTTATATATGTTGAGTTTCATCCCATATTCCTTTTTCTTAGAAAGAAAAACAAAGATGATGAACTAATATCATATGATTATTATAGAGCTTGGATCCTTGCCACTCACTGAGCTTGTAGCTCACCCCTCGTGTGTTATTTTTTTTCACCAGGGATTGGGTTGGCGTGGAGCTAGAGCATCTATCTGGCGTGGTTCGTGCGTGGAGTGTCCCATCTTTCAGTTGGCGAGTGCGGGGCTGTCAGCAATCCTATTTTCTTGTATATGTATTAGTAATCGTGCGTGTTGCACATATGGCTGTATTGGATTAGACTTGGACTCTCACAGGACAGTGTTTGTGTATTCAGGTCTGTAATAATGTTTTTGATTTACAGACTTATTTATATTTTATACTTCCGCATTTTTTTTTAATTGGCTATCGCTTCCATGTAGCCTTGTTACCTTATTCGATCCTTGTCAGTTTTTGTGTGATTGGTATGTTTCCGGGGCGTAACAGTACCAATGTCTATGGGCAGATCATGAAGTTGATGTCCTGATTCCAAGTCCCTCAATTGCATAACATACTTGACATCACTTAAGTAACAAACCAGGAGTTGATTTCCATTAACTGCATTGGCTGATTCAAGCACATCACTTTCAGATTCGGGAAGCACATCTACCCAGTTTTTGGGTTTCTTGATATCCAATCTGACTAGTTTTTGTTTTGGAGCATTCTTATTTGTCAAAAAAGTGAACTCGCTTTCATCATTTGCAACGTATTGATAGGACGCTTCAAAGTCATCAACAAGCTTTATAAAGGGAAGCATTTCATTTCTCTCCTTAAAACCTTTCAATCCGTGTTCGATGGATGATAAGTCACAGTAGTATAGCTTTTCGACAGGACCAGCGCCATCACGAATAGACAGAAGAAGATACTGCATTTCCAAACAAATAGAGTCAGCCATAAACAAGATTAAAAAAAAAAAGGTTACTTCTAAACGTGTAAACTAACATAGAGAAATTCAAAGTCTCCTAAAAGTAATAAAGTTTGTTCTCCACAAGAATCATCTTCCCCTTTCCACCAACTCATATGTTCCCATCATAATCTATCACATATCAAAGCACCATGCGTTATTGAAGACATTAAGCATTTTACCCTATGCATTTCCCTTTAGATATCTGAATCATCTGATTGATAAATCAACAATGGTGCTATTGGACTCCTTTGATTCTATCCTCAAAATGTCATACCTCACCATGCTTGTTTTAAATCAATTGTAAAAATAATTTGACTTTGTAAAATCAGTTTTTTATTTAATCAGTTACAAATGGGAATTTTTGAATCTTTTGGTTTCGTATCTAAAAAATCAACAAAAATAGCTTTTAAGAAGAAAAAAAAACTAATTGATAGTATCTCTTGTGAAAACCTGATTGACAAAAATTCTTTAAAAATTGATTTTAAATAAAGAATATGATAAAATTCTTAAGGGCTTAGAATAGAAGCAATAAGATCATTTATAAAGTAGAAGACTGAGCTACATAAACCTCTAAAATGACTACCACATGTAGGATATCACAAGATGAGTGGGGGTTGTTGAAAAATATGCTCACAAGCTATGAATATTTATAAATATTCAATTGATGTTTACCATTACATTGGAGATTTAGTTATTTTGAAACCAACCTCAGAACATGAATATCCCTCTGAAAGGGTATGATTTCTCAAGAAACTAAGACTGAATTATGGAGCTATAAATGCTAACCCTTCGAAATTCTAAACAAGACCACTTACATTAACACATACAAAACTAAAATGCAATATTAAAAAACACAATCATTCCAGCAATCCCTTTTACATCCCTCAATTTCCCTTAACCTAGTATATATGATAGCCTAGGCTATGTTGAAGTATTTATTAGATTAAAGTATATAATTGAGTAAGAAGAAAACATGACCACCTTTCCATCATCAGAGATTTGAGTAACAAAGAACCACTCCGGGTGATCAGGATCTCTCCAACATAAGATATCTTCAGATTGATCCGTGCCCAATAATGATAGCGAACCTCATGATTCAAGTTGACATTGGTCTCAGTCCCAGCATCCGAAAATGTTCCTTCCCTGTTTTCAAGAGCTCAAGCATTTGTAATGTTGCATGCAGCACCAAAAATGGAAAAATGATACATCCAAGACCCATCATTGTAGCCCTAATTGCAGTGCAGATTGTTATATAAAATGATATATATACTAAGATAAAAAAAAAAATTTCGTTTTGAAAAAATGAAAAACAAAATTGCGCCATACACTATAATAGAATCACATACACTATGATAATGCAGTATATATTATACTATCATAGTGTATGAGTCTATAAAACAAATTGAGTGCATCATCTCTTTTTAGTCGATGAGCATTTGAAAACTTGTTTGAAATGTACGATTTTGTAAAAGGTAATTCAATAGACTCAATTTCTAATAAGCTCACTTTAATTAATTTTTAAATTATTGTTTTTTGGTACAAAGTGTTGAAACAATTTTTTTTAGTTAGACATGTTTTTTCCAAAATCGTTTGAAAACACATGTGATTTTTAGTTTATGCAAAGATTAGAGTCCGCCCAAACAAGCTTTCAAACCGCCCCAAAGTTAATGTGAGCATGGCTTACTTTGGAGCTGGATATCGACTGTAGAAGAATCCTTTCCCATCATGAGTCCACCCAATGTTAGAAAACTTGACCTGCAATGATCACCGTAAACCAAATCAAAAATAAGCATTGAGAGCTATAGTTTATTAGAATGAAATATAACCATATATATTGGGAGGTAGGCGAAAAAAAAAATTTGTTTATTCATTGAAAATTATAACAATATTCCAACGCAAAAGACAAAAAAGATATCGTCTAATTCTCTTTTATCTCTATATAACGGGTCTGGATCTAATCAAAATAGGTTTTTGTCGGTCCAATCAGTATTGAACTACATAGCTTATAAATCGAATTACACGGCTTATAAATATGTCTACGCGTTCATATTACAGGTGTGGGGGGTGATTTCTGGTCTCCCTCCACACGGCCAGATCTTGGAGGCGATTCAGACTTTGAATGCGGATCCGGGTGAGGATAGACGAAGCTCCTTTCCGAGGTTGGTAGTTCACTGTCAAGTCTCCTCCTTCCTTCGACTCCAACAACTTGCAGCTCACACCAGTGTGGTGCCGGCTAACGGTCCTCCGTCCGACGTTCAAGTCAGTATTTACTCAAGCTTTTTCAGAGACAAGGGGTTATTTGTGTTCATATTGCTCATACCTCTTGTGGGTGACAATGCCGCCCCTTTTTATATGCCCGGAAGGCGTGCCGTCCTCACTCCTTGGAGTGAGGTTATCGGAGGTACGATCGGAATCGTCCAAGTGGCAGAATCAGTCGCCACGTATGTCTCTGCGGCGTAACCGTTTCCTGGCGGCCGCCTGCCAGTGTGGTGTCAAGGATATTCTCTGCAGTTACCATTATCTCCATGACGTGGACGCGTAGTCCCCTCCTGGCCTGGCTCGTTTTCAGGCAAGGCTTTAAGCTGGCTGAGGTACCCCTGGTCAGGTGATGGTTATCACCGACCAGCCCCTCATGGGCTCCCTTTGGACGGTTGTCGTTCTATTTCAGGCCCATTGGGTCGGACAACAGCTAACTGGTGACGGGCCCACCAACCAGTTGTCTCGTGCAAGGTAATTGGGTTTTTTATTGGGTTAGCTTTCTTCATGGACCACCCTCATCTTCCTCGACTATCATGGCATAACTTTGCTACTAGTTCTTTTTGCAGATTTGACTCTCCACAACAGGAGTAGTTGCTACACCACTATGCCCAGATTTCAGAGCGTAATCGACGGTTGAAATTATTTTTATTATTTTTTGTTAGGATTTATTCCCTTATTTTAGAATCTATATTTATATTTGAATTTCAAATCTTGATTTGAATTTGAATTTGAATATTAGTTATGATTAAATAAGAGTTTTATTGTGATTTTTGTATATTTAGATAATATGTTAGGATCCTAGTTTGCAAATTTAAATAATCTAATAGACCTATAAATCACATGATTAATGAAGATTTGATTATTAAAATTTATTATTTTCCTTTGTTTTGTTATTCGTGGTGAATATTAAAGTTCCATCATCTGTTATTTCTTCAAAAAATCAACATATTGTTGAAGCCCACCATTCTTCCTAAAGAATCAACAGCATTTGTTGGAATCTGACCCACGCTACATCAGAAGTCAGGCTTAACTGGATCTGAATAAACAACTCTGCAACTATTGGTTTTTGCACCCAATCGGACGTGTGGAATGTGTTTGTGAGTTACAGAATCAGTTATTACTTCACAACCTCCTGTTATTCCCCACATGCGTGTAACTTTCACTCGCCCTCTGCACGATTGAAAGGAGGCCCTTGTAAATGGGGGTTAAAATCTCTTATAAAGATCCACAGAGAGTACCAAGGATTCCATCTTATCCCAAAAAATGAATTACTCTAATAACATTTTGTATTACTAATTTTGTATTGATGTTACTTTGTTATTATTTTGTAGTTTAAAATTATTATATATGTAAATGTATTATATTTATTATTTTAAAAAGTTATTGCTGAATCCCCGCCTAGCTAATCTATTAATCTCTAATCTCTCATCAACCGTTCAACCAGCGCCTAGCGATTTTTACAACATTCTCTGTATAATCGCGTAGCCGATTAATCTCTAATCCCTCATCAACCATCAAACTAGCACCTATTAATTTTTATAACATTGTTCTGTGTACAGGAATGAATATAGTTATGCAACACATTACTCCTACACCGAGAATTATCAACAATGAGCCATTTCATATTCAAAGAAGTTATTATTTGTGAATGAAAGATGAGCAAACAATGCAAAGAAGGCTTAAAAATCCCCTCACCCAATGTAGACAATCAGGCTCTTCAGCCTTGTCGTCGACCCTCAAAACCTTTATAGTCAACCAATCGCTCCCACTTGAGCTGAGTGCATATGCCATGTACTTTGCGTCCTCGCTCATCGACTTCACAGCAAGAGCAATCGTCCCGTCTTCGCTCAGCTTGTTTGGATCGAACAACACCTCCGCCTCCTCTTCCAAACCATTCTACACTTGCTCACATAAAAGAACAATTGTTAGATACAAACAATGTTTCAAAATAATATGCGATCTGCATGTACTGTCTGGGTTCAACCGCACGTAGAGCCACATATGTTGGTCACACACAGGTCCGTTTGAATGGTTGCTGTTTTATTTTATTTTTTTGTCGTTCAAATGGTTTGTTCCCAGAACATTCATTTTTTTTACGGCAATTCGAACATTCATGTGTGGCCCGGCGTTGTTACACTCAGATCCGTATCTACCCTCAATTCCAGTCATATATGTATTGATAGAAAATTAATAACGTATGTGTTCCGATAACAAGACATATACTTTGAAAAAAAATATTCATTTTCTATAGATGCATTCATGTAATTTATTGAAGTTTTTACTTTCATTTTTTATAAAAACATGTACTTTATTAGATGAGGTATACTATTTTAAAAAAACTCAAAACAATTGTAAACTGTAATTGAGGCTAAAAATGGGGCTGGACGTAACATTATCCTATATTTATTGATACATTCTCATTTACATCTCCATCTATAATTATACACACATTTTGATTTTTTTAAGAATAATATGAATCATCTGACAACCATTCATGAAAACTGTAAACAATTATATGGAGATTTGAGGACTACATACAAGATTTAAAATTGGAGTGTGCATGATAGTAGAACTGGCATAAAAATACACCCTTTCAAACACCGAAATCATCCGACAACAGTCTCATTTAATTCATGCCCACCTGTGTTTTGCATGCATTTTTATTTTACTTAAAAATAATACATATCATTTAATGCGATATATTTTTATTGAAAAATCAAAAATATAAGTCAGTGAGCTCATTTATAATTTTATATAAAAATGCAAAAAAAATTAGAATAATGTTTAGAACATTTCACATCTTTTTAAATATTTGAAGAAAAAAATTATGAATGTATATGGACGGTCCCGCGCGGACTGCAAGATATACAAGACTACATGCACCACTCATTCAAAAAAATGAAGGAAAAAAAGATTCAATGTAAACCTGTACGTAAAGCACACTCTGTGCATGGAGACCAGAATTGTAGGAGTAGAAGTACTTGTTCCCCTTATTAAAAGGGGTGGTGAATCTGGGGTGATTGAAGAGGTTCTTAATCGACCTCCTCAGATCCTCTCTGGTCTCACACTGACCCAGAATCGATTCCGTCAATGACGTCTGCTTTTCTACGAATTCTTTCACTTCCTTCGCTTCTGGGTCTTCAAGCCTGACCACCCCAACATCACATCAAAAAAAAAATTCAAATTCTATCAGTTTTTTTTATCAATCTCTGACGAACACTGATGGGATCCAACACTGGAGATAATAAACGATAAACATACCAACGGTATGGATCGGCGATGGAGACGCCGTGGTAGTCGTCGACAACTGATTCGACTCTCCGGGCGATCGGGTATTGGATGTCGGAGAAGGAGGCCATTTTGGGGATGCCTAGTTTTTTTTTTTTTTTTTTTTGGGGGGGGGGGGGTGTTTGTTGTTAATGAATGGATTTCTTTTATAAGGGGTCTAGATCCTCAATAGAACAGGATGTCATGCTTTTATTAGAAGACAAGCTGGCGGAAGAAGTTGTCATTAAAAAACAAAATTTTCAATTACGTAAAGCAAACCAAATATATGAATAGATTTTCAATTATGTGTCATTAATTGAATTAAATTTGAAAAGGCCAGATGCATAAAACAATAATTATTTACTGACATAATTACAACATGTTCTAAAAAATGGTAAGATTTGCCTAATAACTAACAGGGTTCGGATTCCCTGTTTTCATTGGTAGCAGGAAACAGGGTTTTTAAATGGAGACTGATGGATTGCACTAAAATTGCATCAAAGTCATATATAAAAAAAAATTACAAATCAATCCTTCAATTAAATCAAGTGAGACTTGTGCGCCCCACAAGAGTTGCGGTAACAATTGCACTAAAGTCATATATAATAACAAAATTACAAATCAGGCCTTTCAATTTATTCAAACGAGACTTTAAAGTCCATACATGTTATTAAAAGTAACCATGGTTCTGTTTCATTTCAAACAAATACAAATATTCAATCAGCTTGCTAAAAATTAAAAGTAAATTTTCACCATGCAATTCGAATCCCCTGACATGCCTACTAGAGGAAGTTCAACGACGCCTACATGAGGCCAGTCTTTGGCGGCCCCCGTGGATCTGTTAGTCCAACATGGAGAGTGTACATTATTCAGCTCAGAAGACCATCAAGTTTTATATCAGTCTTGATGTATCATTTACAGGAATTGCTAATGTTGACCAGTGTTAATTAATATGGATAGAGCTTAATTAACTTCATGATTTCAAATCAGTAATCACTTCAGAAGATTTTATTTTTTTTACACAAATTAAATCTTGGTTGGGATTCAGTCTGTTTAGTTCCCAGCAACTGATTCATTGTGCTCATGGAGCGAAAATAGCAATGGCTCTTGTCATTAAAGTAGAATTGAGGAGAACAGGGATATTGATACTATCAACATTTTCAGAAATACAAAGTTGAGAATTCCATGTAAAAACATCAATGACAACAATCTAACAATCTTTATAGAAAGATAACCATCATCCATGAGAAAAAAACATTTAAAAAAAAACACCTACACCTTCCACCTTCCATACAAACAAAACCAAAATCCAAGTTTTCAGGGATGAACTCATCCTTTTAAAAGAAATCAAACTCCAAATAATTATCTGAACCCGTCTTCTCCAAGTTCGCGGCCACGATACCCTTATCACTCGTGGACGCTGCCACGGGGGTCACCGGAACCCGCTCGATCTCCACAGCCTTCGGTATCTCCGGCGGGCTCGCGCACCTAATCAACGCCCAGTTCACGCCCTCAAAGAACGGGTGCTGTTTTATCTCTGTTGCGCCCCGCTTGTACGCCAGCCTATGCTGAGGCTCCTTCACAAGCAACCCCCTTATGAGGTCCCTCGCCGAGAAGCTCACAACAGGCGACTCGGGGAACCGAAGCGGCTGACCCACCACGTTGAACAGCGTGGCCCGGTTCCCCGACCCCTTGAACGGGGTCTTCCCGAAGAGGAGCTCATACAAGAAGATCCCGAACGTCCACCAGTCGACTGCGCTCCCATGACCCTCGCCCTTGATGATCTCGGGCGCGAGGTACTCATGGGTTCCGACAAAGGACATTGAGCGAGCTGAGGTGGGTTCCGCGACAAGCTCGGGGAGCGGGCTGACCTGGTTCCCGGGCTCGTGGTGGTGGGGCTTGGGCTTGTTGCGGGCTTTCTTGGACCTGGAGGAGAAGAGGCGAGGAGAGAAGCAGGTGGTGGGGACGGCGCAGGAGGGCTGGATGATGCATGAGGTGGGCTCGATGCAAGCGGGCTGGACACAGTAGACTGGGTTCCTGTGAAACGGGTCGGAGGAGTCTGGGTTGGAGAACTTGACGAGGGTCGGGCTGACGGTGCAGCGGAGGGAGAGGTCAAAGTCGGAGAGCATGATGTGACCGTCTTCCCTCACGAGGACATTTTCTGGCTTCAGGTCGCGGTAGACGATCCCAAGCATGTGGAGGTACTCGAGCGCAAGGAGGACCTCCGCCACGTAAAACCTGCATTTCAAGGAATTGGAGATGCAACAATGATGGTTTGAATGTGTGAAAATGAAACAAGAAACTAGTTTGGGAAATAGATGAGATTATGATACCATTCACGGCATTTTAAAAAAATTTATCTCATCTAAACACACATCCTAAAATATGTTACATTTCTTATAAACATCTTAAACGTTTTCAAATATAGATAACTAATGTAGGGGTAGAGTAATCAATTAGTCATAAATCTTATTCATATCTTATCCACTACTTGTCTCTAATTTATGGGACGAAATTTTAGTTAAAAAATAGTGGAAGGCCGTTATAGTATCAAAGAATACATTCTAGCATATTTCGAACCAAGACAACAATTCAGATATCATACTGAATGAATTCTGTAACAATATCTAACAGGGATGATATATGCAACTAGATGGGTAAGCCATACTGAGAACTACATGCCAAAAGACCTAAACAGTTCAATCTCCAGTATCTTAAAATAAAATAAATAAATAATTGAATTCTTCAACTAACTACTTGCAGCTGGAGCTTATTTGAAACCAATAAAGTATATAAATTTTTACAATTGATTTAGTTCTCTTATAGCTGAAGAGTGAAATGCAGCTTAAAATCATAAAATATGCAATCTACAATCTCCACAATCTCTGTTTAACAAAAGCATTTTTAAGAAGAAACAACAAAATGCATTTCAGGCGACGTTTCCTTTTTCCAAAAAAAAAAAAAAAAAAAAAAGATGCAACAAAATGCATTTTAAAATGAGATGATTGAGGCAGCCATTAACCAACAGAAAAAAACGGAGATGCAATCCACCACACTCCTCCATGTGAGCTATATGAAATTTTTCATGATAAAGATTTCACATTTCCAAGTGACAAGACTATACTTAGAAATACTGGGGGGGGGTGGAATATTTGTAACAGAATCACATTTGAAAATGTGGATCATGGGTAATGACTTAATGCAATTACACTGTTCAGCAGAAACAGCCATGGGAGCCATATAACAAATATTCAGAATTTTCTCAATTCTGATGCACACATTACAGTTTTCATTTAATGAGAAGACACACACGTGAAGGATTATATTCAAGTTAATAGAAGTCCCTATATGTTCTAAATAAGAACCTGAATTCATATTGTACTGTTTTGCTGGTCCCTCGAGGAATCAGAAAGAGAAATCAAGATAAATGGGGTAAATTAGAAATATGAAACGTGGTAAATGGTTTACATCTAATCACCGAAAAGAAATATATCGGTCATGTCCCTAGAACACCAACTAATTATAATTACAGTAAACAAGAGTGTAACATTTTTCTTCCAACAGATAGCATGAATGAAAAATAATATTGACCTTCAGGCAGTGATTTAGAGTTTTTTAATAAATGACCACCATAAAAGAAAAAAAATTGACAGTCAAATCAAGAACATGATGCTAGAATTACACATTTCAATAACTCAAATCCAACAATAGAGTTGTGAACCCCAGAAATTATGATATTCCTTACTCTAAATTCTCCAAAACTTGAAATATAAGATCATTTTTCTTAAATTTTCAAGAATCGTGTTATCTATTAGAGAGAGAGAGAGAGAGAGAGAGAGAGAGACTCGAGTTATCTTTAAGGACCTCCAAAAATGTAACATAGATAAATAGATAATAGAAGTCAGCCTCTATGAGATGCTTGGAAGATAAGAAATTTTAATAGTTGGACCATGGTAGATTTTCCATAGATCAGAAGCTGACACTTGGGCCAAACTGTGTACTCCAGGGGACAAGCTATGAATAATTCACAACCTACCATTCTACCATGAACTTCACATTACTACGATCCACTTATTCCTCTATTAAGGCATCGCCAGTCCTAATTCTACTTATTGTCTTTTTCACCCTATTCCTTACCAGACATTGGTCATATCTAATCAGAAACTCTTAAAATAGATTTCATCAGAAATACGGTACCTTTCATTTAAATACAATATTTCTGATTTGAACTTTGCTGATTGTGTTCTTTTGCATCCCTTACAATTTAAAATAATTAAATAAGTTACACATCTGTCACAAGTCAGCTTAATATCCACCTCTATGTTAAAGTTTACCACAATTAATAACAGTGGTAAACTCCACCCATATCATAAGTCAGGCTGAACTGCTGAAGAAATCTCTGAAGATTAGTTGATATCTCAAAATTATGCTCCACTTCTGATCAGGTAAGATCATCAAATAGGCATAGCTATTTCACCCATAGCTTGTTAGAAAAAAAAAAAAAAAAACAGAAACTATAAACATATTTGGCCTTCACATGAACAGCAGTAACACACTAGGTTGAATGACATGGTGCTGAAAATGAACATATTCAACAGCATTCTAACAGGTTCAGTTGGAAAAACGTGTTCACCAGATCAGATTGGTCTTAGATAGGACAAACAGTTAAATAAGTTATAACGATGCTCATTTCCAATGTAGTAAAATGCACAACTGATGATTATCTAGGGTAATTAACAGGGATCCACTAATATGACATTGATCAATTTTTTTGGCATTGCATGTCAGGGAAAGGTATAAATTGGATTTGCCAAAAGGGAACTGCCCGTATTCCAGAAGTGAGCATGAGCATTCATAAACCTTGTCGGAACTCATTTTCTTTCTAATACCAAAAGAGCAAAATGGAAATACAAGATTTCTCCGTCTCAAGTCTACCTTTCTCTAAAAGTCTAACTTAAGAAATAAAAATTCCAGTACCCTTTTATACAGATATGAAAAATCAAGGATTCAAAAGGTGTTCAAATATCATGTACACACCTTCTCAACTCAAGCGGATTACAGAATAGATATTATTCAGAAAATAAATTACATGTCTTCTCCATACACAAAGGCAAGGTAAACAAGAACATGATGCGTATCGCCGTATCCCTAGACCAGTTATATCAGAGAGTGACATGCTATAAGAATTTTTGGTTCCTAATGGCAAGAAAAACTTTTATGGTGGTGCTCTCCTAAACTAAAACAAGTGGAACCAGCCATGCTCTTTAAATAAAAATCAGAAGAGGATCAAATAAAAGGAACCATACTTGACAGCTAGTTCAGAAAAATGTTTCCCAGGTTGTCTCTGTCGCAGGTATGCAAATCTCCTCCCGGGCAGAACTCCATCACCAAACACGAGAACTTGTCCGTCTCAAAATGTGTGTAAAGCGTCGGAAGAAACGGATGGTCCAAACACTGCAAAATCTCCCTCTCCGTTTGAGCTCTCAAAAGTTTCTTACGACTGGCTAAGGACCCCTTGTCCATAACCTTCATCGCAAAGTAACATTTAGTGCCATTCAACTCCGACAAATAAACGCTCCCTATATCACCACAACCCAATCTTTTAAGGAGCCGAAAATGGCTTAAACCCAAGACTCCATCCTTAGTACGAATTGCTTGAATGGCTTCCCATCTCGAATCATTGGCTTTGTGAGGCTTGCTAACACTGCTGCTTATGCTGCTGCATGTGCTTTCATCGCTTATATCGCTGCTTGTGCTCGCCCTGCACACACTGCTCTTCCCACTCTCAACAAAATCTGCACGGTCACTAATTTTGGTGCTCCCACTGGTTTTTGTTAGGCTGTTTGTACCATCACTTACCTTAGCAGAAACCAAGTTATTATTGACATTATTCTCCTCAGATGTTTTATTTTCTTGATCTCTGCTACCCTCTGATGAAGATGTACTAGCCCCATTCACCTGTTCTTTTTGGTCCACAACATCCGACTGCAGTGTTGACTGTTTTACACATCCTGATGAACTGCTCAAATCACTAGAATCCGTAGACTGAAGTGATTTTGCAGTGGTCTTATCAGATAAAGAATCAACAGAACCCTTTCGATGGTGAGTAGGTTTTTGCTCCTCCTCAACCACCGGGGTGTCACTTTTTTCAGCCAACTGTTGCATGCATTTTGGGGGACGTCTTGGTGTATTTGGTTCTGATCTGCTGGAGTTTGGTAACTGCAACGGTGCAGGTTTACTTCGGGCATTCACTTCTGTCATCTGTCCCCCTATTGCTTTCTGTGTTGGTTCTGAACATGATTTGGATACGGTTTTTGAAGCCATTGGAAAACGTGAATTTCTAATGAAGTGGATGGAAAAATCACATTAACTGACCAAAATTTCGAATGCATCTACCACCATTTCATCTCTATTGGTTCAATTGAATGTGACCTTAAGAGTTGAGCTCGGTAATCGGTATTGCACAGATTAACTCCTTAATCTGCAATGCATGAGAAAGATGAATAAAATAATTAAGCACCAGGAATCGAGGACTGAAGCAATTATCGTTGAAGAAGAACAAAAATAGTCCAACATGAATGAAACAAGTACGATTTGAAATACAATGAAGCAACAATGAAATTTTTACATCAAGATAACCCTCTTAAAGCTTACAGAAAATCAAAAAACAAGTAAAAGAACAATGGGAATCCTCAAAAGAAAAATTCCATTGAGTTAAGAAACTAATATTTCCAGTGGATTGTCCGGACTAAATCGCAGAAGAACATGTGGAATAACTTATAAACTGCCATTTTGAAAGCATAATAATCCAAACGCGTGAAATCAAATCAACCTACAAACACAAGAATTTTCATTGGAAAATTGAATGTGCGCCCCCATAAACTGCATTTTAAGATACAATGAAAAGTTTCCTCTGTAATTTCACAGTAAACCCACCAATGCATTACAACTTACAAGATCCAGTGACAGTAAACTACATCTGAACAGATCAAAGACACAATCTTTGCAGAAAAAACATACAAAATCAAAGACGTGGGGATCTTAATAATGTCATACCGCATCAAAATGCATCCAATTGAAATAATTCCACACCAAAATCCAGAAAATCAACAACCCATCGATAAAAGAATGCCTTTCACAGTAAGGAAATGATGTTCATGGCTTGAAAGCAAAACAAAATCCAATCTTTTCTACAACTCACACAAACACAGAACACACCAGACAAAAAAAAAACATGATTTTTGCAGGAAAGGAGCAAAGATTCAGCCCAAAGAAGATTTTTTTTCTTTTTTTTTTAAAAAAAAAATCCCGAAAAGCACCCCCTACAAAAAAGCCCCCAAACGAAAAAAAAAAAAAACCCCTCCAAAAACAAGATCAATCAATGAACACAAGGCAACCCAGATCTTGATACAAGCCCCACACCCACCTTCAAAGATCCCCCCCCTAAACAGCAGATCCACAAGAGAAAAAAAAACAATGGAACAAATGATGTAAACCAAAAAAAACAAAAAAACACAACCAAAAAATGCAGAAGGGTTTACCTGGCCCCCAAAGATCACAACTTTTAAGGTCTCTGCTGCTTTATAAGAGGAGAAAGAAAGAAAAAGACCACTGGTCATTGTGCCTCACCTCCATATATCTGCCCAGAGAGATACAGAAAGAGAGAAAAAGGAAAGGCAGGTGTTAGAAAGTGTAGGCTATGTGTGTAGTGTATGTGGAGGGATCATTGAAGTGTGTGTATAGAGAGAGAGAGGGTCAAAGCTAAAGTGAAGCTTTTCTGAATTCCCCTTCTCCATTATTTTCTCCCCCCAATCAATAATTTCTCTCTGTAGATTTTCCCCCACTGTCCCCTGAAACACCCTTAGCCTCAAATGGGGTTCTTTCAAATTTTTTACCAAAAACCCCACACCACCCCTCTACACTAACCCGAGTTATCTTTTGCTAGGTCCAATGCACTTCCCCAAATAAACCCCTTTCCAATGAAAACATTTTTTTAAATCTCATGTTTTAAACTAACCCTTTAATTTTGGGGGTAAAAATTAATCAAAAAAAAACTTATCAAAAATTTAACCCTAATGACTAAGGGTTTGTTTGGGAGTGCGGCCGGGGCCATCGCGTCGGGAGAAGCGAACGGTATTTTGAAAAGCATTGGAGAAGTCAAAAAAAATTAACGCATAGGTTGATCGTCAAACACATAAGTCATTTTTATGTTTGTTACAAAGATCCACATCCGTTGATGCAAACTTGAGCGGGACACACTTCCAAAGGCCCCTAAGTGTTTTAAACACTCCAACAAAAAGTGATAGATGACATGACTTATTTGATTGATTTAAAATTTATTAATTTGTCAAATTTTGAGTCACATAATCAAAACCCTTTATTTTTCACATTAGATAAATGTCATTAGTCCTCATTTTATATAAACCCCTCGAAACTGACACACTTCATATTTGGGATGTGTGTGTTAATTTATTTCTTTTTTGTACAAAAGCTCAAAATGATCAATACATTCTCTAACAATGTATTAATATTAGAGACAGAAAGCCAAAACAAAACTGTAGGTCAAAGTCCATCAAAACTAACCCACAGGTTTGGAACAAAAATTTTCTATTTGTGTTTAGCAAGTATCAAATTGGGGACCTCCTCGGGTGCAATGTCCATTGAAGGGACATGGGCATTATTAAACACAGACTTTAGATACAACCATGTTTGTTGATCTATTGTGTTGTGTATGATAAGTATATATTTTGTTATATTAAAATTTTATATATATATATATATATATATATATATATATATATATATATATATATATATATATATATTTTGTTATATTAAAATTATATATATAACAAGTATATATAAAAGTCGATATATATTTTGTTATATTAAAATTATATATATATATATATATAAAAGTCGATATATAAAATTCATTTAGGTATGCACTTCATTTTTTTGTAAAAATCCATTTTTTGTCATATAAGTGAACACAGACAGTAAGTGGATACAAACACGATAAGACACCGACTGTGAAGGCACTATAAGACACCGACTGTGAAGGCACTAAAGTGGATAAATAAATATAAATGTATGTGTGTTTATATATATTATTATTATAATTATTCAAAACAAAGTAATGTGCATTCATATAAACTATAATAATTTTTTTTTAAATAAGGTAGACATTTATTACCTGATTTTTATTAGATGAATATCAAATTATTAACGGTAATAAATAGAAATAACAATATTGTATTTATTATCAACTTCACATGTCCAAAGCGTATTCAAATTTCAGAAGATTTTTTTTTAATTAGATTAGAAAAAATGTGTCCAACGTATTTTATGTTGTATTGTTTTGTGTCCGAACACGTCCGCAAAGTATTTTTATATAATAATTATGAATAGTTAAAATATGATTAAAAACCAATAGTTGTAGGGGTGTACATGCAAACAAAAAAAACCTTGTTTTTTATGCATTAAACATAGAGTCCTGTATGAACAGTGACCTTTATGAGGGTACAAATTAAATTTTTTATTTTTGGAGGGTGTTGGGGGGACCACATCAAATCTGCGGTCCAGATGAGACATGATCCAAGATCAACCGCTCGAATCCAAAGCATCTGGTGTACTTAAATCACAGGCTTATTAAATGCACACATTATTGTATATTAGCATTATTTCATTCACAGTTGATGGTGACAGTGAGAGACTGAAAGGGGGAAAGTTCAAATTTTTGTATGAAAGAGAGGGAGATTTCCACTGAATTTTTTACATTTTTGTCCACGTTTTTTTTGCTTCTTTTGATATTGGTCCTTTTCAGGGTATCATAAACTCGAGTGTAAATTGTGATTTATTGTGGATTGGAGCAATCAGAAGACCGAAACGGACGGTTCGGATTCCATCTGGTTCTCATGGTTTATTATTTCATTTTACACTCGAGTCTACTTTGACTGTTTAGGTCATTTGTTATGGCACAATAGTTATGTTCAAACAGAACTGGTCAATGAAAGAGTCAATGCAATAGTTATCAACAAGTTTTTGATAAACATTGGGGGAAAAAAATCCAATGCAATATTTATTTGGATAGGGTTTAATTCGCATAATATCCCCCACATATAAACCTATATATCTAAAATGACCCTGTGTTGGATCAATTTCTGAGGACACATTCATATGGTCCAATGTCTGCTTAATACTAATAGCAGAATACCACTGTAATCAGGACATGCTGCATTGTCTGAGCCTTTTTAATAAAAAAAAAACAGAGACAATGTATAAACCTTTTTAATAAAAAAAACAGAGACAATGTTTAAAGTGTGTTTTTGAATTTTTTTTTCTATTTTAATGAGTGGGTAATAACGATTTCAACTTGACTTACATATATATAATCATATGATGAAATACTACAGGAGTTGATATATAGAAATCCCCTCTTTTGTGAGAACTACCGGAAATAATGATTTGTTTATCATTTAGCTCCCGTTTGGATATAGAATAAGATTTATTATTGAGTATACATTTATCCGAGCATAAGTGTGTATAAATATGGATAAAGTGATTTTGTATTTGGTTGTGTTTTGAATTATTCTCGCTGGGAATCGTAAGAATAAATGTTTTGTTGTTTAGGTAAAATGTGAATAAAGTATGGATAAGGATTTATAAAAGGTAAAAAAGTAATGATAGTTGATTTGACATGTGATTTATAAGAGGTGATGACAGTTGATTTGACAGTGGACCCACTTATTCTTTAGGTGGAATAATCTAGGATAAATTTTATTCTAGGGGTTGATTGAAATCCACATACCACTTTATACCAGTTTATTATGGCACACTTTATCTGAGTTTATCCGAGCTTTCCAAACACAAATTTTTTTTATCTGAGGTTATCCAGGGTTATCCGGAGCTTATCCGGTATCCAAACGGGGGCTTAGAGATTCATTGTTTCTAAAAAATTCTTGGAATTCCCTGAGAATTCTTGATTGGTGTTGAGTTAACCAAATCACAAAATCTTATCTCTTTGGTTAATAAGATCCAAAAAGTTTATCAATCATAGGGGGTGCAAACTCATAATAACCATATAGAGATTATTATAGGTCAAATAACATCAACAGTGTTGGTTTAAAAAAATGGAATGTTTAATGTTTTTTCACCGGGAGAACTTACCAGAAGTAGCAGTCTAATATTTTATTATGCATATATCAAAGATATCATGGCTAATTTCTCATAACAAAAAGATTTCGGGAAGTGTATACATAATCTTCTTATTTTTGAAGAAACCTAACTTGATGATTCCAAATTACTTCCATTCCATTTAGTTGGATATGTTAAATTTGGAGAAAAAAGAATTATGAGACCTAATTTTATTAGAGAGAGACTAAAGTCTTTTATATACAAGACCTAATACACGTGTAACACAATAATAAAAGACATATGTAATCTAACACTCCCGCTCAAACTCAAGGTGGATCAAATAACACGAGTTTGCGGACAAGAAAATGAAATCGTGGAACGGGATGATACTTCGTAAAGAAGTCAGCAAGCTGCTCAAAAGAAGAAATATGCGGAAGCGTAAGTGTATGAGCAAGGAAGTGCTGACGTACGTGACAGTCAATCTCAATATGTTTAGTTCTCTCATGAAAAACTGGATTGCTAGCAATCTGAATAGCTCTCCGATTATCGCAATAAAATGAAGTAGGACTAGAAATATCAACTCCAAGATCGACAAACAGACGTCTAAAATGAACAATCTCTTTAGTCGTGGTGGTCATGGCTCAATATTCAACTTCTGTGCTGAAAGTCAAATTACAACTTGTTTCTTACTGCGCCAGGAAATGAGAGTGTCGCCAAGGAAAATGCAAAAACCTGTAGTAGAACGATGAGTAGTAGGATCTCCTGCCCAGTCAGCATTAGTGTAAGCCCGAAGAACAACAGATGATATAACGCCTCATATTTACCTAACCGCTTATTGGACGGTAAATGGGTCGCTACTAAACTTAATCCAAATACAAGACCAAAATCTGTATTCCCTTTTTTTTTTTAAACGAATGATACCAATATAATATAAATATAAATAAAAAAATGATGACAATAAAATAAATAATATCCAATGGTTTTAAATCACCAATGGACTTACAAATATCAGAGTTTAACGGAAATAAAATGTTAGAATGGAAAGACATACTAAACCACCCCTGTGGGAACCATCTAAACTAAAGTAAATCCAAATAGTTGACTGCGACTATGATTTATTCTCCAACACTACTATCTCGACGAGATCCTTGAAGCATATGAAAAGTTCAAGATTTGTCTTGGTCCTTATAAGATAAGCTACCTGATTATGAAACAACTAGCCATTTGGAATAGGGTGAGTGATTAACTCAGTGAATAAACCCACTGATAAATTACCTCACGTGACAGTATATATAAAAATAAAGTTTTATGAAAATTAGAATTTTAATAAATCTTTTATTTTATTAAATCAATTTAAAATCATGAACTTTTTTTAAAAATATATTTTAATGCGCACGTAGCCCAATCCTTGACCAACATTAGAGAAATCATGAGAGTAAAAAAAATATCATCATCATATATATAGTTATATATAAAAAAAATAAGAACTTTGCTTTAAAAAAATCAAAGTAAATTCATAAGCTTAATAAAATACAATTTTAATGCAATCACGTGGCCCAATCCTTGGTCCACGTCAAAGAAATCATGCAGCTTAAATGATATGACCGGGTAGGGTTCTCAATCGCAAGAACTGTTCCCCAAAACAGGTGTGCCAAGCCCCAAACGACTAAATCGCTCAAAAAACTCCCTCGAGGAGACGTCGGATCTAGAAGACACTGATGGGTCACCGCTGCCATCACTACGAGAACACCAGCACAAGATACCCCGGTTGCTGCATACTTCAAACAAAGTAATCCGCTGCTGTAAGGAATGTTTTACCACACCCCTCACGGATCTTAGGACTCTTTGAGTCCTAGACCTTCCTTCCCAAAGACGAAATACTACCGAAGGATTTATTCCAGAAAATATGTCATGATATGCATCTTGATAAAATTTCATATGACTAGGTTGTCTCCACTAGTCTTAAATTTTCCAAAAATCTCAAAAGTACAAAAATCCTTCATTCAAATAATAATCTAAAAAAAATATAAGCATCAATATATACATTTTATTAATTCTTGAAACACGAATATCATAATTAATGTTATATTAATTGTCATCATAAAGAAATGAAATCATGCAATTTTATTCAATAATAAAATGCAATTTGATCAAATAAGAAAAATATCCAAATCATGCACATAATATCAAACTGATGCATGCGCATGAACGATACACACTCGCACGTTGATAACCTAGCATAACAATTATGAAATAATAAATCAGAAACAATTCAATTATAACTCAAACCCCTGACAACCAACTTACAGCAACACTAAGCCTAATCATCTCGAAAGCCCAAACCTAATAGACCTACAATCCGCAACTCAACTCAAAGGCCTAACGAAAAAACTCAACTCTGAATAAATATTAAAATATTCATATACCCATAATGATCCGATAATCAATATCTATTTATTCCATAAGACTCATATAATCGATAAATCCTCGAATAAATATTTAGACAAATCCAATAAGGGTCAACTATAATTTCAATGATCGAAATAACTAAATCCAATCAATTTATATCCCAATAACAGTAATATCCGATTAATATTCGTTGATCCCACTAAATCAATTTAATTGATTTAAGATCCAATTTGAGTCACCATCAAATCCAACAAATCAAATTATACTCATTAAATATCCATTTGGGATCTCTTTAAATCTCTAAAATTCATCAAACTTGGTCATGAAGCTAAATATTGAATTATAAGAAACAGCATAGAATTATTTCAAAAATCATAACTTTCTACTCGTAAGTCCGAATTGGACGATTCATGATTCGTTGGAAAGATCTTTAGAAAACCTATTTCTGTTTGTGAAATACAATTTTTCCAGAAACGACTCTATCATCATCAAAAACATGATTTAACGTCCATACACATAATCAACCCGAAAATAACATTTAAATCCCCAAAACCAATAATTCTAGTTCATCTTAACAATTCTTTTGAGATCCATTGAAATCAAATCAAATAATCATCCAATTAAAATCAATCAACCCTAACCCTAATTCATCAACCTTCTTCCCTAAACAATCGATTGACACAATTATCTCCTAACCAAAAATAAATTGAAACCTAAACAACAAAATCAATAAAGAATGATATCTCACCTTACATCCGATCACACCATCCACCATCTTCATCTAGGGTTAGGTTATCACCACCCTTCGTATCTTCTGAGATTTAGATGAAAACCCTAACCCAAACATGTTATTTAAAGGGGTTTACCAAAATTATAAAACGACCCCTTAAGTAATCTAGGTTTACAACTAGTTCCCTGTTCGATTTACAGAAAGGTCCCTAAAGGCTATTAAAAGGTATTCTGGATTTCGCAACTAGATCCCTGAGCCCAATAACTTATTACAAAATCTTAAAAACCTAATTTTTCGAACTCCGAATCTCACCAAATTTAAATCAAAGTGTCTTGACACTATAAAGATCTATGAAAAAATATAAAATAATTATTTCAACATCAATTTATAATTATCATAATTATAAATCAAATTGGATCCATTTGGGCCCACCGCCAAATTAAAAAAATGAAATAATTAAACAGTGCTGCTACCTAGGCCCCAGAAATTAGGCCCCATTGGTGAGCCCCAATAGGTGACATAATCCTATTGGTTCCTTAATTGATTTTTTCAAACAGCAAAAAAGTCAATGACATAACTACCCTTCTAACAAATTTAGAAATTATCCCACCATTAATCATCCCACCATTAATCATCGATACAGAATCCCAAAAAACACGGCGTCATTAATCTTTCCTCCCCGAATGAAATTTTTCAAAAAATTTTAAACCACCTAGGGTTTCCGATTTGGGCGAACCGGACTAATGAAAGAAAAAAAAAGAAATGGCGATGACGAGTTCATTTGATAATCTTCCACAAAAAAAATCGCTGACAATAACAAAAAAACAGGTTAGATTTCTTGCACTCATTGAAACCTCACCACGTCTTTTTTTTGCGAAATAAACATAAACATTCTATGAATTTTTGCACTTCTTCAAAAGATGAAAACAAATATGAAAGCGTCTTAATGTTTGAAGTTCTTTTTCACACCTTTTTCAACTGTTAATAATATGTGTATCTAAAAAATTATCAAACATTAATTTCAATTCTCATTCAGATTTGATCAGCGATTTCATTTTTTAAAGTTGAAAGAGAAGATTTCAATGTTTTTTTAAGCGTTTTGACGGTGGTGCAAACATCCAGGTTTTACGATTTACACGTTTCTTTTTTGTGTGATTTTCAATATGTAGATATTTTTTTAGATCCAGATTGAACGGGGAAATGAAAATAAAAATAAAAATTTATTTTTTTTCAATTTGATCTGTGGAGAATATTAGAATTGCGTGGTTCATCTATTTTTGTTCGCGATCTGATTCCGGAAATAAAATATGGCGATCCAATCAAATTAGGTTTATTTTGATCAGAATAATTGATATTGAAGTAAATTTTTTTATTGATTCTTTGAATCATCATATACCTTTATTGGATACCGATTTCAAATTAAATTAAGATACATAGTGTATCTTGATTTAATTGCATGCATGTATGTATACGTATGATCTTAACAGTTAGTTTTACTGGTCTGTATGTGTAACTGTATGCGTATTGTGTCATTGAGCATATTTTTGTAGCTTTGAATGATCATTATTCAACTCATTAGATTTAATATTTACTAGTTTTGAATGTGTAGATGTTATTTCAAATTTTAGATACATGTGTATCTTGAATTTGTATTTCAGCCCAGTTTCAATTTTGACACACATATATATATATATGGAATTGATTAATGTGTACCCTATTAATAGTGAATTGGTTATTGACACATATGTATACAGGTTTGAAGGACTTTATTTTTAAAATCTATGTACTGTTAATTAACATTTCTAGTAATTAAATTCTATATTATTTGTTTTGGTTTAAGATACAGCACTGTATCTGGATATTAATTATATAACATTTGACAACCCTTATATTTCTCAACAGACAGCGATGACAATTTGATGGATGACGCATTTGACGACTCAATTCATCTGGAAACTTATTTTTGTTTCTGAATTTGAAATTATATATTCAATGTACTAAATTATGTATTCAATGTACTGTTGATGTTTTATGAACAATTGTTTGATTTTTGGTTTCGTGTTTAACTTCATATATGATACAGTTCAGATGTATTTGAATTTGCATGTGTATCTGAAAAGTTGTATTAGAGATCAATATAAATTGCAAATATAAGGTCCTTTGTATGTGAAATATATTTGGTTATTGTGAAGTATCTATTAGGTGTATCTTAATTCAAAATATATTATATAAGATTGACTATATCTGTCACATAGTGAATAATTGGTATTACCTAAAAACCTGGCAAAGTAAATTTGTAGTGTATCTGAATTTGAAATGTGTATCTGAAAACCTGAATAATTTGCAAAAGAAAAAGTGATTCATATATGAAATTATAATGTGTTTTGACAATATAATTGATATATATAATGAATCATACAAATCTGATAACAACAAACATTATGACAATGTAAAATGAAGTTCATAAACACAATGACATAACACATTATAACATCAAATGTGTTGTTCAAACATCCCTCTACAACCTTCTAAATATTACATCCTTGAGGTATTTTTGCTTTCTTATTCTTCGGCTTATAGACCTTAGGTGCCTTCCTTCTTAATGGTGGTTGTCATTTACTTCGAACATTGAAATGCAAGTGGGACAATTAAATCTGGCATCTCTGCCCATCACCAACACTACAGTCATTGTAATCAGGGGACTTGTTTCGTCAAGTCATCATACAGAGCATCAAGATGTTTTTTTATACAACTCAAACATTTGATGTTTTTCAAATGGATTGAGTCTTCGCATGACTCATCCATAAAATCGTCATCACTGCCTGCTAGAGAAAAAAAGTTACAACATGTTATATAATTAAGATACAACGCTGTATCTTAAATCCAAACAAAAAATTTATGGTCCACATACTAATGAGCAGTGCATAGATTTTCAATAAAAGCATTTCAAGTCTTTATATATATAAGACAATAAATAATTATATATTTATCGGATACATATAAATCAAATCCATATAAATAAAATATCAAACTTCAAATTAGGCTGGAAAACAAATTTAAGATACAAGTGTATCTGAAATTTTAATTAACAACTACATATTCGATATTGTTGAATAATGAATCTAATAAATTTAATAATGATTATTCAAAGCTAAAAAATATGCTGAATGACTCAATATGCATAAATATGCACATACACACCAGTAAAAATCGACTATACAGATCACACGTAAAAATACAAAAATGCATCTAAATCTAGCTACACAACATGTATCTGAATTTAATTTAAATTCGATATCAAAAAAAGTATATGATGATTCAAAGGGATAATAAAAAAAATTAGATCAACATGAATTATTCAGATTGAAAAATGTCTAACCTGAATGAATCTCCATTGTTTACACCACGATCAGGTCACAAACAAAATAAATGAATCGTGTAATTCTTATATTATCCACTGATCAAACTTAAAAAAAAAAGATTTCGATATTTGTTTTCGTTTTTACTGATCAATGTGGAT
The DNA here is from genome assembly GCA_030737845.1 of Acorus calamus. NCBI lineage: Eukaryota > Viridiplantae > Streptophyta > Magnoliopsida > Acorales > Acoraceae > Acorus > Acorus calamus. The sequence goes on from CM060872.1 coordinate 18,161,983, forward strand.
CTAAAAATTATAAAATGTGATTTTTTTTTATCTGAAAAACCCTAACCTGGAGGTTTGCACCACAATCAAATCACACAAATAAAAATGTTGAAATCTTCTCTTCTTCGCCGATCAAATCTGAATAAAAATTGGAATTGATGTTTGTTTTCGTTACAACGTATCAATCTGCATAAAAAAAAAAAGAAAATCGTGATTTTTTATTTTTTGATCGTGCAATTGAATTAGGATCTTGAAAAAGGGAAATAATCACCCCAAATCATAACTGCCTCAGCATTTATTGGACCGGTTATGGAAAAATCGGTGAGATTAATTAGGGGGGGTAATATGGGTAATTCAAACTTGTCACCTCATGGGGCTTAGGATGGGGTCTAGCAATTGGGGCCCAAAAATCATTATTGATAATTAAATTTCAATTAAAAATTTCATTATATATTTAAAACAAATATATAATGCTGAAAAATACCAAAACGTTACATTCCTCCCCCCTTAAAGAAATTTAGTCATCTAATTTAAGGGAGAAACACAAAATCGAAGACATACAACATCTTAAAATAACAAACAATCATTCATCATACATTCAAACAATAAAAGTATGAAATCAGTTAATGAATTTGACACATACCTGGTAATCACAACAAATAGAACAATGGTATAAGAATCCATCTTATACGTTACAAACAATCAAATAAACAAGTGTATAAGTAAACCAATCAATGCTCCGCATTGAAATTCTAACTTATATCGAAACAAACAACATACAATGACAACACAACAAAATAATCATATAAGCCTGGTCCACAATACTTCCGCTGCGCCACTCTGATATATACAGTGACCCAAACCATAAGTGGATGAACTTATACATCACAAACAATGACAACAATCATTTACAATAATTAAATGTATTGGTCAAATCCACCCATGCTTCACATCATAGGTGTTATAACTCATACACCATAAGCAATGACAAACAATACAATAAAAATATACAAGTCACGCTCACCCATGTCCCATTCCATGGGTGATTCAAATTGTACGGAACAAGCAAATACATTACAAGCAACCGAATGTATGTCCCATACCATAGGCAGCCCAACTAATACAATGCACACATTCACAATCTATAGAAAAAAAAAGAATCAACATCAAACAATTTCATACATAACTGTACAAATTAGGCTCATCTACGTCCCATACCATAAATGATCCAACTTGTACGTCAACATAAGGGCAATAATAATGACAACAAAATAGAACTAAAGATATTTACAATCTTTATAATTTTTACATATAAGAAAATCATTTGTTGACATGGACATTCGAGGATTGATTGAACCATCTGTAACACTATACAAAACGTGAAAGCATCCTGATAAAATTGTGAATACATGGCCACATTGAACAATTTGAAAATATCAGTTGTTAATGTATGCATCTCATGTGTGCACGCTTCGACGTATATTTAGTATGAGCAATCATCCACTATATATTGCTCTTACATAGAGTAACAACTAATAAGAATGCAAGTCCTATACGCATCATTCTTAATTGACTCAACTCATCCTAGGCTTCAAAGGAATGATTCTCATACTGGCTTATCTCGAGGCTCTAATAAAAAATAATAATAATAATTTACAATAAACAAAAAATAACTAAGTTTTATAAGATAGGGTATCCAAAAACTCATGTTGGATATTCTAAGATCCAATAATGCAATCTAAACTCTTAAATATATAACTAGATCTATACGCGTTCTAAATGCATATGAATATGAAATTATAAGATGCAACTGTAATATCGATATGCATAGCATAATGTAGAAAAATATTTAACACATTAAAATATTGTATATAAAAATAAAACCTTCATGATAAACAAGTATAAATAATGTATTAAAAGAACTTAAAACTCATTCCATTTAATATATAGCACAATAGATTTGTAAGCCATGGAATATATATATAGGGTTATATTGTAATAAAATTAGTGTAACAAATATGTAGAGAGTTAAATTAAGAAAGAACTAGAAATATCCTTATTTTTTAATTATTAAGATTTGAATACATCGATATGATTTACTTAAATTTGACTTGGAAAACTTAAAATATAATTACAATTTATATAAATCTGATTTGAAAATTTTCATTTAAATAAATAAATAAATAAACATGAGTAATAGCTAACTTCATGGCAATATAAAAATGTATATATATAAAAAATATGGGTCACTTCTCCTTTAATAAGAAATTAATATATTTAGGCTCTAGTATAACAAAAGCAATCAAATAATTTTCTTTATATATAGACTAATATAATCTCCTTAAGATGATCAAACTTAAGCCAAAACTTCACAGGCTAACTAAGCTTAGGCTAATAGAAAATCAAGAATAAGATCACTAGAAAACACGATGTCCCGATCAGGAGAAGACAGAGCAATTCATTTGAAAATATTTAGGAAATTCAGAAGCAATATGAGTTACACTAACTTAGGCCTTCAGGTCGGTAGTAGTATCCACAATGATGGCTAGATATCCCTCACATTGCTCATCTAGCAATCTCTGAGCATGAGGAGAAAAGATGAACCCGATCGGATATGATCCACCCAAAAACCCCCAAAGTGGAACGTTTGTCAGTCGAGAATACGAAAGGTCACAATTTTTGAAAAACAATCAACACTTTTATGGAAGGCTAACAACAAATCCATGCCCATGATAACATTGAAATCAAGAATATCGAGAATGAATAGATTAGTAAGCATCTAATACCCATTCATTTGAACCAGGCAAGAGGGAAAGCAAATCTTGGTCACAACTTTTTCACCAACAACTATAGTTATGTAAAGTGTAGACATCGAGATTGTAAACTTCTTTACTAAGAGTTTCACAAATCCGATAAAGTGAATGAATGTGTGGAACCCTAAAATGAACATATGATGAATGATCAGAATAGAGACAACACTACAATCTCCTACAGTCATAAAAAAATCCTAAATGAAATAACAGTCATCACAAATAATAAAACTTTTTTTTCCCTGGACACAACCCTAACCTAGGCTCCGACAGGATATGGCTCTGATACCATCTGTAACGCCCCACATTTACCTAAACGCTTATCAAACGATAAATGAGTTGCTACTAAACTTAATCCAAATACAAGACCAAAATTTGTACTCCCTTTTCTTTTTAAGCAAATGATACCAATATAATATATATATAAATAAAAAAACGATGACAATAAAATAAATAATATCCAATGGTTTTAAATCACCAATGGTCTTACAAAATATCAGAGAAGCTGAAAACATGATAAAGTTTTAATTAAAAGGTTAATTTGTGTTTTTGTTCCATTTTAAAGAAAAATCTAATGACAGAGGTGAAAGAATGGAAAGAATGGAGATAAAGTTTGGAAAACGATTTTATTTTAGAAGAAAAGCATGGAAAGACAGTTCGTAACACGTTTTCGGCGGAAATCATGGAAGTACGGCTTTGTAAAACATTTAGTTTTGAAGAAGCGCAGATTGGGAAAACATTTTCGTTTTGAAGAAGAGTGTGGAAATGCAGTATGCAAATATTTTCGTTTGTTTGGTAAACAGGTAGAGAAAGTTTGGGAAAGTGCTTTATTTTGTTTGGAAGTATGGAAATATCGTTTTGTAAAACTTTTGTTTTGAAGGAGAGTGTGGAAAACATGTTTTAGAAAAACATTTTTTTTTTGTTTTAAAGAAGAGTGGGAATAAAGCTGGAAACAAGTATGTTCAGAGTTGGGGAATGAGAGCTGATTAGCATGTATATTTTGTTTTGGATTTTGGTTTCTTTTAGGAAAGCAGGTAAACAAATATGTATAGGGTGATGACAACGAAAGCTAGTAAACAAATATTTTTATCTTTTTTTTTATTTTTTTGAAAAAGCTGTAAAAAAATATGTACAGGATGTTGAAAGCGAAAGCTGGTAAATAAATATTTTTCGATTTTAGAATGGAAAGACATACTAAACCACCCCTGTGGGAGCCATACTAAAATGTTAGAATGGAAAGACATACTAAACCACCCCTGTGGGAGCCATCTAAACTAAAGTAAATCCAAATAGTTTAAGATTTGTCTTGGTCCTCATAAGATAAACTACTTGGTTATGAAACAACTAGCCATTTGGAATAGGGTGAGTGATTAACTCAGTGAATAAGCCCACTGACAAATTACCTCACGTGACAGTATATATAAAAATAAAGTTTTATGAAAATTAGAATTTTATTAAATCTTTTATTTTATTAAATCAATTTAAAATCATGAACTTTTTTTAAAAAAAATTTTAATACGCACGTGGCCCAATCCTTGGCCAACATCAAAGAAATAATGAGAGTAAAAAAATATCATCATCGTATATATAGTTATATATAAAAAAAAATAAGAATTTTGCTTTAAAAAAATCAAATTAAATTTTAAGCTTAATAAAATATAATTTTAATGCAATCACGTGGCCCAATCCTTGGTACACGTGATAGAAATCATGCAGCTTAAATGATATGACCGTGAAGGGTTCTCAATCGGAAGAACCGTTCTCCAAAACAGGTGTGCCAAGCCCTAAGCGACTAAATCGCTCAAAAAACTCACTCGAGGAGACGTCGGATCTAGAAGACGCTGATGGGTCGCCGCTGCCATCACTACGAGAACACCAGCACAAGATACCCCGGTTGGTGCAGACTTCAAACAAAATAATCCGCCGCTATAAGGAATGTTTTACCACACCCCTCACGGATCTTGGGACTCTTCGAGTTCTAGACTTTCCTCCCTAAAGGCGAAATACTACGGAGGGATTTATTCCAGAAATTATGTCATGATATGCATCTTGATAAAATTTCCTATGACTAGGTTGTCTCCATTAGTCCTAAATTTTTCAAAAATCTCAAAAGTACCAAAATCCTTCATTCAAATAATAATCTAAAAAAAATATAAGCATCAATATATACATTTTATTAATTCTTGAAACACGAATAGCATAATTAATGCTATATTAATTGTCATCATAAACAAATGAAATCATGCAATTTTATTCAATAATAAAATGCAATTTGATCAAATAAGAAAAATATCCAAATCATGCACATAATATCAAACTGATGCATGCGCATGAACGATACACACTCGCACGTTGATAACCTAGCATAACAATTATGAAATAATAAATCAGAAACAATTCAATTATAACTCAAACCCCTGACAACCAACTTACAGCAACACTAAGCCTAATCATCTCGAAAGCCCAAACCTAATAGACCTACAATCCGCAACTCAACTCAAAGGCCTAACGAAAAAACTCAACTCTGAATAAATATTAAAATATTCATATACTCATAATGATCCGATAATCAATATCTATTTATTCCATAAGACTCATATAATCGATAAATCCTCGAATAAATATTTAGACAAATCCAATAAGGGTCAACTATAATTCCAATGATCGAAATAACTAAATCCAATCAATTTATATCCCAATAACAGTAATATCCGATTAATATTCGTTGATCCCACTAAATCAATTTAATTGATTTAAGATCCAATTTGAGTCACCATCAAATCCAACAAATCAAATTATACTCATTAAATATCCATTTGGGATCTCTTTAAATCTCTAAAATTCATCAAACTTGGTCATGAAGCTAAATATTGAATTATAAGAAACAGCATAGAATTATTTCAAAAATCATAACTTTCTACTCGTAAGTCCGAATTGGACGATTCATGATTCGTTGGAAAGATCTTTAGAAAACCTATTTCTGTTTGTGAAATACAATTTTTCCAGAAACGACTCTATCATCATCAAAAACATGATTTAACGTCCATACACATAATCAACCCGAAAATAACATTTAAATCCCCAAAACCAATCATTCTAGTTCATCTTAACAATTCTTTTGAGATCCATTGAAATCAAATCAAATAATCATCCAATTAAAATCAATCAACCCTAACCCTAATTCATCAACCTTCTTCCCTAAACAATCGATTGACACAATTATCTCCTAACCAAAAATAAATTGAAACCTAAACAACAAAATCAATAAAGAATGATATCTCACCTTACATCCGATCATACCATCCACCATCTTCATCTAGGGTTAGGTTATCACCACCTTTCGTATCTTCTGAGATTTGGATGAAAACCCTAACCCAAACATGTTATTTAAAGGGGTTTACCAAAATTACAAAACGACCCCTTAAGTAATCTAGGTTTACAACTAGGTCCCTGTTTGATTTTAAAAGGTATTCTGGATTTCGCAACTAGATCCCTGGGCCCAATAACTTGTTACAAAATCTTAAAAACCTAATTTTTCGAACTCCGAATCTCACCAAATTTCAACCAAAGTGTCTTGACACTATAAAGACCTATAAAAAAATATAAAATAATTATTTCAACATCAATTTATAATTATCATAATTATAAATTACATTGGAGCCATTTGGGCCCACCGCCAAATCTAAAAAATGAAATAATTAAATTTTAATTATATATTTAAAACAAATATATAATGCTAAAAAATACCGAAACGTTACTGATAAATATGATGACATATAAAGCGACCGAGTTACAGTCCCACGCAAATATCTGAGGATCCTCATGAGGGCACCATAGTGAACCGAACGAGGAGCAGAGACGAACTGACTAATAATACTGATGGCATGAACATTGTCAGGTCTAGTGATGCAAAGATACACAAGCTGACCCACAATCTATCTGTATCATGTAGGGTCTGGAAGAAGTTCTCCATCAGTCGGACGAAGCTTTACATGAAGCTCAAGAGGAGTCTCAACTGTGCGAGTGTCGGATGTAGCAGGACGATCAAGAATGTCTGCAGTGTATTTCTGTTGTGAGAGAAGAATCCCCCGCTTACTCTGAGCAATCTCAAGTCCAAGGAAGTAGCGAAGAGTACCAAGATCCTTCATCTGAAACTGACTACTGAGATGTTGCTTTACAAGAGTAATACCAGCTGAATCGTCACCTGCATTGATCATATCATCCACGTACAGAAGTAGAATCACTCGACCCCTTGAGGACGATTGCACAAACAAAGAGTGATCCTGAGAACTCTCAACAAAACCAACCGCCACAATAACACTGGAAAGCGTTCAAACCACGCACGAGGTGTCTGTTTAAGACTATAAATAGCACGCCGAAGATGACAAACATGTTGAGGAGGAGTACGAAGACCGAGAGGTGGTTGCATGTAGACAACTTCTGATAAATCCCTGTTAAGGAAAGCATTTTTTACATCCATCTGAAAGAGAGGCCAATGACAAGTGGCTGCAATGGCAAGAAGAGTACGAACAGTAGTCATCTGAGCAACAGGGGCGAAAGTCTCCTCATAGTCAATCCCATACTCCTGTGTGATACCGCGCGCAACGAGACGAGCCTTATGTCGCTCAATGGATCTATCAGGTCGATGTTTGACCTTAAAATCCATTTACAACTGATAGGCTCTACACCTCCAGGAAGAGGAACAACATCCCATGTATGGGTCTCCTAAAACGCCTGAAACTCCTCATCCATTGCTTGTTGCTACTCAGGGTGCTGAACTGCCTCTTGGTATGACCGTGGCTCCCGATGAGCATGAATAGCTGTAAGAAAAGCCTAAAGTTGTGAAGAATATGAACTCACTGAAGCAAAACCAAACCGATCAGGGGGTCTATCATCAAAATTGAAGCGGGCAGGTGGATGACGCTCGCGCTGAGGATAGCGAGCTACGCAAGATCCACATCCGGAAGAGGGGCGTCATGCGCAGAAGGTGGAGCACCACTAGGAGAAGTATCTGCAGGAGGAATGAGAGAGGAGGTCGGAATATCACACTCGATTAGAGAAGACTCAATAGAAGGAGGACTAGGAGAGGATAAAGACACGGAAGGCAGCTCAGGAAGAGGTAGGGACTCAAGTGGAGATGACCGAATAGAAGTGGACTTAGGATTGGACTAAGTGGAGATAGAAGAAAAATATGGAACATCCTCGACAAATGACACATGTCGAGTGATCCAAAAATGACGACCTACGGGATCGTAACAACGATAACCCTTGTGCTCGAAACTGATCCCTAAGAAGACACATCAAACTGATCGGGCAAAAAGTTTGGTGCGAGCATGAGGAGGAAGAACATAGCATGTACAACCAAAAATGCGCAGACGACTGTAATCAGGACAGCAGGAATAAAAGAGCTCGTGAGGAGACATGCCAGAGAGAACGGTGGATGGAGTGATATTAATAAGATGAACAAAAAGAAGAACCGCCTCAGCCCAGAAATGTTGGGGAACTGAAAAAAAGAGTAACAGAGCACGAGTCATTTCAAGAATGTGACGATGTTTGCGTTCAACAACACCATTCTGCTCATGAGTGTAAGGATAAGACTGTTGAAAAAGAGTACCATGCGATTGAAGAAGTGAACTCATGGTAGAGGAAACATACTCTGCAGCACAATCAGACCGAAATTTTTTGATGCGAGCCTAAAAATGAGTGTGTATCATGGTGGTAAAGACATCATAAATGTGAGCAATCTCGGATCGATTATGTAACAAATACACCCAAGTAAACCAAGAATAATCATCAACAAAGATAATATAATATGAAAAATCACTCATAGATTGCTTAGGAGCAGGACCCCAAATGTCAGAATGTATTAACTCAAAAGGACTGGTGGACTGACTATTACTAGAAGTAAAACGAATGGCTACAGGTTTGGCCAGTTTACAGCCCTCACAAACAGATAAAGGAGAAAAAGAAGCAGAACCTAGAACACCAGAGTCAAAGAGGCTTTTAAGATGAGACTTAGAGACATGACCTAACCTTGTATGCCACAAGTCGGTGTGAGAGGTGACACTACCACAGAATACAGAGGGATCTGGAACTGGAAGATGCAAATATTCAATGAAGTATAAGCCACCAACCTTATGACCAACGCCAACCCTCTGTCCCGATCGTGGATCCTGCACAATACAACTAGAGGAAGTGAAAGAAATTGTCACGCCAGAATCACATAGGCGACTAATAGAACTAAGATTCATGCAGAGATCCAGTGCATGCAATACATAAGGAAGGGAGAGACGGCCAGTGAGATCAGAGGTGGTGGTGATAGAACCACACTGTGTGATGACCAAGGAGGAACCATCAGTGGTGTGAATCGGAGGTAAATGGGAAGGGGCAGATGAACAAGCAGTAAGCACATAACTATCATGCGTCATATGATGGGATGCACCCGAATAAAAAATCCAAGAGATAGAAGCATCCATTGCGGAAGAGAAGGCAGAATGAGTAGAAGGAGCAGACAGAGGCAGTGGAAGCTGATCTAGGAGCTGAAGCAGAAGCTGATCGATGCGCTGAATGAGCAGTCCAGATTGGTCAGAGGAAGGCTGACCTGGTGTTGTGGATTTAACTGTAGTAGCCATGGGACAATGCTGGCCATGACCATAGAAAATCTGACGCCTTTCCGGAAGAAGTTTCCAACAGTTAACAATCTGATGACCTGGTTTCCTGCAATAGGCACAAAGAGATCGCGCATAAGAGCAATTTGCATAAGGGGCAGCACCTAGAATACCCTCATATATGGTCTGAGAAGCAATAGTAGTGATCTTCGATGATGAGTCCGGATATACCGGATTCAAAGGCGGTAGATTCATCATCGTCATGATGAGAAGATGTCAGATGAAAATGAAAAATACACAGATGCGTAGAGGATGAAAAACCGAGCAAAATGAGTACCAAGATTACTATATTCGAAGTCAGAATGAGTCCAGAATGAGAGAAAGAAAATACCAAGAAAAAAATAAAATAAAATCTCTAGAGCGTCTTCACCGTGTTTTTTTTTTTTTTTGCTGCTGCTCCTGCTTACGTGGACTCCACTATACACAACTTTTTTTTCTATTTTTTTTTTTGGGTCAAGGGAGCGTGAAAACCTTTCTTCTTTTTTTTTATTTTTTTTATTTGGTTATGGGAGATGTCATAACCTTTTTTTTTCAAACGCAAAGATGAGCATGACAAACCTCGAGGCGCGACAGGCTTGATCGACGTGACGAGCGCGACGAAGATGGTGAAAACGACGGAGACGACGGGGCGCAAAGATGACGACGGAGACGATGAAAAATAGGATCTCAAAAGAAGAAGGAGATCCAAAAATAATAATTGAAAGAAAGAGATCTCAAATAAGAAAATTTTAGGGTTAGTGTTTTTGAGGTGGCTCTGATACCATGTTAAATTTGGAGAAGAAAAGAATTATGAGACCTAATTTTATTAGAGATGGACTAAAGTCTTTTATATACAAGACCTATATACGTGTAACACAATAATACACGTGTAACACAATAATACAAAACATATATGTAATCTAACAGGATAAAAGTTTTAATATTTGATATCTAATCTCTTCAAAAGTGATTGATTAGACAAACTAGATATTAATAGGATATGACCTCTCATCTTGAGGAGGTCGCATGTAGCTTGTTTTGGTGAGGAATAGATATCTCATCTATTTCTTCACTTATCTTAGTAAGTTTACTGCCTTTGTTTTTCTCTTCCCTTGGATGTTATAACCTAGTTTGTATATGCAATCGGGGTAGTAATTGTCTACTAGTTCCATAAAAAAAAAAAAGGATGACTATTGATAAGAATATTTTAGACATTTAAATGAAGGGAAAAATCCATATAACCCCTTGAAATCTTGCCTAAATCTATATAACCCCCTGCAATCTTCATATATCCATATAACCCTCTGTAATCATACCCAAATCCATATAACCCCCTCCGTCCGCCTTCCGTCAGCCGAGTTAACGATGAAAATGAAAAAAATCCATATAACCCCCTGTAATCTGGCCTTAATCCATATAACCCCCTGCAATCTTCATATATCCATATGATCCCTTGCAATCTTCATATATCCATATAACCCCCTGTAATTTTTAAAAAAAATCCATATAACCCCATGTAATCTGGAAAAAATATTTCTAAAATTCAAAAATAATTCTAAAAATTCAAAAATAAAGAAATAATTTTATTATTATTAATAGCAGAGTAATTTTTTTTATTCCTAATTTTTTAATTATAAATGACATGTGATTTCATAACCAGTACCCCGACACATTAATAATAGAGTAAATTAACATTTACATGCATTAATATCTAATGGATTGTAAATCTTTATTTTGTTGTATTTTCTATTATTCTCATTAGGAATCGTAAAATTGATATTTTTGTTGTTTGATTCACATTGGATAAAATAAAGATAAATGGTAGATAAGAGATGAATAAGAATTTATGACTTTTTAAATGACAACTATACCCCTGCATAAATTATTTATCTTTGGGAATAAATATGAGAGATGTATGTGTGATTTGATAGATGTGACAGTTTTTTTAAAAAAATATTTTTAAAAATTCAAAAATACCAAGAGGAATTTTTTATTTTTTTTATTTTTGAATTTTTAGAAATATCTTTTTCAGATTACATGGGGTTATATGGATTTTTTCCAAGATAACAGTGGATATATGAATATTGCGGGGGGTTATATGAATTTAGGCCATATTATAGGGGGTTATATGGATTTTTTCCGATTTCGCCGTTAACTCGGTTGACGGAAGGCGGACGAAGGGGGTTATATGGATTTTGGGTATGATTATAGGGGGTTATGTGGATATATGAAGATTGCACAGGGTTATATGGATTTAAGCAAGATTTCAGGAGGTTATATGGATTTTTTCCTTAAATAAAATCCTCATATCATTTTTCATGCATGATCTAAACAATGAAAAGTGAATCTGGATACAAATATGTTGATAAATGAAACAATTTAATATAATTGGATTCCTAAGATAATTCATGATAATACGAATCAAACGACCTAGGTTTTTCTCCACATCTCTTCTTTAGAAAGGAAACTTTTATAATATAAGAGATTGTTAAGCACTTAAGGACATTAGGGGGGAAAAAAACCTTTTGGATATTTTGTCCAAAGGGGGTATCCCTGAAAATATTCTCATCCACAATTTCATTCTAATTAAAGGAAAGGACAACACACTCAAATGTGGTCTCTCCTTGATCTGTTTTATGTTTTTTGGATAAATATTTTTTTAAGATAAATGATCCATCACATTCCCCCCCTGTGGCTTTTATTTGCAGTCCCTATCCAAAAGAAGCCAAGACCGTTGGATTAGCTCTTTCTCCTCGAGATTCACGCATTACCTCGTTATGGTTTTTGACTTATTGTAATATTAGTTTTTTAGCTTACTTGGTCATTAATGTGTATTGATTATGGATAATAACTACTTAATTACATTTTCAATTCCCTTCCCCTTCACATATCCGGATCCATATTCGGATACTGAGGTATACATTCTGAAAAACACACATACCACATGAATATTATGTTATATATATTATAAATAAATTTTTAGAGAAACTGTATTAAAACATTAAATTAAATAATTCAATGATTATCCACCTTCGAATTAGTTGATATTCATATTTAACTATTCTGCTTGGAATTTATCAAAGTATCATGACACAAACTCACACGAGTCAAGTGTTTGAAAAGGGGTTGGAAAGTTTTTAAAGTTTGTAATTTTACAAAACTTGTAATTGATCTAAACTTGTTTCAAATACATCTAGTTATCTTAACTTTTAAAGAAAAATGTCAAATGATAAACACCTTTCAAAATATGATTCTTAAAATATTTTTAAAATCATTTTAAATAAAAAAAATTAAACTCATTTTCAAACACCACGTATATTAAATCAAAATTGACATCTACATCCCTACAAACACATGTAATCTCATATAAATCCATATGAAAGTTAGGGCAGACACACGGGTCCTTAAAACTTACAAAAACCTAATCATCATCCTCGGATTAAATTTTATTCAAATTTAACAGAATATTTTATTACCATGTAATTGTGTAAACATTATAGTCTCCATAAACAATCATAAAAATAAATTAGTCCATGCAAAGATCAAATTATCATTGTAAAATTTTTTATGTTTCTTCATTTTTATTGAGGTATTGTTTAAATATAGTAAAAAATTTGAGGATAATTTAATCATTTCATGGTTATAAGTTAAAGTTAAGTAAGGTATGTTGGATTATGATTAAATTTTGTTAGAACCAGGGATGTATGTGGGTTTTTAAAGACTTGAATGTTTGCCCCAACTTTGATAAGAATTTATATGAGATTACTAGTGTTAGCTAGGACTGTGTCTTTATTTTTCTTTATTTTTTTTTGTTGAAATGTAAATTTGAATTTTAAATTATCTGTTGAACACAATAACAGTCAAACAAGAGTTGATCTTTTAATGCCCATAATGCCCCCAACAGTCAAACCGGGTCCTGTGTGGTACTTGTCCTTCAACTGGTGGTCCATTTGTTGAGGAGCAAAAGACAACAAGGCTCAAGGAAGGCCCCCGCTTAGGGGCTTGAGCTTGCAACATGTGCACCTCCTTTTAGTTTTTTTCCTTTTTATTTCACTTTTAAAATAATAATAATAATAATAATAATAATAAAAGATTTGGCAATTTTTTAAAAGGCATGTGAAATTGTGAATGTCACATGATGGACATTGTCAGATTAGATGGAAAATATCAATTCTGTTGAGTTTCTAGATTAAAAGCCACTTCCCTTCAATCCATCATGAGGAATTGAGGATGGTCCTTTCTGGATTATATTTATTATATTTAAGGGAAACATTAACCCTTATAATCCTGTACACCTGAAAACATTATATATTATGTTCAAGTATAAATTCAAGTAATCTTTGAATTAAATTTTAGTTAATAGATGAATAATATTATATTTATTAATCCTGACGGTATATCAAAAACATTCTATATTATGTTAAAAATTTTAAAAATTATTTATAAATTATGATTTACCAATCCATATAGGGTTTTATAATTTATTCAAAGGTGTAACATAGTCATATACAAAGGGTTTTCTACATTTTTAACACGTTACTGTGTTTTCAATATGGTTATCCAAACAAAATATTCACATAATATTTTCTGTCTATCGATAGAAGTTTAACTTAGGGGGATTTACATAAGTATATTCACGGGGTTTTATAGATTTTAGGAAAAATCAAGGGACTGTACAAATTTCGGGCAGTTTGGGGGGGGGGGGGTGGGGTTAATTGAATTTTCTCTATAATTAATTGATAACTTCATTCTACAATGAAAATAAAATTAACAATTAATAGTGCCAATTTTCAGGGAAAATAATTGATTGAGTTTTATATTATATGGACCCCACACATCATAAGTTTAGAATAACCTATATTCACAATATTTACATGTTTTGAATTTTTAAAATATAAATGAAACATGTACTCAAATCAAAATAACTTGCAAATAGTAAAAATTACATGCTTTTATCTATAACTCTTTAACAAAATGAGACTGCAAATTGGATGCATACAAAGACTTTTTTTTTTGTGCAGTGGCCCTTAGTAGGGCATCCCTTCATATATTAAGTAAAAAAACAATGTACAAGTTTTCTGGGAGGGTGGGTCAGTAATGCTTGATGACCTCCCTGGACCCTGATCTGTATAGTTTTTCATACAAAGACTGCTTGTTACAGAACTATGTTAAAACTAGTGATTGGGGATGTATAAGATTTCAAATAAGAATTTAATAATGTCAAAATTTATCCCTTTTTAAAAAGAAAAGATTCCCCAATAAAGATGCCTACTCTATGGGATGACCTTTAGCAGAAACAATGCAAGTCAATTTAAAATTCTGGGCTAGCACTGTAGCACACATGCTCCACAAAACACTAGAACTGGAAATCCTGTACACGTATTCTTTAGAAAATGGAATAAATGTGTATAAATTACTATTGATTTGCCCCTAATCACAGGGATCAGTGTCCCATCATAATGTCTAAGTGTGCATAAACTACCATTGATTTGCCTCTATTCCAACCCGACTTTGAATGTGTTTTAAGAAATAGTTCATGAATATAGATTCAGTCCAACTCCGAGCAATTCCAAATCCAATTCGGGGTAGATCTGAATATGGGAGATTAAAGTTACCCAACCCAACCTAAATTTAATGAAGAGAGAGATACATCCGATTCAAGTTTTCATTTTTGCGATGAAAAATGAGTTGTAAATAGGTTTTTACAATAAATTTATCACATTTTTTACAATTTCATATCTTTATCCATTTATCACCACCTTCCACCATTTTAATCTCTGTTATCCTTATTATGATTGTTACAAAGTTCAAATAATTTAGAATAACACATTTACAAAAAAAAAAAAAAAAAAAAAAAAACCAATTTGAAACAAACTCAACCTAATTTGAACTCAAACCCAACCCAATTCTTATTAGGGTGCAGTTATTACCACCCCACAACTTACGCAACCCACCCCATTTTCAAACCCACCCAACAACTTTTTAAATTTTTTCAAACCAACCCCACTATATGTACTTAGTCATCTACAATGTCATCCCACCCCCCTTCACTTTCCCCTGTTCCTCCTCTCTCCATTTTCATTTTCTTTTTACCTCTATGACCGATGCTCCTCCTCCATCCTCCCTCCACTAGCTCGCCTCATTAATGGCCCGCCCCGATCGTGAAGCATGAAGCATCCTGCTTCACCCAATCATCATCCTCTAACGTTAGCAACCTTTATCAAAACCATAGGTATGAGAAACCCTAAGGGTGCGTTTGGTTGCGCGATTGCGCTGCGATTGCGATTACAGGAAGCTGCGTTTGCAATCGCGCAACCAAACAGTTTTGTAATCGCAGTTTTAAACCCAGCGATTGCAGGCAAATAGTGCCCAAAAGCTGCGATTTCAAAAAGCTGAGAAAGTGAGCTTCCTGCAGAATCAGGTTTGCAATTACAGATTCCTACAGAATTAATTTTACAATCGCGCAACCAAACGCACCCTAAGTTTCCTTATAAACTCTATTTTGTTCTTGTTAAAATGAGATTATTTGATGGTAAGTTGTATGTATTATGGTTAATATGCATTGTTTGATGGAAAATGGCTTCTACATTTGTTGGGAGACATAATACACTAGTATTTTGTATATAAATTGATGGATTGGTAGTTTATTTTGCATTTTTGGTCTCTCATTTTACATTTATGGAATCTTATGATTGTTCTGTTGTTACTACTCTCATTTTTATTTAACATGTTTGTTTTATTTTGAGTTTGTTTAATTGTTTTATTAGTAGTAAATTGTCTTAGAGCATCTCCAAAAGTCTCCCCAATGTTTCCTTACATTGTGGGGAAAAAAAGGCTCCCTATGACATGTAGGGAGCTTTTTTTTTATCACTCCAAAAGCCTCCTCATTCTTACCCTACATTCATTTCAAATGACCAATTTACCCCAATTCATATCTATAAATTACAAGATATTCAAATATCAAATTAATCAAAACACATTCTAAAATTTATCAAAACTTGGAATAAAGATCATTTAAATAAAATTATTATTAATGAATAAAAATTAATTAAAAGTAAATTAAAATTTTTAAATAAAACATGAAAAATATAATCATTAAACAAAGTGGTGGTTTAAAACATTAAATATAATCTTTAAACCTGAACTTGCATTAAATATAATCATTAAAAATATAATCTTTATACATTTGGGGGAGATGATTTAAAAAATGGGAAGAGAGAGAGTTAGTTGAAAAAAAATGGGGTTTTGTTGAAAGGGGTAAAAAAGTCCTTTTGCATTGTAGTTTTTTCTACAAGGCTCCATACACGTATGTGTTAGAATCAGAAATTGAAGAGAATGAACCAAAAATATTATTAGGGTTTGTATCAATATTTATAGTACAAAGAGGGAAACGGGAAAATGACTAATCTACCCTTAACCCTAACATATATACATTTAACACTCCCTCTCAAACTCATGGTGGATCATACACCGAGAGTTTGCTCAACAAGAAGCCATGCCGCTGAAGTGTATGTGACTTTGTGAAAAAGTCAGATAACTGAAGAGAAGAAGAAATATATAGGAGTGAGATTGTGCCCGCAAGAAAGTGATGACGGATGAAGTGAAAATCGATCTCGATGTGCTTCGTACGTTCATGAAAGACTGGATTGCTAGCAATCTGAATGACGCTCTTGTTATCACAATATAGAGGAGTAGATGCAGAGAGGGTGACGCCCATGTCAGAGAGGAGGCGTCGAAGCCAAACAACCTCAGCAGTAGCGGATGCCATAGCACGATATTCGGCCTCAGCACTCGAACGAGAAACAATGTCTTGTTTCTTGGCCTTCCAAGATATAAGAGAGTCACCAAGAAACACACATATACCAGTCATGGATTTTCGATCTGTGACATCTCCTGCCCAATCAGCATCAGTATAAGCACGAAGTTCAAGAGTAGAAGAAGACGGAAACAGCAGAGCACGAGATATAGTGCCACGTAGATAGCGTATAATCCGAAGAACTGCTGCAAAATGAACAGTACGAGGGACAGCAACGAACTGACTGACAATATGCACAGCATAAGCAATGTCAGGACGAGTGACAGTGAGATAGACGAGGCTTCCAACAAGCTGTCTATAATGAGTAACATCAGACAGGAGTTCTCCATCGTCAGGCCGGAGCTTAGCATGGAGCTCAATAGGAGGGGGAGATGCGATCATCAGTCAGACAAGCACGGTCGATCAAGTCAGCAGTATACTTGCGTTGGGAGAGAAGATAACCACGCGGAGCAGAAGCAACTTCCAAGCCTAAAAATATCAAAGTTTTCCAAGATTTTTCATCTCAAATTGACGTTGAAGATGTTGCTTGACCGACTGTATATCAGATGAATCATCGCCGGTGATGATCATATCATCAACATAAAGCAGCAGGATAGTCCGATGAGGACCAGAGATGTGAACAAATAAAGCAGGATCAGAGGAACTCGGAACAAACCCAGCAGCACAGATAGCATCAGTGAATCGAGCGAACCAAGCGCGAGGAACCTGCTTGAGACCATAAAGAGCGCGGCGAAAATGACATACATGACCAGAAGGATGAGGAAGACCCGAAGGAGGAGTCATATAAACCTCCTCTGATAAATCACCATGAAGAAAAGCGTTCTTGACATCAAGCTGATAAATAAGCCATTGACGAACAGAAGCAACAAAAATCAATGTACGAACAGTCGTCATCTTCGCGACTGGGGCAAATGTCTCATCATAATCAACACCATGCTGCTGAGTGAAACCACGGGCAACCAACCGAGCCTTGTGACGCTCAATCGAACCATCAGAGGTGGTCTTGATCTTGTAGACTCACTTACAGCTGATAGGAGTCTTCCCTGGAGATAGTGGTACAATATCCCACGTATGAGTGCGTTGTAATGCACTGAGCTCCTCTGCCATGGCACCTTCCCATTCTGGAATACCGACAGCCTTACGATATGATTGGGGCTCCCAATGAGTGGAAACAGTTGAAAGAAAACACTGAAAACTAGGAGAAAAAGAATCAGAGGCAACTAGACTTAGCCTTTGTGGAGGACGACGATCACGACGTGGATTGCGGCGAGGAGCTGGTGCAGGGTCGACTGCTGGTCGAACAATATTAGGCGCAGGAGCAACAACAGGGGAACTTGGCTCACGTGAATCGTCTGCAGGAGGGGATGACAAGGGCGTAGAGGTGATAGGTGATGGAGTGGATGCTGGTGGGACAGACGATGGCAATGTCGTAGATGAGATAGATGAAGGACTGAATGCAGATGGGACAGACGATGGAGAGGACTCAAGAGTCGAGAAATCCAGAAAAATAAGGTCATCAACGGTAGACGGAGGAAGTGGAGCCGGAGGTGACGGAAGAGCATAATAAGGATGATGCTCCCAAAAGGTGACATGACAAGAAATGCGAAGACGTCGTGCAATAGAATCATAACACTTGTAACCCTTATGTTGAATACTGTATCCAAGAAAAACACACATAGCAGAACGAGGAGAAAGTTTGGTGCGTTCAGTTGGAGGAAGAATAACAAAACATGTGCAACCAAAAACACGAAGACGGGTATAATCAGGAGGCTGATTGTGAAGTCGCTCAGATGGTGAGATACCACCAGTAATGGATGATGGAGTGCGATTAATGAGATACACACTTGTGAGAACAGCCTCACCCCAAAACTCAACAGGGACCGATGCAGAAAGAAGTAATGATCGAGTCATCTCAAGAATGTGACGGTGTTTTCGCTCAGCAACTCCATTATGTTGATGAGCATAAGGAGTGGAGAACTGAGGAAGAGTGCCTTGGGATGCCAAAAAGGCACTAAAAGACTTAGAACAATATTCACCACCAGAATCAGAGCGTAGCACCTTAATACGACGAGAAAATTGGGTCTCAACCATGGTAGCAAAAGAAGTATAAATACACAGTAAATCCGAGCGACTAGACATAAGATAAAGCCAAGTGAAACGAGAATAGTCATCGACAAAAATAACATAATATCGATTTCCCCATTTTGAAAAAATAGGAGATGGACCCCAAATATCAGAATGTACTAAATCAAAGGGAGACTCGGAAATATGCAAACTTGAAGGGAATGGGAGAGCCACGGGCTTACCCAATTTACACCCCACGCATGGTTGAAGATCCGTACGAGAAAATGATCCTAAGGCACCGGTGCTAACAAGATATCGGAGTCTAGGCTGAGACAAATGGCCAAGACGACGATGCCAGAGATCGAAAGGAGAAAGGGAAGGAGAAATAGTATCTAACCGAACGGAGGCAGCGGAAGGCTAAGGAACATGAAGCTGATCCATGTAATAGAGTCTACCTTGTCGTCATCCAGTCCCAATCTGTCTTCCAGTAAGTCGATCCTGAACAGAACAAGATGATGAATCAAATGTGATCGTATAACCAAGGTCTGCAAGCTGACTGACAGAAAATAAACTCATGGAAAGTTTAGAAACATGCAAAATATTTGGCACACTAAATCGATGAGAATGATCAGAGAGAATGCCAGAGCTCGAGACAGACATAAGAGAACCATCAGCAGTGCGAATAAGGGAAGAAGAATGTGATGGTGTACGATTAACAAGAATCGATGCATCCGATGTCATATGATGGGAAGCCCCAGAATCAAGAACCCATGAGGTAATCGGCATACCTGATACGGGAGTAGAAGCAGACTGAACGGAACCAGAAAGATCCATACCAATCAATGAGTGTAATATAACAGAGAGCTGCTGATATTGGTCTTGTAACCCCTTTAGATGTGTAATAAGTTGAGCTGTAGTAAACTGTGACTGAGCAGAAGCAGCGCGAGGTGCAATTGATGTACAGGTCTGATCCTGACAAGGAGAAGATCGAGGAGACGACTGGATTGACAAGGAGAAAGTGGCATCTCGAGCACGTTTTCTAGCCAACTTGTGACAATCGAGGGTCACATGACCAAAGGAGTGACAATATCTGCAATCCATAGTACTTGCACAGCAATAGATCAAAATAAAAAGTATCTGATAGATCCAAAACAGTCACGGATGCGTAGATCACGAAAAGCTGATCAAAATGAGTACCAATATGACTATATTCGGAGTCCGAATGAGTCCGTAGCGGCCGGAGAAAGAAAATACCGAAAGATTGACGACGGTCGGGCGAGTTGACCTGGGCGAGTGGACGGGCGAGTCGGCGCGGGCGAGTTGGCGCGGGTGAGTTGACCAGCGAGTTAACTAGCGAGTTGACCCAGCGAGGTGACCTGGCGAGTTGACTCAGGCGAGTTGACTCGGCAGACTACGATAGACGCGTAAAATCCCAGATTTTTCAGGATTTCACGCGGATTCTTCGCGCGGCGCGATCTCGCGACCGAGACCAATGCTCGGGATTGCGCGGAGGCGCTCGGGCACGCGAGCGCGGACGGGGCAGAGCAGCGGCGGCACAACGGCACGGCGGCGCAGCGGGAGATCTGAGCAGGGCAGCGGCGAGGCTCGAGGGTGCGTATCGCAGCGCGGGGCAGCAGCAGCGGCAGCTGCGTGCAAGGGCAATAGCAGCGGTGCGGGCACGCGCGGGGACGCGGTGCGCGGGGGTGTGCAGGGACGCGGGCACGCGCGGGCAGCGGTGCGCGGGGGCGCACGGGGACGTGGACACGCGCGTGCAGTGGCGCGGCAGGGCGGTGCAGCGGCGGGGCTGCACGGGGCAGCGTCGTGGGCTGCGCGGGGCAGCGACGGGGCTGAGCGGGGATGACACGGACGGCGGAGCGTAAAAGAAAATCAAAGAAAAAAATTGGATTCAAGCTCTGATACCATGTTAGAATTAGAAATTGAAGAGAATGAACCAAAAATATTATTAGGGTTTGTATCAATATTTATAGTACAAAGAGGGAAACGGAAAAATGACTAATCTACCCTTAACCCTAACATATATACATTTAACAGTATGGAGCCTTGTAGGGAAAAAATATGGTAGGGAGGGGTGTGAGGAGGCTTTTGGATGTGGATTTTAGGGTTTTTGACTCCCTATATAGAGAAAAATGTGGTGTAGGGAGTCTTTTGGAGATGCTCTTAGATAGGCAATACAGTGTGTAAATTGATGAAGTTAATAGCTTTTGAATGAAGTTTGGAATTTAATGATATCAACACCTATCCAATTTTTGC
This sequence comes from Acorus calamus, assembly GCA_030737845.1. Classification (NCBI taxonomy): domain Eukaryota; kingdom Viridiplantae; phylum Streptophyta; class Magnoliopsida; order Acorales; family Acoraceae; genus Acorus; species Acorus calamus. The sequence continues at coordinate 18,183,570 of CM060872.1, forward strand.
CCCTCCCATGGTGATAATTTTGCTTGTTTGACTTATTCTTTATATTTTTTTTATTCATGTGACTTCAAAGTCCATATATGAACTAATATATATATTTGAGGGGAACAACTAATCACCATCAATGGTTAGTCTGTTGAAGCAATATTAGTAAGAACCTGCAATACCCAACAGATTGATCAATTCTTTAGCTTCTCAAATAGATGCATCCACTTATTTTCAAATAGGACAGAAGCACTGATCAGGTAAAAGTGCTTATACTTCTTACAAGGTAACAAAACTGAACCAGCAAAGACTGATCATCAAATTTACATAAGAAGGATTTTACACTGCACATATAAGTGCCGGTGAAGATTAGCCTTGTGTTGGATTCATTAATACTTTCTGCAGAGGCTTGCTGATGGTTTTATCTTTGTAGCTATCATGGAATTTAGCCTTGGCTAACAGCCCCTGCATGTGAATTGCATTTAGTTACGCGCAAGCATATCAGAGGGATGAAAAACATTTTTTTTTACCTCAGTATCAAATTCTCCTGATTCCACTAAAACATTTATGTCAATGATAATCTTAACAAGATCGACAAGCAGTTCCGGGCGATCGGCAACCTCAACATATAACAAACTGCAAAAGGACGACAATGAATTGATCTTATGAGTAAATTATTTAGAGTTTGGGTTTAATATTAATCAATTATGGTGTGTGTGTCTGTGTGAGGGGTATGAAAATAACTATGATGTAAAAACTAGTTACCAGAGCCAAAGAATGCAAATGAATGCAATCAAAGAGCATGCTGTGTTGTTTGGAATGCAGATGAATGATACATACAGGTGCCAAGAATGACATGAATTGATATTCACTAACTCAATCCATCATTGACGTCTCAGTTTTATTTATATTTTTCTCATTATTCTCTTCATGGCACGAGCTACCATCTCCATGAGAAGATGAACTGCACTGGAGTTAATGTCCACTAAGAACCACATATCAATTGATTATATCTCATTTCCTCTTATGTTTTGCAAATGATTCATTTATGACAAATTGAGATTATGACCACTAATGTTGCTAATAGAAATTTCTCAATGAAAATTAGATAAATATTAGACTAACAAAAATATATGATGGGTTTATAAAAATCAAAATAATTTTTGCTTTATCATCATCCTTTTTTTGCCACTTAACATGGATTCTTAGATTTGAGGAGCTCTATATACATAAGTAATAATGTTTTTTTCCAATGCAGTATGTGTCGGTATCGGATTCGTCGGTGTTGAAAAAGAATCTGCGTGGCGGTGCGTGTTTGGGGGTTATTCGGGGATTCGGATCGGATGCGTGCCCTGGCGGGCGCGGTCGAATCGTCTTCTCGGAAGGGTGGTGTCATTCCTGGTTGAGGCGCCCGACAGCGGCTCAAGAGGATTCCAGGTTTTGTGTGATCGCCACCTGCTTTTTCTAAAAGCAGGAAAATGTTGGGTTGGATTTGATCGCCTACTTGGGGAGTTTGTGGGGTCTCCGCTCTGAGACACGGATATACCGTATAAAGTGGTGAAAAACATGTAATCATATTATGCTTTCGGGGCTTGACTAAAGGAGTCTTGGGACAAAGGGGTGCAAGTGGGGTGTGGATAGGGGGGCGGCTAGTGGGATCCAGCCGTCGGGTATGGGGCGGCTACTAGGGTTTAGCCGTCCAGGGCCTGGGTTGGTTTGGGCAGAACTTCAGTAGGAAATGAGTTTGGTCTTGGACAGAGGCTAAGCTAGGTTTAGCCCGAGTTTCTGGAGGGTGGAATGAGAGGGTGTTTTTGTGTGGGGAATGAATTTTTCTCTCACAAAAGGGGCTCTCTTTCTTTCTCTCTTGGGATTTCTAGTGGGGGAAGGGAATGGTCAATTGATATCAAGTGGATTGGGAATTGGTGGATGTGAGTTGTGGATTATGTTTAAAGGCTTGGGACCTCCTCTATTTATAGTAAAAAAGAGACAGGGGTTTATCCAGGGGGTAAAAGAGTGGCTTTGTTAATAGTGTGTTTGATTAGACCCCTCATTAATCATCTGGTTCTTCTGTGAGGACTAGGTGAAGGGCGGCTACTTCTTGGTAGCCACCCCCATCATGACCTGCCAAACTTCCCATCTCCGACAAGCGGTGGCTTGGGTCGGTTACTTGGATTGATCCGGCCAAGATGGGGATGCTAAAGGTCACAACCCGCCGCAATGATTAGCATGTAATGCTGCTTTATGTCACATCCAGGGAAGCGGTTCAAGGTCGACCAGGGGGGCGGCTAGTGCTAACTAGCCGCCTGGTATGGGGCGGCTAGTTAGGGCTAGCCGCCCCTTACTAGGGACTCGGGATTTCTCTAGGGTTTTGGGGCTTAGAATTTTTCTAGGTGGCGGTTCCTGGTTTGGGCCAGGGTTTAGGGTTAGGTCTGGGGTTTCCGGTCAGGCTAGGGTTTAGGGTTAGGTCTGGGGTTTAGGGTTTCTGGTTTATGGTTAGGGCTTCCGGTTTGGGCCAGGGTTTAGGGTTAGGTCTGGAGTTTAGGTTTTTTTGGTTTAGGTTAGGGTTCCCGGCTTGGGCCAGGGTTTAGGTCAGGGTTAGGGTTTTCGGTTTCCTGAACTTTTAGTTTTCTATTAGATGTCCAAATGTAGGTTATTTCCGAGGTGTTTACTTGAAGTATTTCTGTCTTTCTGAACGGTCAAAATTGGGGTATCTACAGTATGGATCCAAAAAAATAATACAGTTACCAAGTTTAGAGATCTTCATATGAGGATTGGGTAAGTTCATACACATAATATTACTCAATCATTTTATCACAATGTGATTATTAATATGGTCGTTTTCTTATTGTTGTAGCGTTTTGTGATAGCAGAATATTTGTAACCACTGGTACAAGGGAGATATGCTTTGGGCATTTTACAGCTTCATATGCAAAATGTAATTGACTATTATCAAGCTATTACACGCATCTTCGTGCTTCGATTACTTCAGGCACAAAAACTGGGATTGGGTTATGTTGCACAGTAAGAGAGGGAATGATCGTTCTTCGCAAGACTAAGCTCCATTGTGTCGATAATTTCTATAGAATGTTTTTTTGTTCGAACATCTGAATCAAATGGGTCTAATCGTATGTTGTATATAATATTTTGACTTGGTTTGTACTGACTGTGGTTTGAAGTTTCTTAAACTATTTTCTTCAAACTACTGATTCAAATATAGCATGTACTTGTTTTTCATATGATGGCTTCCAGTTTCGAACTTAGTAAATTATGGGTATGAATTTTAAATCCCCAAGTTGCAATGTGATTCTCCTTGGCTGTTTTAAATCTTGTTTCATGTTGGTCAATATAGTGCTTATTTATAACCATATAAATTTACCAAAAATGAGTTTGAAATGTACTGGTTGAATGAGATGTTTTAAGCAATCAATTCTGTCAACATTAATACTGGCGAATCATGCAGAACCAAAACAATGTCGATATTATACAATAACTTACACTAGTAGTATTGACTTATTCAAGTTCAAGATAGTAGTCCAACATGGACTTCGACATCAATAGTGTCAATATTATACAACAACTTCAACACTAGTAGTGTCGACCTGTCCAGGTTCAAGACTGTAGGTTCAACACGGACTTTAACATCAGTAGTGTCGATATTATATAACACCATTACACTAGTAGTGTCGACCTGCCCAGGTTCAAGACAGTAGGTCCAATACAGACTTCGACATCAGTAGTGTCGATATTATACAACAACTTCGACACTAGTAGTGTCGACCTGTGCAGGTTAAAGACAGTAGGTCTAACACAGACTTTAACATCAGTAGTGTCGAGATTATACAACACCTTCGACACTAGTAGTGTTGACCTGTCCAGGTTAAAGGCAGTAGGTCCAACACAAACTTCGACATCAGTAGTGTTGATATTATACAACTTTGACACTACTAGTGTCGACCTGTCGATATTATATAACATATTTTGAGGGTGGAGACAGGTAGGGGTAGGTGAGGTTTTTATGGGGTGGAATGGGATGGGGTGGTGTTGGTTTTTAATTAAACATTATAAGTGAATATTTTAAGGGGTGGGGTGGATACCTAATGGGGTGGTAATAACCACACCCTTCTTATTAATGTCACGGGTTATGTCAGATTGGGTTGATTTTCTCCTGTTAAAAATAAGAGAGAAAAACACTTTAACACTTCCAACTCCTGACCCAACCCGTCCGAGTCTCATGACAAACAGACTATCAAATGGATTCATTTTTACAGGATTGTTAGGAAATAGTGAACATAGAAGGGAAACACCATCAGAGAGGAGCATTTCCAAGGAAAAGCCCAATTTTTTCGTCCTAAAAATACTTGGATGGTTTAGAAAATATAAAAGAAAATGATACGTTCAAACCCGTTTGCAGCCCCATACACGCTACTGACCGAATGTATCAACACCAAAATAGAATACAACTTGTAACCATGGACATTCAAATAGGCAAGAATACCAAGTTCAAAGTTTAAAGATGGTGTCAAATATGAATTTCAGCCACCTGAAATGCGAAGGCTTGCATGAAGATGAACCCAGTTGAAGCAAAGCCTGATTTTTTAGTGAAACTTCAGATATTATTAACTAGACTAACAGCTTTACTGTTATAGTCCTCATGAAAAATGGGCAAGTATGATTGTATTCTCTACTTCCTCAAAGTGGATTGATTTTTTTTTTTTACACTCAAAATTGGTTACCACTTATAGAAATTAATGAACTTGATTTACATACACACTGGAATTCTGGAAACGAGCAACAAGAACGATTTTTTTACTCGCACATTCTCTACTGCATGCATTTGCGCAAAGAGAAATTGTGTTTTCTGAAATAAGTTATAACTTGAAACATTTAGCTTCTTTCATCCGAAATAAATATATCAGGAAAGTTCAGAGATCACACGATCACATTTGTCTTCCAAAATCTTTATAGCTTCGGTGAACAGTGTTTCTGGAGGTAGTTGCCCCACTGATTCGATGGTAACTGCAGTAATAAATAGTAATGCGTTAGAGATTCTGATCAAATTCTAAATGAGCACAGACAATTCAGGTTATAGCATACATCAATAACATAAAGTGCACGGAAAATGAAACAAAGTAACTTTACCATTAACAAAAAAGAATAGACACCATCATTATTACCACTATCAAAGGCCCTACATATCAACCGATTAGTCAGCTAAAACAATCAGATGGACTTCTTCACCCATATGCAAGTTGTTTTTAATCAAAATTTGTGTTTTCCAGAGATTATAAACGGTTTATATCTTTTAATATAATATATATATATATATATTGCCTAGTGCCAATATAAAATGGAAACATCAGCAAAATTCAAGTTCAATATTGAGAGCTTGCACAGAATGGGTAAGACATATAATTTTCCCTCTATTGGACTACAAGGAACCTATGCGGAAATTTGCTAGTAGTGAACAGTACCACAAGAAATGTTGAAACTGGATCGCTTGGGGGGAAATGGTAGGTTAGAGGGTAAGTAAGCCATTGTCCATTTAGATTCATCTGATGAGAATATTATTCAATATAAAGGATGTGGGGAAACTATACTTAAAGCTGCATAAGTTCCTTTCCACTTGATAATGCATGCTAGACGCATGGGAGGCCATTTCAATGTGGATACATGTGTTCATGGATTCCATCTGCAATAAACAATTAGGACACACTTTCTGGCTGAACAGAGTTATCTCAGAAGAAACTCTCCATGGGAAAAGATAACCAATATAATCCTAGATGTTGCATGTGCGCTTTCACATGCATTTTTCCAACTACCAGAACCATTCAACTTGGACCATCTAAACGCTTAATAAATTTTTTTTGTCTAAGTAGTAATATGTATCATGTATATATCAAGTTCTTAGCATAGTCATTCATCTCATGTGCTACTTACAGATAAAGTGATTCTTGACACGCCTTAGCGCCACACGATTTTCCCATCCTTCCCCACGAATACACTCTCTGCATAATGTGCATGCTCGGGGTCGGGCCACAACAGCTTTCTTCTGACCTGCAAACAGATAAAAAAACCAAATCCCATTATAAAATATTACTTGTAGAAAATTAACCAATTAGGCTACTTGTTCTCTAATGGAGATGAAATGCAACAAACAGTATCTCTCGCGCACAGATTCAGTAAATAACTAGGTTTCTTCCTTCCCCATAGCTAAGTCATAACACCAAACAATTAGGATCAGAACCTTTTATATTCCCCTTAATAATGGGAATAACCACCACTGCCATCATCTGCTAGTGATGAGGCATTCAACAAGCTCCATTTGATTAATAAAATAACTATCCTCATGTAAACTGCCGTTAACATACCATCTCTGAGAAACAGGAAAGACCAGAACTGATATATTAACAATAAATAAACATCAGAGGATGCACCCCCCCCCCCCCCCCCCCCCATTAAAAAAAAAAAAAATTCTCAAGTCAAACCTTGCAAATTTAAGCCTAATAAAATACTGGAGGATGTATTTAATCATTCCAATTTGTAAAAAAGACAATGAACATAATTCTTTCTCCAAACAACCTGGTTCTGCTTCCCTAGGCTGTTAGAGGCTTCTGTGGATAGCGTGGGGTCAGTGGACCATTTTTGTGTTAGCCAAGCATGGGTGAGCCATTGGGACGTACTCATGCGGAGGAATTTGCAAGGTGAGGATGCTGATTTGCATGTGGATTTGCTTAGGGAGCTTCACTCTTTCACTCCTTTAGCAGGCTGTGCAGATCAGGTTGTTTGGAGGCTGCATCCGAGTGAAGGCTTCTCGGTCAGCCGATGCTATGATTGGTGGAGAGAGAAGCCAGAATCGAGGCCACCGCGGGAAAAGCGAAGGAAATCTGGAAACCCAAGATTCCTAAGGTAAATTTTTTTTGTGGGTGATGTATAAGGACATATTACTCACTAAGGTTTATCGTGCTAGGTGGGAACATCTAGCGGACACGGCCATATTTTCAGGATTGTATCTTATAATCTTAAAAGAAAGTTCAGTGTGGTAGACTCCCATATTTTCTTAAATTGGGGCGTGCATTGAGTAGGGTGAGCTTCAATGGGGGAAGGTTGCTTATTGTAGATAAGCACTTCTTTGAACCCGTTGTAGATCCCTCTAAAAAAATGCTTTGGGCACTCCCTTATCTTATATAATATAAGTTTCCTGCCATTTTTTCATTACCAATCTTAGAAAATGTGGAATAATTTCCAGCGTATGGAGAAAGAAATAACTAACCTTTTCCAACATCTTCAATGTCAAAAACCTTGACTGGGCATTTATTGACGAGCTCTACTGCCATTTCATCTTCAACTTCTTCCAACAGTACAACCTATACAAGAATGTTACAGAAATGAGGTGCTCTCTTTCACAAAAGTCATTCATAAATAGATATAAAGAAGACATGGAAATTAAGCATATTCTTTTACCTCTGGGAGCATCCTATACCATGCTGTAGCCACAGGAGACCACTTTGCATGAGTTTTGCCAACACCCTTTACAGCATGAGCTTCAAGTTCAATTTCCTGCAAAATACACGAGAATTCATGAACTTGGAAGCTAATTTAACGAAGAATGCAAGCAAGCCCTATAGATCTTTTGTTCCTTAGAAGCAAGAGGCCCAAGACATAAAAGCATGATGTCATATCATTCAATAATACTCCTTTCCTAAGATAATAGAAGATACACCTAGACAAAAAGGTTACAATGATGGAAACTAAAAAAATGAAATGAGTTCACTTACAAAGAGGAAGAATAATATAGAAGAGATAAAGCTCAAGTAGAAAAGCCACTGCCAAGTACACAACCAATTAGCCAAATCACCAGCAACACTACTAATATCAAGTAAAGAGGGATTATTATATGTCAAACATTATCTGGATTATATTCATTAAATTTTGGGAACCGAGAACAAATTGTTTTATTGTGTGTCAAGTCTGTTTTCTTTGAATAAAAGGAAGCAACAACTGGACTTTTAACAGAAACTACTGCTCCAAGATGAAAATGAAATACATATTTGAGTTAATGTTTAACTGAACAGTATCTGGAACATGAAGCCCTCCCATGTTCAGAATCAGATTGATTTTTGAAATTTCTTTAACAGTTCTGGATGAGCTGGTGTTGGTGGTGTGCTTAAAATTCACCATTCTAAAATTGTTAACATAACGAATGGAAATGGCCACAGCTCTACAGAGGCTGAAATCTTGAAGAATCAGAACCAAACTGTAGGTGAAACACTGAAATATGTTATTACTTGGATACTTGAGGGAAATTCAGAATAAAAGTCGTTTGTGGTTCAATGACTCTGAGAAATAACATCCATGGTGCAGAGGTCAAAGACATCATATAATGTTATTGGTGTAATCCCTCCTTGAGGTTGCCCTTCAGACACATCATGTCGGAAGCCAACTCAGACATGAAACCAAAAGAATAATGTTTTACAAATGGATATTTACTATTATCTTCTTCTTTTTTATAATAATTTACTATTATTCTTGTTAAGATAGTGTACTGTATTACCTCCAACAAGCAATGCACTCTTTTATATGGCATATTTCACACAGCTTTATTTATCCGAAGTTACATAATTCATGAAAAAGGAAATCCAAATAAAACCTATCTTCAACTGACTCCTATGGTGTAGTAAAATAAGAAAAGGTACAATATACAAAAATCTTATTAGATGGTTTGTCTGCAACTTGGATATCGTTTGACCATGAATTTACAAGAAAGCATGTGCAATCAAAGACAAATGGTTTTGGGCAAAGAGGGATTGGGGCAATATGTTCGAAGGTGTGTAGAAGGGTACAAAAGAAACTATACTTCTTCCTCAATGATAATAAGCACACAAGTTTAGAAAATAAATGTGCATTTATGAGAAAGGCAAGAAAGAAAGAAAGAATAAATGAGACAATCTAGTCAAAACCTTAAAGAGATATGAAGTTGAGCTTACCTGGCCTGGTCCCAGCTTAGCAATAATAATATCATCATGCTTAACACGGATTAATTTGGAGGAAAGCTCTGGCAAGGTATCCTGACTACAACTGAAAGAAGTGTATTTCTTTTTATTTGATGATTTAACCCCTGTTTCCATTTCAAGCTCACTCCCTTTTGGCAGCCACTTCAGTTGATCAGACTTTACTGCAAACACATTATTTCAGGAAACAGTACATATAGAAAAATATATATATAGATGGAAGACAAGCAAAGGAGAAAATGAAATACAACACCAAGTTCCAAAACACCTCAATATTGGAGCACATCCTACCTGTAAAGCGTGGACCATTTCTTTTACATGAAACATGTAATTTGAAAACTATGGTATTCTTCTCATTTGGAGAATCATTTTCTGCCAAAATAAGCATCCAATTTGCGCAAATGAGATGGTGATGTCAAATTAGAACATATGAATAGGATCATAACAGAGGCATAACACATATTCCAAGAAAAAAACCTGAAATGTATTCAAACAGCCTGGGGTCAACCTCGATTGGAATGAGGCCCAGTCTGTGTGCTAGCACCTCATCCTGGATGACTGATGTGTTGTTGACCATTAGGACCTTCTCAATTGCCATTGTTGGAAGCTACATGACAATAGCACTAACCTTAATAATTATATATCACATAATAGACATGTACAAAAATTGAAATGGAACATGGTTCTGAAACAGGATCACAGAGAAAACATAATACAAACTCCATGAAAACCATGCAAATCCTCAAACATCAATTGCCTCATATGAAGGGGATTTAAGGAAAAGATACAAATAAATTTATGCCATGTCAAATGCAATCATGAAGATGTTGGACCAAAAAACTAGGTTCTTCTTTCCTGAAATAAGGGAGGGCCATAGGCGCCCCACCAAATCTTATATTAAAGAAACAATAGTACACATCCAACACAAGGAAAGACAAGTTGCCACCCAAAGCAAAAGTGAATTACACATACCCCATATGCAAAAGTTACAACCCTTACTTGATTCCCGCACACTCAATAATCAATCTCCTCTCCAAGCAATTAAACTATCCAAAATATTCAACCCCACTTAAACTGGCCGCAGTCACCAGTTAGATTCAAAATGGTCATTATTCCTATACAATGTAATATGATATTCTCTTAATTTCACCTGAAGCCGATAAAAACCTGGTTTAGGATGCCAAGTTTCTGTTTTCATCTCCTAACATGGCATCCATATGTCAAACGCTTATCACATGCCTCAACACTCACTTATCAAATGGGTTTCATCTGAAATCTGATAGAGCGGGCAAGCACACTTTTTATAGACCAAAACAGGAATAATCAGAGAGGCATCTGGCACAAGAAAACTAATCTGTCCAATTTGCATTGATAAAGATTAAAGACTGTAAAGGGTGCAACAAGCATGATATGAAACATAACAATTATGTGGAAAACCATGCAATGCATCGAACACAAACAATCTCATATGAAGGGAAATTATGGACAAGAAACAATTGAATTTATGACATGCCAAATGCAATCGGGAAAATATTGAACTAACAAACTAGGTTCTTCTTTTCCTCAAACAAGGGTGGGGAGGTCCACCAAATCTTATTAAAAATGGCAAACATCCGACAAGAGAGACAAATTACCTCCCACTGCATAAATGTACTCACTTAACCGATATGCAAAAATTACAACCCTTCCCACTAAACAATCACTCTTCCCTCCAAGCAATTAAATTATCCAAAATGCTTAACCCCACTTAAACTGGCCGGGGTTATTAGTCAGATTCAAGATGGTCACTACTCCTATATAATATCATATGAGATTCTCTTTATTTCACCCGAAGCTAATAAAAACCTGATTTAGGATGCAATCTCTTACATCCATCTCCTAACCTGACATGGGGATCTGAAATAATACAATTTCATGGAGATTTGAAATATAATATCAGATTATTCCCACCTATTCTGATACCGTTATACACGCTTTTTTCTTTCATAAATGCCTAGGGATGCAACTTGGGTCGGGTTTGAACCCGATTTGTACATGGGTTGGGTTGGCCAATTCGGGTTCGGGTTGGCCAATTCGGGTTGACTCACAAATCGGGTTGGGTTCGGGTTGACCTCACTCACAACCCGACCCAACCCGATCCCGTAAATTAATAGTTAAAAAAAAATCATGGCCGTCCATTCTGTAGCTTCTAAATATGGGTAGTCCAAATTTTAGATAAACTTAACTAATCTTACGGGTTGGGTCGGGTTGATTTATGTAATTTACACATCATGTTAGAAATTCGGGTTAGGTCGAGTTGGTCTAATTCGGGTTGAAAATCAGGTTGGGGTCGGGTTAGTCCAATTCGGGTTAGGTCGGGTTGGGTCGGGTTGGTTTATTTAAATTCGGGTTGGGTTCGGGTTGGTCCAATTTGGGTTGAAAATCGGGTTGGGTTGGGTCGGGTTAGGGTCGAGTAGTTTGGAATTCGGGTTGGATTCAGGTTGGGGTCAACCCGAACCCAACCCGCCCGAGTTGCAGCCCTATAAATACTGTTTTCAACTATTCTTTTCCGTAAAAGACTTTTTTTTTTCACCTTTAATTAACACACATGAACTAAAATTTGAAACCAGGAGTCGAATTTTGAAAAAAAAACATGTTTGGAACCGATTATATAAAACCGGTTTAGCAAAAGCATAATCAGTTTCTCAATTGGTCCCAAACAAGGAAGCTCAGTAATCAATGTCTAATTTTAGAACAACAGAACACACACATATTCTTCATGCACATCTGATTTATTAGATATTGTTGAATTCACAGGAATGCTGTATTTGTCTAGCCAACTACAGAGACTCATAAGAAGTTAGGTAACTGCCATGCTCCCATTTATTCCCCCTCGGATGTGTTGATCAATGGCTGAGGATCATAACTTGTTGTCCTCTATGTAAAAAAGATATACAAAATGTATAGTGACAAGAGCTTTGATACACTCAACCCCACTTTTAACCATATATTTTAGTCTTATGCTTTTACATGGTGTATATACATTTATATGAAAATACATTCATTATTTTATGTTTTTCATATAAAGATATACACTCAAAATGTTAAAAGTGGAATAAAAAATATAACTGGATGTACCCTTTTTTTTCATAGTGATAGACATATGTGATATGTTTTCCTCAAGTACAGTGGCATCTGCAGACTGCAGTACAAAAATATATGCTAAATGTACTTCCCACACTAATAGTGGTGCTGTAATATCCAAAATAAAAAGAGTGGTACAGAAACAATTATTTGACAAAGCACAACTATTTGTTGCATCCAAAGGACATGTTTTATTCATATTAATAAAATTCACCTGCACACACGTTTTGTTTTTATTACTTGCTTCTTGTACATTCATTTTTTTTACAGAATCTATTAGAATTGAATTTGTAGAAAGAAAAAAGAATTTCTTTTTAGACCAGAAGTCCAAACTAATCCTAAGTCCAACCAAATTGTGTGAAGAATTCAATTCCAAAAAATCAAAATTGAAGGTTTTACTCTACTCGTTACCAAACTGACCCTAAGTCCAGCCAAATTCTTTAAAAAATTCAATTCCAAAAAACCAAAATTGAAGGTTTTACTCTGTACAAGGGATGAATTCTTATAACATAGGCCAATGCAGGTTATGTAGTTTTGGAAGGTTGATAACTTAGGTTCATGCACTCAAGGATCAAGCAAACAAGGACATGCATGTGAACCTATGTATATATTTCTCACCAAATAAATCATCTGTATTTTCAAAATTTCATGGTTGATTTACATAGAAAACAACATTACATAAACAATTGACAGAAGAGGACATGTAAAAAAATGTAAGAAAATATTAGTGTAAGAAAGATATTAGTGGCAAAACCATGACTTGATCAATAACAGAAACAAATGCCTTCATATAGCTCTCTGGGAATTGACCCTCCGTAACCAGTGAAATTGGAAAATGATATGTCGAGTTCAACATGGAAGTTCCATTCACAGTCCTCATAGTTTTTTTTATAAAGAAAAATATATACTCATTCATTGAAATACATATTGTTATAAAAAGTGAAGTATACACTTAAATATACTAGTATATTTTATCTATGAAAAAAAAATTAATATTTGACATGCTTATCTCTTACCTCAACACTACAACCGACTCATTTTTCAAATGGGTTTCATTAGAAATCTGCTATTAGTGGGGAAACACGCTCACCAATTTCCATAAACTTGAGTTCACATAATATAGAGGCATCCAATGCAAGAAAAACAATCTCCAATTTTTGCATTCATAAAAACTACAAAAAGGTACAACAAGCATGCATGAAATGTAAGAATAATTACATGGTGCATCAAAGATGAACTGCCACATGAATTTATGCCAGGTCATATGCAATCATGAACGTATTGAGCTAACAAAATAGGTTTTTTTTTCTTTCTGAACTACCAAATCTTATTAAAAAATGGCAAAAATCTGACAGAAGGAGAGAAAGTTGTCTCCCCAAGCCATAAAAAAACAAAAACAAAAACATAACATAACATGAAACATAACATAATCACACAATCCAAACACCTCAAATTCGGCAAAAATGAAACAGCGTTACCTCGGATATGATGATCCTCCTGAACGCGTTGGCCAGCGCCGCATCGATCCCGACCATGTCGAACTCCATCTCATCTTCCGTCAGTCTAGTCACATCAATCTTGAAATCCCTACAAAAGTTTTCAATTCGGAGACCGTTGTCGACCCCCATCGACGCGTAGGCCCCGGAGTACTGAATCCCCTCTGTCTTCGCGAACCAACAAAGGAAAAAAAACCCGGCTTTTCAACAAAAGAACCCAAAACGGACCGAGAGAGGGGGAGAGGGGGGGGGGGGGGGGTGTGGAACTCACATGGGTTGGGGCGTCGGCGCCGCAGAGGACTCTGGTCCTTTGGAGCTCGAGGTGCTCGGGGAGCTGCCCCATCGGAACGTCCGGCATGTCCAGGGCAGAAATCCTCGGCATGGCTGGCTTAGAGAGAGAGAGAGAGAGAGAGAGAGAGGGTTAGGGCTTTGGGAGAGATTTTGTTTGTGAGGGTTTTAGCGAGGGTTTTGTGTTGGGTAATCTGGACCGGCCGAGTTAGACCGGGTTTGAACATGGACCGGGCCGAGTTGAACCGGGATCATCGTATGGGATGTGCGAGGGACCCACGAGCCACGATTAGGCCTGTCAACGGGTCAGCTCCGAACTGGTTCAAGGTGGACCTAAACCTGACCCATTGCAAGACCCACCCGTGGAACCCAGGTCAGACCCAACCCAAGATACATACAATACAAGTATACAACCAATCACAAGTTCACAACAAAATCAACATAGATACATTATATATATAGAATGAATTGTTAATCACCGTAAATCCATCATACACGAAACATAATTACACAGAATTAATCGTTTTATTAAAAACAATGGGAAGGAGAAACTATTCACTGTTTTTGAGCATGAGCCTGATGTAAAGCGGAGAATTAGACACTTTAGCGAGAAAATGGAGATTACCTTCTGAAATTGGTTGAGACATGAGAGACCGGAGGTGAAGAGTCTCGACGGAGATGGAGACGACCACAATGGAGATCGTGGAGATGGGATAGAGATGAAGACGATGGAGATAAGAATCAGCGCGGCAAGGTCTCTTTCTCTAGGTCATTCTGTCAGAAAAACAGAAAAAGTTGGGTGATTAGTCACTCTATGATATATAAATGGGCTTGGTTATTGGTTATGGACCTATGGTCTTTATGGGTGTAAAAACATAAATGGGCCAAAATGTCATTGTTACGAAAAATAAAAAGTTAGAACTTGTATACTAAACTAATAGCTTAATAAATAATAACATATAAGTTTATATATAAAACAATCGGGTCTCGGGTTTATAGGATCAGGTCGGGTTAAACCCGAACCTGACCCGTTTATATGTTTCAGTCTACCTGTTCAGATTCAAAACGGGTCGGATATATTACACATGTAATCGGATCCGGGTCAGATCGGGGCAACCTACTCACAATGAACGTAAAAATTGTGCAATTACGTAACCAAACGCACCCATGCAACGTATGCTTTGTGTGTATGTTGTTGATCGACCTCTCCTCTACTAATTTTACTTATTTGAACATGTTTGCTTTAATTTAAATAAATTTTTTATAAAAAAATAAATAATAATGGATGAGAAAAATGAAAGTGAAGTAATCTGGATCAAGTCAATACATCCACTTGATGAGAGAACTAAAAGTGAAGTTTTGGCTATGGTGAATTAAGTTTAAAATTAAAAAACTCCAATACAATTAATTAATTAAGATTTCAAAAATGTTTCATATTTCTTGTAATTTTTAATTAATTAATAATAATTAATATATTTATTGTATCTTGATAGTGCAAGACTCCATTACGTGAGATCCATTGAAACCGATGAATTTTTAAATCTGGTCATTTTTTTCAATTAAATGAATTGTTTTTAAAACATTGGTTGAAGATTATCATACTGATTTAATACAATTACAGCCACAGGAAAGAAACACACAAATGCCACCGTTGATCTTGCTCTCTTTCTTACCTTTCTAGTGTGAAAACTTTAATTGGATACCTTACCTTCTTAATGGTTGATGTCAATATAGTATAGGGTTTTTAGCATGTATATCATCCAAAAACATGCTATGTATTTTTATACCACTTAAAATAACATATTTATTGTTATACAATTGGAATATGTACAAATTATGCATATTTACTATCCTAGTTAATTTTTATCCAAAATTCTATTAAAACGTTAATGTCTTGGAGAAATGACCAAATTACCCTTTTTTATTTTGTATATTTTACCCCACCAAATACAATATTTATAAAAACAAACAAATATTACTTTTAACATGAAAATGATAAATTTCATCTAAAATTCAAACATAAAAAAGACAAATAAAAATTTCATCTAAACCTACAAACTATTTATTAGCGAAGACATAATAATTATTAATATTTACTTTAATAGGAATGAAATAAAATATTATGAGAGCAGTTAATAATATATATTACAAAATGATAAAAAAAAATTTAAAATTAAATCTTGATTGGAATAAAAGGAAGTAAGGGATACGATTGAATGTCTTATGTTTGATTTGGAAAGAACAAGATTAACTATTGCGTTGATGTGATTTTATCTTCTTTACTTATTTGTTAAGAACTAACTATGATTAAGTTTTATTTTAGTTGAAAAAGATAAATGAGGGGCACATTTTTTCATTACGAAAAATTATAATGTTATAAAAATAAATAACATATTTTTTTAATGGTATACATGCAAAAATCCCTATATTATATATATGATCCCCGAGTGTTAGAAAATTTTCAGATCATTATACAAATAATATTTATATTTATATTAATACGTATTGATGAGATTCTATATTTCTATATGTATGTGTCTGGATGGATAATACATGTCCATCAAAAAGTTAAAAACCTTTAAATTTTTTATATCAATACATACTAATGGAATTTCATGTGTCCATCCAATTGCATTAGTGAGATTGTTATCATTGGTTTTTTAATGATAAAATATTTTTAACTCTTTGACATAATGTGTGAGTTAGAATGTCTACCCATTTTTCTATATAAAAAAAAATTTATATCCAAGATGTGCTAACATAAACTTATGAAAATATTCGGATGGAATTGGAAAGCCTATTAATAACTATTAATAGCTCAACCTTTCAAAGAGACGAAAAGAAATTCATTGCACACCTTATTTTTTCCACCTTGGCATCAACAACGGGCCGGCCCGGCCCGTAAAAACTGAACCCAAAGCCTGCGAGCTTGTTTGGCTAATGGGCTAGAGCCAGGCCGACGCGGGACCAAAAAGAAAGCTCGGGCCTGAACGGCCCTGTCTTGCTGGACCTGGGCATATGGGACAAAAAATAATAATACACTCAATTACATTCACCAACTAAAACTAAGACCTCCCATGTTTTCATTTTTAAAAAAACAATAAACATAATTTAATGAAGTATATGCTTTAATAAAAAATACATATGGTTTCATTTCGAGTTGAATGAATCAATTTTTAGTAAATGTAAGAAAAAATTGAGTGAGGTACATCCATCATCTAACGATGTATATGTTTAACTGAATCTGTAACGAGGTATATAGGTTTGTGTTTTGGACCGATAAAAAAACAGTGTAGCAGCACTCAAAAAAAAATTAGTAGGGGGTTTGGCTCTACAATAGCAGTAGCGGGCCACCTAATCTGGGGGTGTTATTATTTAATAGTTGGGGAACACCAGCTCCTCCCTTTCTATATTATTAAACGGGGGTTCAAGTGCCCCCTCCCCCCCCCCCCCTCCCCCGGCCTCCCACGGGTCCACATGTTGGTTCTATGGATCCGACCTGACCTAAAAATGGGTCGATTTTTTACCTTATGATTCCAAGTTGGGCGGGGTCGGACTTTCAAGAGTTTCAGATCAAATGATAATCTTACTTCCACTAAAGTATATGGAGGGGTAAAAATTTGCTTACCGGGTTCGGGTAGTTGAATTCGGCCTCTCCTGTCTCCTCGACCGGTACCGCTTGGTTGCCGGCGATCCTCTTCCTTGAACGAACTGAACTCGAGAATAGATCTAACGATGAGGGTCCGCGGTGGACCGATGGACGGGGTTTTTGGTGTGGTTTGGACTGAACCTGACGTCATCTCTCAGGTTGCCTACGTACTCTAGTTTAGGGATCAAGTCACACGTAGTTCCTCTCTTTGGTGGTGGGATTTCACACCGGAAATGGTCCTGTGCCAAGGGGCTAGTGGAAAAATGTTTTCTCCCCCTCTCTAGAGAATTGATTGTCTATTTATAGTATTTTGGTGGGTGCCATAGAATCAATGGTTGATCTTTATTTCATCGGACGGATGAGAAAAGATCACTTATTTAGGTGATCAAATCCATGTATATTTAGGGATTGTAGAATCAATAAATGATTGTCCTTGATAAATACACATATTTTGTTTGGGATTATATGGAATCAATTAATGATGTTTTCAAATCTAACATATATTATTAGGATTTGGAATCAAATATTGATAACTCCAAATCCAAAATATATGTTGTTAGGATTTTAGATATCCTTAATGATAGTAACGATATTGTTGGGATTTGGTGGACACAGTCATTGATGACTTGATTTGGTGATAAATACCAGTATTGATTGAATTTGAATGCTAATAATTATCAGTTAATGCAATATATCTAAGAAGATTAAGGCAATATCTGATTGGATAAATATTGACTTGGCATGTTGCAATTGGTCAGGTATGGGCCTTTGAATTGAGTCTCTTCAAGCCCAGGCTGGATGGACCATTGTTTCGCCGGGTTGGATCCGATGGGACCCACGACCCGGCCCGCTTTGAGTAGCCTAGAAATTTGGCTCCCACAGATGCCCCCTTTTCCCTACTCGATTGAGAGCTCTTCCTGTCGAGTGGAAAAAACTTTGTACAAGGCGCCACGTGTTGGGCCGCAACCTATGTCACTTTGAAACGATTTATCTCGGGTTGGGGGCGTATCCTTTTTTATTTGATAGCTCACCTCGTTTCATATGGGGTACCGGATGGAGGCGTCAGGTGTCAGCTTTACTGAACCGACGGGACGTTGTTTCGACAAGGGCACCCGATGGTTTACGAGGGACTTGGATAATTCCCCCACCGTAAATGGTTGCTTTGGTTCGAGGAATCGCGGGGCGAAGACGAAGAGGCGGATCTTCAGCCTATAAATTGTTTGGATGAGGGTGCCCCCCGCCATTCGTGTCATGTTCACCCAGAGCTTCCGATTTTTTCGTTCGTTTCTCGCCTTTCTTCGTTTCGGTTGGGATGGTACAAGTCCCGCTATGATTGATCGTTGTTTCTTGCGCACCGCAAACCAAACTTTGACGGCTGGTGGGATTTCACGGGGATCTGGCGTTTGTCAGCTGTGACAAGATGATGCTTCGGTCTTGTTTGAATGCGGGTTTTAGCCGTTAGGACGGCGTTAACCTGTAGAGGTTTGTCTCATGGTAGGCTTGAGCCGTTTGCGTGACGTGGCCTTTGATGGTGCACTTTTTGTTGAACTTGAGTCGTGGGCGCGACAATGGCATCACCACTAGACAACGTGTTGCCCCTGGGCTTGAACCACTAAGATGGCTTCACCTTGTGGAGGTCGGTCTGTTCCTCTGACTTGAACATCAAAACGGCGCTGTCATGTGGGGTTCAGGGTGTGTCTCATTGGTTTGAACCACCTGTGCGACGTTACCCTTTGGGACCAACATTGAGCCACCCCAGGTCCGAACCGGTTGTGCGGCGTCACCCTATGGGGTAGGTTCGTGGAATATGGGTCAATGGTGAGCCGCGTGTCCTTACGTGATATGTTGTCCTTTTTGTATAAACCACAAGGTGGTGTTTCTTGCAGGATAAGATGTTGCCCCCTGGCTCGGGCCTCAAGGGCGATGTTTCAATTGGCAGTTGATATTGATCTTGCTAGCGTGAATAGTCAGACGGTGTGGCTCTTAGAGATTGGTTCCGAAGTTGCCTTGAGCTTGAGTAGTTTTCACGATGTCGCCGAATGGGGCGAAGCGAGCGAGTCGTCTAGGGTTTGAGTCGTTCATATGATGTAGTCGAATGGGACGACGTGAGCGGGTCACCTTGGGCTTGAGTTGTTTGTACAACGTAGCCGAACGGGGTGACGTGAGCGAGTCGCCTTGGACTTGAGTCGTTTGTACGACATAGCCGAACAGGGCGACGTGAGCAAGTAGGGTCACCTTAGGATTGAGTCGTTTGTACGATGTAGCCAAAAGGGGCGACGTGAGTGAGCCGCCTTGGTCTTGAGGTAGCCAAGCGGGGCGATTATAAGGGTAGGGCCACCTTGGGCTCAAGCCGCTTAACCGAACGGGGTGGCAGTGAGAATGGACCACCTCGGGCTTGAGCCGCTTGCGTGACGTGGCCGAACAAGGTAGCTCTGAGAGTCGGACCACATCGGATGTGAGTCATTGGGTGACGTGGCCGAACGAGGTGGCTGTAAGAATTTGACCGTCTCGGGGTTGAGCCGTTGCTAGGCGAGAGGCTATTGTGTTCGAACTGTCTCGGGCTTGAGCCGCTACAAGCGACGTGGTCAGCGAGAGGCAGAGGTACTGTCTCGGGCTTGAGCCGCTTTGAGCGACGTGGCCGGCGAGAGGCAGAGAGTTCATACCGTTTCGGGCTTGAGCTGCTCCGAGTGAAGTGGCCGACGAGAGGCAGAGGTACCTTCTCGGGCTTGAGCCGCAGCGAGTGACGTGGCTGGTGAGAGGCAGAGAGTTCGTACCATCTCGGGCTTGAGCCTCTAGAAGTGACGTGACCAGCGAGAGGCAGAGAGTTCGTACAGTCTCGGGCTTGAGCCACTGCGAGCGACGTGGCCGGCGAGATGCAGAGAGTTTGTACCTTCTTGGGCTTGAGCCGCAGCGAGTGACGTGGCCAGTGAGAGGCAGAGAGTTCGTACCGCCTCGGGCTTGAGCCGCTAGAAGCGACGTGACGGGCGAGAGACAGAGAGTTTGTACCGTCTCGGGCTTGAGCTGCTGCGAGCGACGTAGCCGACGAGAGGCAGAGAGTTCGTACCATCACGGGCTTGAGCCGCTGCGAGCGACGTGGCCAGCGGGAGGTAGAGAGTTCGTACCGTCTCGGGCTTGAGCCATTGCGAGCGACGTGGCCGGCGAGAGGCAGAGAGTTCGTACCTTCTCGGGCTTGAGCCGCAACGAGCGACGTGGCTGGCGAGAGGCAGAGAGTTCGTACTTTCTCGGGCTTGAGCCGCTAGAAACGAGGTGACCGGCGAGAGGCAGAGAGTTCCTACCGTCTCGGGCTTGAGTCGCTGCGAGCGACGTGGCCGGTGAGAGGCAGAGAGTTCGTACCGTCTCGGGCTTGAGCCGCTGTGAGCGACGTGACCGGCGAGAGGCAGAGATTGAGCGTTCGTATCAACTCGGGCTTGGGCTGCTGCGAGCGACGTGGCTGGCGAGAGAGAGATTGAGCGTTTGTTCCAACTCGGGCTTGAGCGACTGCGAGCGACGTGACCGACGAGAGGCAGAGATTGAGCGTTCGTACCAACTCGGGCTTGAATCACTGTGAGCGATGTGGCCAGCGAGAGGCAGAGATTGAGCGTTCGTACCAACTCGGGCTTGAGCCGCTGTGAGCGACGTGGCCAACGAGAGGCAGAGATTGAGCGTTCGTATCAACTCGGGCTTGAGCCGCTGTGAGCGACGTGGCTGGCGAGAGGCAGAAATTGAGAATTCGTACCAACTCGGGCTTGAGCTGCTGTGAGCGATGTGGCCGGGGAGAGGCAGAGATTGAGCGTTCGTACCCACTCGGGCTTGAGCCGCTGTGAGTGATGTGGCCGGCGAGAGACAGAGATTGAGCGTTCGTACCAACTCGGGTTTGAGCCGCTGTGAGCGACGTGGCCGGCGAGAGACAGGGATTGAGCGTTCGTACCAACTCGAGCTTGAGCCGCTGTGAGCGACGTGGTCGGCGAGTGGCAGAGGTTGAATGTTCGTACCATCTTGGGCTTGAGCCGCTGTGAGCGACATGGCCGGCGAGAGGCAGAGAGTTCGACCGATACTACTACTGCAATTCCTTTCGTACTGTAGACGGGGAGGATAGATTGCACGTATCCTGCACCCTCTTTTGCGCACGTAGGATCGGACTGTAGTTGTTATCAGTCTGCAAAGAACCGAGAACGCATGGGGTAGGAGCAAAGTTTATCGACATAACCCGATGGCATTAGCTTGGTTGAAGAGACGTAATGGAGCACTTGAGGTTTCATAAATAATAATGCATTGAAACCAACACTCATAAAGCATTCATTTGACATTTTGGAGCAATATTATGCATGATAAAGGAATGTACAAGATGGTTTATATGACTATTTATAAACGCCGTTTTGCTTATGAATAATATTTTCTCAAGTTACAGTATTCCAGGGGATTGGAATATTTGCCTTTCGTGGACCATCGATGCAAAATTTATGTGCCCCCTGCCATAAGTCTCGACCACTTCGCACGGGTCTTTTTGAGCATGCAATGCGGGCTTTAAATGGACACAAAGGAAGCATGTCAAGGTTATGATTTACAGTGGGATTGAGAGGGTGTAGAGGTGCCGACTTACAAAAGGAACGAGGTAGCGTGCCCGTATATCGATCGGCACAGGTGATCGAGGGGGTGCCTCAAAGTGATGACCGAGGCGCAGGAGACTGAGGAGGTGCGTTGAGATGACGACCGATGATGTTAGTGAAGGGCAATCGAGAAAGTAGAAGAAAAGGAGTCCATGATCGAATATATATATATATATATATATATATATGGTCGTGATTACGTGCGGTGTGCGGTCGGTGCGGTTTACGACGTGGGCCGTTCGATCGCGGGTCCATCGCATCCAACGGTCGACGTGAATCGCACCCGACCGTCCGATGCGATGGACCCGTGATCGACGGCCCGTGATCGCGCACCGCACCGACCGCACACCGCACGTAATCGGATCCCTATATATATATATATATATATATATATATATATATATATATATATATATATATATAGTAAAGCGATAATATGCGGTCGTGCGGTCACGATCGCGGGCCGTCCGATCGCGGGTCCATCGCATCCAACGGTCGACGTGATTCGCACCCAACCGTCCGATGCGATGGACCCGTGATCGACGGCCCGTGATCGACGGCCGCACGACCGCAGCATATCGGAAGTCTATATATATATGTATATTTTTTGAACTTCGCGGACACGTCAAGTCGCATGAACATAATAAAAAATATATAAGGTTCCACTATATCTGCGAGGGTGCAATGGCGAACCGAGTGATGAGCCCAGGCGATGGCCTAATGGGAAGAGTTGAGATGATGGCTTGAAGAGCCGATATGTGGAGGCGGGCCTAGGGGGCGGGCTGAGGTGATGTGCTGTGAGGGCGCGCCGTGGTGGCATGCCGAGGTGGCGCGCCAAGGCGGCGTGTTGAGGAGATACGCCGAAGAGACGTGCCGATGAGGCGATGACCTGCGGAGGTGGTGAGCCGACCTGCCGAGGTGTACTAAGGAGGAATGCTAGTGAGGGGAACTGATGGTTCTAGCGGATCTCAAGGAAGAAAGAGAGCAAAGAAGAGAGGACTGATGACGAGCGACAACCCGACGATGCGCGAGAGGAGGCGCGTAGACGGGGAAGAAGAAGAACTACGACATGGGCGGTAGCGTGAATGAATATTGTTGGAGTCCGCGTGTTGGGACACCGACGCATGGAGAGAACACGACAGCGGTGCTCTACTCGAATAGGTTATGTTGGGGGATCGGACGGACGAAATCGATGCATCAGCTGTTGATGCGTCGATCGCCCCATGTGAAATAAATATGTTAAATCTAAAAGGGCAGATCAGAAATTGGGGTTTAATTCACATCAAAATTTATTGATACAAATTTTATTGATAAATATTTCAAAAAAAGAATGGAATTAATAAATAACCATGAAGGACTGATGGGTCTTTTTATATGAGCATTGTGTCGAGTTGATGGCATAAGAGTATACCAGGAGTATGGTCAAGTACATGACATAATATGGGGATTGAATATTGCTCAATCAGATTAATCAATCATGGTGGGGTATGAACAATTAAATAAAAGAATACTATCTTAAATTTAGAATTGTGAATGAAAATCAATAGGTGCCACGTAATGAATAAATCATAATAGGTACGTGGAGACCGGCATGTGAAACATGCCGTTTGTTTGGAGGCCAGAATATTTAGGGCTGCAACTTGGGTCGGGTTGAACCCGAACCCGACGGGTTGAACCCGATTTTTACATAGGTTGGGTTGATCAAATCGGGTTCGGGTTCGGGTTCGGGTTGGCCAATTCGGGTTGACTCACAAATCGGGTTGGGTTCGGGTTGGCCTTCGACCCAACCCGACCCAACCCGAACCCGTAAATTAATAGTTAAAAAAAAATCATTGCCGTTCATTCTGTAGCTTATAATATGGGTAGTCCAAATTTTAGGTAAACCTAGCTAATCTTATGGGTTGGGTGGGGTTGATTTATTTAATTTACACATCATGTTAGAAATTCGGGTTGGGTCGAATTGGTCCAATTCGGGTTGAAAATCGGGTTGGGGTCGGGTTGGTCCAATTCGGGTTAAGTCAGGTTGGGTCGGGTTGGTTTTTTTAATTTCGGGTTGGGTTCGGGTTGGTCCAATTCGGGTTGAAAATCGGGTTGGGTCGGGTTAGGGTTGGGTAGTTTGGAATTAGGGTTGGGTTCGGGTTGGGGTCAACCCGAACCCAACCTGCCCGAGTTGCAGCCCTAAGAATATTGGAGGAGTGGACGAAGCCGAGGGTGGCTCTATTTGCCCTCCTTGAAATTAGGTGCACCCCCCTCTTGTGTGCTCCCCCTTTAAAAAATAAGATTTGTGTGCTCCCCCTAATCAGTAGATAGAAATGACTTTCATCGACACCTAATCAGTCGACTGATAGGTTCGACACTCACAATGTCAATAGAAGTGACTTCCATCGACATATAATCAGTCGACTAATATGTATTAAATTCAAAATGTTTTAAACTGATCAAATCGACACATGAAGTGTCGACATTTTATGAATCTGTCGACACATGAAGTGTCGACATTTCATGAATCTGTCGACACTTTAAGTGTCGACAGATTTGAAATCCCTGACATCGTTGTTGAGATCGGCTCCATCTCCTGAACCCATCGACACTCCGAGTGTCGGCAGAAATCAATTCAGTCGACACTTGATCAGTCGACTTTAAATGGATCTTGTAAATGATCCATATAGGGGGGTGCAACTTTATTAGAGAGGGGTGAATAGAGCGACCCCGAAGCCGATTGACCTCACCCTCTCCGGGTAATCGAATCAACCGTTTATACATGGATTGAATCAAACCCTTATTTTATTTTTTTTATTTAATTGAATCCACCTCCACTCTTCTTTTTTTCTTGAACCGAATCAAATTTTTTGGAATTGACTCAGATCAAATATATTTGACCACCTCCGGCAGACATCATGTTAGGCCGAGATCACGCTTGGCTGGATCACCGGAGTCGATGTGATCGGTGGGTTTTTTTTTTTTTTTTTGTTGGGAGGCATGGCGAAGAGCTAGGCTTTTCGTCCGTATCCACAGACGGGCCAAACTAGAGGGGCAAAAATTTGCTTACCAGGTTTGGGTAGTCGAATTCGACCTCTCCTATCTCCTTCGACCGGTACCGCTTGGTTGCCAGCGATCCTCTTCCTTGAACGAACCGAACTCGAGGATAGATCTAACGATGAGGGCCTGCGGTGGACCGATGGACGTGGTTTTTGGTGTGGTTTGGACTGAACCTAATGTCATCTCTCAGGCTGCCTACGTACTCTAGTTTAGGGATCAAGTCACACGTAGTTCCTCTCTTTTGGTGGTGGGATTTCGCACCGGAAATGGTCCTGTGCCAAGGGGCTAGTGGAAAAATGTTTTCTTCCCCTCTCTAGAGAATTGATTGTCTATTAATAGTACTTTGGTGGGTGCTTTAGAATTAATGGTTGATCTTTCTTTCATCGAACGGATGAGAAAGGATCACTGATTTAGGTGATCAAATCCATGTAGATTTAGGAATTTGCAGAATCAATAAATGATTATCCTTGATAAATACACATATTTTGTTTGGGATTATATGGAATCAATTAATGATGTTTCCAAATCTAACATATATTATTGGGATTTGAGAATCAAATATTGATAACTCTAAATCCAAAATATATGTTGTTAGGATTTTAGATATCCTCAATGATAGTAACGATATTGTTGGGATTTGGTGAACACAGTCATTGATGACTTGATTTGGTGATAAATACCAGCATTGATTGAATTTGAATGCTAATAATTATCAGTTAATGCAATATATCTAAGAAGATTAAGGCAATATCTGATTGGATAAATACTGACTTGGCATGTTGCAATTGGTCGAGTATGGGCCTTCGGATTGAGTCTCTTCAAGCCCAGGCTGGATGGGCCATTGTTTCGCCGGGTTGGATCCGATGGGACCCACGACCCGGCCCGCTTTGAGTAGCCTAGTAATTTGACTCCCACATTATACAAAGACATCATGTGACTCAATTGTAGGCCATCCAATTTTAGTTCCTCTCCAACATTAATATGAACAGATTTTATATAAGAGTTTAATGTTTATAGAATAAAGGTTATTACATGTAGTCTGTGGTGATAGTCCTGCACACAGTCCATATATCTTGAGAACAATGAAGTTAGTTATATACCTTGTTAAAAAATGTTTTATGTTTTTCATTAAATTTTGGTAGAGTATAGTTGTACACAAAAACAATTTTTTACACACAAGAAAATTAATGTTCTTGCATACACAAACCAATAACAACAAATGTAATCAAACACACATGTAAAACCTTGGATAATACAATATACAAAAAACACATCCAGACACAAACAACATTACACAAACAACTATACAGGAGAAAACATCTACAGGTGGGAGGGCCTAAAGCCAGCATCATTGGATGCCGAGCAACATGAGAGGCCCCTTGGTTCGACAGTTATATTTTGATAAATTACATATTGAAGATTTTACTACTAAACAAATTGTCGCTAATGATAATAAGCAAAGAAAAAAAAAAGCTTTATCATGCTCTTATATCCAAAATTTCTTTTTCATTACAACTTGGATCCAATTGTGCTAACTACACATTGATTCTTTGGCCAAAAGTACACCCTATATATAATATATAATTTTGAATTTCTATAATAGTATTATAGTATTAAATACATTAAAACATTGTAGTGCAGTATATATGGTGCTCATTCTCAACAATAAAGAAATCAGTATAGATATAAGGTGGCATTTATTCCCACCCCATTAGGTATTCAACCCACCCCTAAAATTAAAAATTCCATATTTTTTTAATAGAGCTGAAGCCACCCCCAACCTCCTCTCCTCCACGAGGCGGCACAAACCAAAGCAGCGTCGCGACTAGGCCCAACCTCCTCTGCAAAGGGTCATGAACCGAAACACCCGCGTCACCGTCAGGTTCCACCGCCTTCCCCAAAATCGTGCAGCGATGGTGCGAGGTACGGCGCATCCGTCTAAGGCTCAATCTCTGCCCAAATCAGGACCCTCGCGACCCACGCAGCGGAGTTGAGAACTATCTCCAAAGCGAGGTAGACGTGGAGGCTGTAAAAGGAAAGGAGAACCCATTTGGGGAGATAGTCTTTGTATCGGTTGACTGTTATGATGAGTCCCATGAGGAGGGTTTTGATGGAGAGGAAGAAAGGCTGTTTGGGTGGTGGGTTTTGGGTTTTGCGGATCTTGATGGGGAGGGTGGACTGTGGAGGAGGAGACGGAGCAGAGGAGAGAGAGGCTGTTGTTGGGGGGTGGAGAGGGGGCAGGCGCTGAAGGAGATGACTCGGGGTGAGTTTGATTTTATTAAAAAAAATTTTTTTTAATGTTTTTGGGGTGGATTGAATAAGTGATGGGTGAAAATAATAGCCCCTTAAATATAATTCCCCTAATGATGAGATTTTGTCACATTAATTATTACTTTTTCAACTTGCCTTCCTCATGTCTCCTTACCCCCAAAAATATATATAAAAAAAAAAAATTGCCTTCCTCATGTCTTGTCAAGTCTTCTCGCATTACTCAGTCTTGCCCAATGGATTGCTAGGAAAGAAACAGAAAAAGGAAAAGAACATAAATGACAATGTGAAAGATAAAAACAGGTGATATAAAAAGTTTGAATAGTTAGGTTGTGATTTGTGAGTTTTTGTTTAGATATAAAGAATGACTATAGATTCATAATTGTGATGAGTCTTGTTTAATTATCACATGTATTCATATAAGATCAGAGTCGATGTGTCCAAATAAACAAAAAAAAAAAAAAGTATGTTACACTCATTAATTTTTATGGTCAATAATGAGGTTTTATATATCTCTTTAAAATTAATTTATATTTATTTTATCAATAATATCATTTAATTTATTAAAATTACATAATTTAACATATTTATAAAAATCTATTTTTAATTAAATGAGATATATGATATTTTAAAAAAATATTAAAATATGATTGCATTCAGAATGGAGTTTAACATTTTGCATGGACTCCCGCTCACGTTGTGAGAATTAATGGAACACACAATTCACTTATATCTGATGCACGGTTCAGATTTCATAAGATTTCACTCTACTTCTTCATGTCAGTCTCATCTAATTAATAATCTATATTACTGTTGGAGACTGCCAATAGATAAAAAGATATTTTAATGTCTATTATGAATTTTTCTACATTATTAATCAACATTCACATGCATTACCCCATTTTAATTAAAATCACATCTTTTCCTCTTGTATTAATCACTGTCATACACGCATCACTTCATTCATTTGCGTGACCTGTGTAGTGACTCATTCTGACTCTTTATTTGGTACCACTTTCACTACATGCATAAGCAAGTCTGAGCCAATATATCATGTTTCCTTCATATCTAACTATGCATGTGATATTTTATTTCCCCATTAATCGAGATAGCTACTCATTCCACTTTTCTAGGAACTGTGATTGAATAAGTGCAGAATGTCTTTTTCATGAAACTATATATTGGTTTTATTATTTTTCAAGAATATGTGTCATATATCTTTATCAATACAATCTCATTTTAATTAATTTGAGATATTGGATTCAATGAAAAAGAAAAAAATGTAACACCCAATGTTTTTTTACATAATCAAATATAGTCAGTTCATGTAATATTTGTTTAAAGTAACATATATATCATTTAATGAGTAATCTGCATTTTTTATAAAAATAAAATATATATACTTCAATTGATTAAATGATACATTTATAAAAAACATTAAAAATATTTCAACAAAGCATATATCTTATTGCAGAGAGTGGAGTGAGTTAACTAGTTATACATTTGAGTGTAACATCACTTGTGAAAAAGAAATATTCTCAAGTTCTCTCAATTTTTTTTACTAGCAATAGTCCAGTTGTACTACTTAATATGTGTCTCTACCTAGATCATTATAGCATGCTGCACTGCCCTATAGTTAGGTTTTCACATTAAGGAGATGGACTCGTGCCTCAAATTGTATTTTTTATGCCAATCTTACTAGTATTAGTGTAATAGCACTTCCATTTCTGGTATTTTAATTAATTGTGGGAACTTTTATACTATAAATTAGTGTTAGGTAGAAGAAATCAATTCTCATGATTCCTCATTTTGCCTTTCATCAGGTCCACGAACAAAAGAAAGCTCTATGTTTTGATTTCTATTATTTTCCCTTGTTGTTATAGGATAAAAAATTAAATGTTATAAATATTGCAGTGCAGTAGTTGTACTTATCAGAGGATTAACTGTAGTGTTGCAGATTGTATCATTACATATGCGTGTTATAACTTTTTTGTTACTAGCTATAGCAGCAAGAAAAATAGAAGAAATAAAACAAAACATCAATCTCGTCTCATTTTTGTTTGAGAAGTATACATGTCTTTTTTAGCAAATGAAAATAAAATAACAGTAAAGTTGAGAAGGTCTAGGCAGGCATCAACAATATTAATCAGAAATTTTTGTTCAATCTTTGGTATTGGTTTATAAACATGTAGCTGATTCATGACAAAACGTATGTGATAAACTGTTGTATGTGTTTTTTGTTGTCATGGTTTAGTGATTATCACTTCGTGATGGAATCTAGATTTAATTTTTAAATTTTTTATCACTAAATTATGCATGCTAGCTAGCAGCCATACAACAGTAGGTAACATGGTGGAGTTCATCACAGATGGTTCTGTTATATTGAAGCTACATGCATGGTTAGACTTTCCCCCACTTTGTTAGACATATTTCTATAACCCAGTAGCAAAGATTGTGCAAAATTTTCTAATTAATTCATTTTCCCTATAATATAAGTGAATTGAAATGAGTTAATGGTTCATTGAATATCTCCTTGTCAATCTTCAATTATTGATTATATTACATGTGAACTAACCAATACATGACCAATATATATTTTAATGACACATAATCTGCTGAAACTTTCATTGGGAGGGAAAAAGCTTTGGATGCACTCAGCAACATCACAGTAACCTAATCTTTTTAAAATAATGCAGTTGTGAAAATCATATGCTTGTCAAAATAAATGAAAATGGAAGGACTTCCGAATCTAGTGTGAGGATCACACATCATCACCAGTTGAGAGTTGAGACATGGTTTGGGAACTAGGGTGCTGTGTCATGGATGACATGACAGATAAGTCAATAACTATATATGGAAATATAATTAAAATCTTAGTATATATATTTTTTCATTAAAATCTTAATGCAACACACAATTCACCTATATCTAATGCACGGTCAGATTTCACAGGATTCCAGCTGTATTTTTTCCACGTCAGTCTGATCTGATTAATGATTCATACTACTGTTGGAGACGTCATACTACTGTTGGAGACGTACTGCCAATAGATAAAAAGATATTTTAATGTCTATTGCAAATTTTTCTACATTATTAATCAACATTCACATGCTTTACCCCATTTTCATTAAAATCACATCTTTTCCTCTTGTATCCATCACTGCCATACACGCATTACTTCATTAATTTGTGTGACCTGTCATCACCTGTGTAGTGACTCATTCTGACCATTTAATACCACTTTCACTACATGCATGTATAAGCAAGTCTGACCCAATATATCATGTTAGCTTCTTCCTTAAAAAAAAAAAATCATGTTACCTTCATATCTAACTATGTGACATTTATTTCCCCCATTAATCGAGATAGCTACTCATTCCACTTTTCTAGGAACTGTGATTGAATAAGTGCAGAATGTCTTTTTCATGAAACTGTGTATTAGTTTTATTATTTTTCAAGAATATTTATCATATATCTTTATCAATACAATCTCATTTTAATTAATTTGACATATTGGATTCAATAAAAAAGAAAAAATGTTACACCCAGTCTTTTTTTACATAATCAAATATAGTTTGTCAATGTATTATTTGTTTTAAGTAAATTATACATCATTTATTGAGTAATCTGCAATTTTTTTATAAAAATAAAATTTATATACTTCAATTGATTAAATGATACATTCATAAAAACATTAAATATATTTCAACAAAGTATATATCTTATGGCAAAGAGTGGAGTGGGTTAACAAGTTATACATGTGACTATATTTGTAAACGTAAAAAAAAAAAAAAATTGAGTGTAATAGCACCCATGGAAAAGAAATATTCTCAAGCTCTCTCAATTTTTTATTAGCAATAGTCCAGTTATACTACATAATAGGTGTGTCTAGCTAGATCAGTATAGCATCTTGCACCGCACTATAGTTAATTTTTCACATTAAGGTGTTAGAATAAAGGTAAAAGAGAATTCTTGTTATGTATTAGAGGAGTCAAAGACTCTATTTATAGATACACAAAGGAAACCCTAAATATCAGAAAAGGAAACTAGGAAAACTAGGAAACTAATAATATCACAATAATGATAATAAAAACATAATATTCTCCTAATAATTATTCTTTAACACCCCATCTCAAACTCTGAAGGGTAGAACCCTTAGAGTTTGCACAAAAATGAGATGGTGGTGGAAGCTAGTGACAACGATGGGCGGCCGGTGGTGATTGGCGCGGACGGACGCATCCCTTTGCTCCCGCTCTTAGAGTCAGTCAGAGTCGCTCCCGCTCTTCTTGAGTCAGTCGGAGTCGCTCCCGCTCGTTGAGTCAGTCGAAGTCACTCCCGCTCTTTGAGTCAGTCGGAGTCGCTTGGATGGCGCGTGTAGCGCGGACAGGCAGCGGAGATGGCGCGCGGACGACAGTACCACAAGCAAAGAAGAAGAAACACGACGCAAACAGCGACGCGGACGTCACGTAACAAGAGACGCGCGGACATAGAAGAAGAAGAAGAAACGACTGAAGCCTTTATGCAACACTGCAAACGCTGATGGCGAAGCATAACAAATGACAACGATGACGGCGCGACGAGCGCAGATCTCAAGAAATACAGAGATCTAAGGAAGAGAAGAACGACGAGCGCACAAATACAACGATGGCGCACGGAGACGATGGTGCGCGAATACAACGACGGTGCACGAAAAACAACGGTGCGCGAATACAATGACGACGGTAGCGCGCAGAGACGACAACGCTATGAACCGAATCTCAGAGACGACAACGCTATGAACCGAATCTCAGAGACGACAACGCTATGAACCGAATCTCAAGGAAGAAGGAGATCCAAAGAAGAGAAGAACGACAACAGCATGCGGAGACGACAGTCCGCGAGAACAATGGTGCACGAAGACAACGGTGCGCGAGGACTACGGCGCAACAGAGACGATAGTGCGCAAGGACAACAGAACAAAGAAGAACTACGACGGCGTGCGAAGACAACAGCACGCGGAGGACGCAACTACCGCAACAACGACGAACGAGACTTAACAGCGACAACGACGAGTGGTGGACGATGAGTCTGCACGCGACGGGCGCAACGGAGAGTCGGAGACAATGTTGCAAATCTCTCCAAGGTCGGATCCATCGCGCGTGACTTCAAGATGGTACCTTGAAGATTCTTGATTACAATTATCAAATCACGTGGACAATCACGTGAAAAACCACCAAATCACCAAATCAAGGTGGAAGTCTTTCATGCAAAATCAGGTGGATGACTCTGGCATGATCGCGGGATCGAGCGGACGACTCACGGACGGTGCGTGTGAAAGCCGCGTTGGTCGGACAAGCGGAAGCAGGTCGGTGGACCGGGCAACTGGATCCGGGCGACCGAACGAGTTCGGATGGATGGGCCGGGCGAGCTGTGCAGAGCCACAGACGAGGGACTCCGCGTACGATCATGGATTCCGCGTACGAATGCGATTTTTGATGTGTGTCGACAAGGCAGATGCTCACCGCGATGCGCGAGTATGGGTACGGACGAGATGGATGACTCGCAGCGGACGGGCTGTGATGCGTCGAGGCGGCGCACGAGTACGATTAGGCGGCGCTCAAGCACAAACAGGTGCAGACGGGGCTGCACGACAATGCAGACTGGCTGCTCTGGATGGGCTGCGCGGACGGGTTGCTCGAACGAGGCAGCGCGGCTGGGTCTGCGTGGACGGGTTCTGCGCTGACAGACGGGGCTGGGATTTTTTTTTTTTTTGCTTTCGTGGACTCCACCAAACCCAAATTTTTTTTTTCGGTGAATACTTAACCTAAGAGAAGATGAATGACATCGCTGAAGCATAAGACGCGGACAGGGCTATGAAGACGATGACAACGCAAAGAACGGAAAAAAAATATGGATATCAAAAATCCTCCCCCGCTCCGATTGAAGACATCTCAATCGGAGCGGGGAAGAGGGTAGAAATTTTTTTTTTTGTGGATCTAGGGTTTATGGCTCTGATACCATGTTAGAAGAAAGGAAAAAAGAAATTCTTGTTATGTATTAAAGGAGTCAAAGACTCTATTTATAGATACACAAAGGAAACCCTAAATACCAGAAAATGAAACTAAAAAAACTAGGAAACTAATAATATCACAATAATAATAATAAAAGTATAATATTCTCCTAATAATTATTCTTTAACATATGGAAATAGACTCATGCCTCAAATTGTATTTTTGATGCCAATCTTACAAGTATATTAGTGTAATAGAACTTCCATTTCTTTATCTTATATACTATATAAAAAGCACGATGATGGCGACAAAATTTTATCAACGGGGTAAAACGGTCATTTTGCATGAGCCATGCTTGGACGGCTATGGACGGTTATTTTGCGGAAAAGTCCCCGTATCCATCTTATTTATAAATAGGTCCTTATAAAAATCGGCTATGGTTGGACGGCTATGGACGGTCATTTTGCGGATAAGTCCCCGTATTCATCTTATTTATAATAGATCCTTATAAAAATCAGCTCGGCCGGCTATGGTCGGACATTTTGTAGATAAGCCCCCGTATCCATCTTATTTATAAATAGGTCCTTACAAAAATCGGCTAGATTTATCCTTTTCTGTGGTTATCTGTAAATAGGTCCCCAGGACCGAAAATTTGCAGAGACGCCCCCAGGTCCGTCTTATTTATAAACAGATCCCTGAAAAATAGTTTCTATCTCTAATACCTTTTCTTATTTGTGTTTATATTAATAGTTTTCATTACGTAATTGATGTACTCGCGCGATGCGGTACATCATCACTAGTTTTAATTAATTGTGGGAACTTTTATACTATAACATTGTGTTAGGTAGAAGAAATGAATTTTCATGATTCCTCTTTGCCTTTCATCAGGTCCACGAACAGAAGAAGAGCTCCATATGTTTTCACTTCAAATTTTTTTTCTTGTTGTTATAGGACAAAAAATTAAAGGTCATAAATGTTTTTTTTTAATTAAGAATAGTATTCCAGGATTTAATCATTTGACATTTTTCATAGAGATGGAAGGTACTTACCGATTTAATTAAAACTCAATAATAATATTTTTTTTTGTAGTGCATATTTTGAATTTTCACATGAAAATGTTAATTTGCTCATACTTCCTTAAAAAAAATTAGGTGGTCCATCATATATTAATTTTTTTCTTTTTTGAAACTGTCAATAATAGCAAAAGACATTTTGATACTAAAAAATACAACCACAACCAACAAACAAAATGTAATAATATTGACAACAACAATTCTAGGTTGATACAACAAATTACAAGAGACAAATTTTGTACATTTTTGGGGTCATGTTGTGGTGGAACGAGGAAGACCTATTCAAAGCATATGATTCCAATAAGTAGGTGGTCCCACAACGGGATGGGATCGTCTGTGGGGTTGCCACAGGGTCGTCCTTGTGGCACCCAATAAAAACCCGTCACGTGGCGGGTCCCCAACCCCCCATCTCATTGGCATCGCTTCACTTCATCATCTTTTCAAAAAAACCCAAAACAAATAATATTTTCTAAATACCCCCTGACCCACAAAAAAAATCATCCATCACCCCCCCGAAATAGCTTCCTTATCTTTTCATCAGGACCCCCCAAAAAACAATATTTTCAAAATACTCCCTCCACTCACCTGAACCAAAACAGGAGTCCGAGTCTAATTTTTTTTTAAAAATTTTAAGTTATTATAAATTATATTATTCTACTTATCAATAAAAAATAATATTTTATTAACTTGAACTTCAAATCTGTCTCCAAGTAAAAAAATAAGATAACTTAGGGTATAATATTAATGTTTACAATTAGTGACAGAGTGAGAAATTTTACTTAGTGGGGGTGAACTTTAACTTAGACTATAAATTTTTATCAACTTTTTTATTTTCTTATTGTTGAAAACAACACCAAGTTTTGTCCAAGTTAATAAAATATTATTTTTTATTGATAAGTAGAATAATATGATTTATAATGACTTAAAATTTTTTAAAAAAAATTAGGCTCGGACTCCTGTTTTGGTCCAGGTGAGTGGGGGGAGTATTTTGAAAATATTATTTTTTGGGGGGTCCTGATGAAAAGATAAGGAAGCTATTTCGGGGGGTGATGGATGATTTTTTTTGTGGGTCAGGGGGTATTTTGAAAATATTATTTATTTTGGGTTTTTTTTGAAAAGATGATGAAGTGAAGCGATGCCGATGAGATGGGGGGGTTCGAACCCGCCACGTGGTGGGTTTTTATTGGGTGCCACAGGACGACCCTGTGACACCCCACAGACGATCCCATCCCGTCCTACAACAACATGATAAGTACTAGCATAAATATAAATTTTAAATTATAAATATAATTGATAAACAGATACATAACATTATAATTGGTAACCATAAAAAGTGTAAAATTGTGAACACAAATACCAACAGAAGAAAAGCCCCATGTTTTGCTTTCCTTGTTGTTATGGTACCAAAATTAAAGGCTACAATGCTGAAGTGTTGTAATTATATTATTAATTGTTAGAGGATAACTGTAATAGTGCATATTATTTTACTACAAATACATGTTATGACTTTTTTGGTACTCGCTATATATAGCAACAAGAAAAATAGAAAAAAACCCTTATATTGATTTTCTAATCACTTGTGTGAGTGTATGGGCTTTATTTATTTATTTTTAAGTTTTTGTGAATTATATGATTTAGTGGTTGATCCCTCAACTTTTCATATTATAGATGAAATCCCCAGTTTAAATGATATATTTCTTTTTAGTTTCTCCTAGGGACTAGTAAGAAAACTATACAATTTAGTGATAAATTTATCTGATGGACTAATAAGAAACATATCATTTAAAATTGTGGACTTAAATTGTAATATGAATAAGTGAGAGATCGTTTACTAAATCATATAGTTTATGAGAAATTAAAAATAATAAAACTCATATATATATATATATATATAGGGAGCTGATGGGGTGTGATTATGCGACCGTTCACCCCATTGCGCGCCCAACTCGTGAACCGTGCAACGATCGCATGGTCCGTTTTTTAAAAAAACGATCTCTCATGACGGCTTGGATTCCCCTGAACAACAGAAAAGAAAAACACTGTGCGATCTTAACCACCCCCCTTAACCCAACCCAACCACACATTAACCAAACCAAAAAAAAATCACACGTCACCACTCCGTGCTCTCACCCTCCCCGACTGGAAAAAAAAACCCCAAACCCTAACCCAACCAAATTTCTCTCCCTTTCGCCCTGCTTGACGCTTCTCTCCGACGACCCCCTGAAATTGCCCCCTCTTGGCCTCCCCGACGCCGCCATCTCTCACCCTACCCGACGCCCCTTGACACAGCCTGACCATGCCCAGTCTGCCACCGCCGCCTCCCGCATTTCCCGATGCCGTGATCGACCTGTGAAGGTTTGTCCTAGTCTCTCCATGATGAATTATTTTCTAGGTCTAGGGTTTTTTTTAACTGGATCTATGATTTAGCTTTCTCATTGAGGAATTTTTCCTATTTTTTTAGATCTAGTTTATCCTCTTTCTTTCTTTTACCTGGATTTTTGAAAAAAATTGAACTTTAGTTCTTCTACAAGAAAATTACGAAAAACCCTGAGTTTGATTTCCCTTGTAACATTTTATGGTTTTAGCTTTGTTGATTCAGCATTTCTCAGCCTCTCAATTTATGAATCTAAAAATGTATTTATTTTTTAATTTTATATGTTTGTTTATTTATTTGGAATTGCATTTGTGAAGAAAGTAGTGTGATTAAAGATGTGTTTATTCTTACCCAGATGAGAAGATGGTCTTGATTTTTATTTTGGTTGTTGTTCTGGTTTGAATATTGTAAGGGTTCACTACTTTGAAAGGATTTCTTAAATCATGCATTTGAAAAGTTCTCATATAGCATTTATGTTAGTTCTCTGTCTCTCAATTGTGAGATGTGCCCTTGTTAGTAGCTTTGTTGATTTAGCTTCTATGATTGATTTTGAGATTTCTGCTTCAGTTCTGTCATGTGAAATGCAGAGCTTTAAAGTTTAATTTTCTAATTTAGTGCTTCTGTTTGGTTTTTGCAGGTCACTAATTTAATCGGACAGCTTAGTTCCAGTAGGCTAGGAATGTGAAGAATTGTTATTGCTCTATTGTAGAGAGGGGAAAACAATAACCCAATTCAGAGTGCTTTAGAAACACAGCAATAATAATCAAATTTTGACTTGATAAATAGATGTAATATCTTTATTGTACAACTTTGTTAGTTGAATCTATAAATTTGATGGTCTCTACGTGTACTGGAAAATGATTTTATTCTATTGTGGCCTTGTTAATCAATTTAATAATTGTGAGATGTGCCCATGTGGCCTTGTTAATTCAACCGG
Organism: Acorus calamus; assembly: GCA_030737845.1. Classification (NCBI taxonomy): domain Eukaryota; kingdom Viridiplantae; phylum Streptophyta; class Magnoliopsida; order Acorales; family Acoraceae; genus Acorus; species Acorus calamus. The sequence goes on from CM060872.1 coordinate 18,221,404, forward strand.
AAAAGTGTTTTTATTTTTTTCGCTTACCAAAGGAGAAGAATGTAGTACACGTATTTTGAAGAGTCAAATAAAAATGTTTGCTGCCATAGTGGCAGACTTCCTTAAAAAATTAGGTGGTCTATTATATATTAAATATTTTCCTTTTATGAAACTGTCAACAATAAAGTACAAAAGACATTTTAGTACTTAAAAATACAATCACAACCAACAAAAAAAAAAAAAACTGCCAGTGTCTTCCCAAACCACTTCTTCTTCACATACATCCACAACCACTGCCCGCCCCATTTTTTTTAAATTCAGTCTGGCAGCAACCATTTTCATATAACAACTAACCATATAGGATGTTGTAGTCCTAGCACTTTTTTATATATGCGAGGGTTTTTTAACCCATGTGAGCCTAAGTTACTCTCAAATAATAGTCAATACTGATTCATTTCTTCTGCAAAAAATTAAAACAACTAAATATAACATCTTCTGCACAATAGAAGACCAAAAGAAGAAGTGCAATTACCAATTAGTGCAGAAAATTAAAGCTTGCGCTGCCATACCCAAAAAATAATTACATCTATTTCTCTTGCCCATGTGAACCTCTTTATTCAAAAAAAAAAAAGGAAAAAGTCCCAATAAGAACACCAAAATTAGAAGTGCAAGTTTAATAATATATAATTAACACAATTTTTTTAATATAAACCAAAAGTAGAAGTGCAATTACTAAGACAAGCCTGTTATAGATATATAAAAAAAACACTACATTCATTTCTCGTCGATGTGAACCACTTTAATTAACCCAAAAAAATAACCAGACATTAATAACTCTAGGAGATATTAATAGAAACACCATCATGGACAAGACGTTTTTTTATCTCTAGGAACTACATCATGGACAAGAGAACAGACATTAACCCTTCTTTTATCCATTAAATTATGACATAGTTCCTATAGATAAAAAAAACCAAAAATAGAATTACAAGTTTAGTATTATTGCATTGATCACATCTTGTAGTATTTATATTTATATAAATTTATAATTAAAACAAGAGGAAAAAGAAGGGTCCCTTCTCACAATTAAGAAATAATGCAAATTCAATATTATGTTATTGCATTGATCACACTCACAATAGGAAGACCTGCATTTATAGGTGCAGAGAAGCATGCCAATCTTCTTCTTGTTTTATTTAAGTATTTATTTATTTTGTATGTGTGTGTAAAAAGAAGCCTGCCAATCTGTCATACCCCCAAAAAAATACTACATTCATTTCTAGCCCATGTGAGCCTTTTTTACCCCAAAAATATAACCAGACATCATTTTGGTTGTGTAGCTCAAATTTAATTTATTTATTTTGTGTGTGTGTGTGTAAAGAAGCCTGTCAATCTGTCAGACCCCCCCAAAAAAATACTACATTCATTTCTTGCCCATGTGAGCCTTTTTAACCCCAAAAATATAACCAGACATCATTTCGGTTGTGTAGCTCAAATTTAGTTCATGTAGATAAGTGATAGATGCTCATCCCTTACAAAAGAGAGAGAGAGAGAGAGAGAGATGAGTCACATGAATTAAACAAGACAACCTTACTGCACATCTCTTAATTCTACTACCATTTCAGTGTTTAATATTAAAATTTTTCATTACAGTACACATTACCTCCCCACCTGTTCTATATATGAACACGGAGTCACGTGACCAAGCTTAGGTTTAATTTTACGTTATTGTTGTAGTTGCAGTGATACACTTTAATTTGGTTCACAATTCACAGGCAACAATGTAATTCCCCATCCCCCGTTTGGATAGCAGAATTGAGTTATTCTGAATAGATAATTATGCCAGTAACAAATCTACAAGAATAAAAGATTTCTTGTTTGGTTATGTTTTTTTATTCTCATTGAAAACGTAAGAATAAAGATTGAGTTGTTTGTTTGATAAAGAATAAAATATAATAAATAAAGTATAAAACTCTTTCATGCTTCATCCGGAGGGGGAGGACATGTGGGTCCATTGATGTATAAGAGGTGTTGATAGGTGATTTAATGTAATGATGTGTAAAAAGTTGATTTGACATGTGGGTCCATAGAATAGAGAAAGTGAGTATAGATTATCCTAAGGGTTGCTTAGAATTGTTATACTCTCTTATACTCATTTAAGCTGGCTTAGTAATACCAAATTATACCCTGCAAACAAACAACCATTTTTCCTATCCATTCTTATACTACCCTTATATATTTATCCACCCCATTAATTGACACAGCTACTCATTTAGGAACTGTGACTGAATAAGTGCAGAGTGTGTTTTTAATGAAACCTTATGTATATTGGTTTTATTATTTTGCAAGAACAATGTATCATCTTTATCAACACGGACTCATTTTATTTTATTAATTTCAGATATTGGGTTCCATGGATAAAAAAAAAATTATGCTGTCATTTTTTACATTATCAAATGTAGTCAATCCATGTATATGTTAGTAAAAAAAACGTAGATATCATCTAATGTGTTATATATATATTTAATAAATAGTAAAATATATATTTTTATTAATTAAATGACATCATTTATAAAAAAAAGGGGGTTATTTAGTTTCCACCCCTCCTAAAACATGCAAATTATTAAAAACCTCATCTAAATCATCTAAATGGGTTTTTAATAATTTGCATGTTTTAGGATGGGTGAAAACTATATAACCCATAAAAAATTTAAAAAAATTCAACGATACATATATCTCAGTATAATAAGTGTAGAGGGCTAAGAAAATATATATGAGAGTATTGTATTTGTTATTTATAACAGTAAAAAAATTCAGTATAGCAGCACCCTTGAAAAAGAGATGTTCTTGAGCTCTCTCAATTTTTTTTTATTAGCAATAGATCAATAGTCGTTTTTGTAAATAAAATAGTAAGTATTTAGCCTTAATTAATATCAAGAAATGGAATGGCCTTTCACATTAAGAAAACTGAGTCATGCGCCGAAATTGTATTTTTAATGCCTGCAGTCTTACTAGCATTAATGAAAGCACTTCTACATTTCTATTGTTCTAATTAATTGGAGGAATTTCGTACTATATTTGGTATTGGTTTATAGACATGTAGGTTCATGACAAAACACAACACCCGTGATGAACTCCATTATGTTAATTACCTACTGTTGTGTATATGTTAATTTTTTGCTGGCATAATTTAGTGATTGTTGTATCACTTTGTGATTGTACATATTTCCTTTTTTTGATAATGGCATACACAATATAATTGAGGATTGAAAATGAGAAGAAAATATTCAATGAAGGGTTGGCGTCAATCACCATTAAATCAACTTTTTTTTTAAACACACCATTAAATTATCTTGAATTCACTTAAAGGAGAGAAATGAATTAATCAAGAGAGGGGGCTTTCACTTTCGTTCCATTACTCCCACCACATGTTCCGGTCAAAAGTGAAAACCACCCTCCCAAATTGTAGATGTATTATTTGAGTTTGAATATTTAAATATACTCTGACTCCATCACTTGTGTTTTGTTTAATTTGGAGTACATGTGCTTTGCATCATAAGGTGGGTGGGCTTTATCTTTCTAGTTTTGTGTGTGTGTTTACTGATTAATTTTTCCCCCTTTTAAGGTTTTTTTATTTATTTTTGAATAACATATGTTTTTTTTTAGACAATGGATACCATGTGCTTTTTAGAGTTAAGAACTATCTTCACACTAGTGAACTTTACTTTTTTTAATGTACGTTGTATTGAAAATTAAGCATGTATATATAGAAAGAAACTACAACATCAATATTAATCCAAGTGGGTCACCTGCAATAATACCTAACATTTAAAATTGTCATGAGTTAAACAATACCTAAAAAATGAATAACGTAACCTAAGCATTTATATTTTTAAAATAGTTTATTGATATCTCAACTACGAATATCTTAACGGATTAACCAATTAATTATAAGATGATGTCAATGTTAATATCTCTTTTTTTGTGTGTCGAGCAACTCCAACTTTGACATAAACAATTATAAATAAGTTTGAAGGGAATTTGAACTAAAGACATGAAAATCAAATACATGATTGTAGCCAAATTGTTAACCCCGTGTGGCCGCATGGGTTAAGACCCTGTCAATGTTTTATGTTCAAAGAATGATTTGTATAATTTTATGTTATCCATGAATTGAAATATTTTATGTAAAGGAAAATTCATTTCATTTGTAAGTACCATAATTAGGTGTAACCAATAGTAATAAAAAAACAAACAGAAACTTTGACAAGCTAAAAATTCAAAGACAACCTTTTTTTCCCGAAAAACTAGTTACCAAAGTAATCATGATTTTTATCATATTAATCATCTGATGCAGTCAAAACATCTATGTTAACACACTTTATTTTGTAATGCTCCAGTTTAAAAGGCCAACAAAAATGACATCAAGAATTTCGGTCCATCTGGTGATTACTTTGCTAAATATTATGAAATCGTTATTATTTTAATAATTAGTTGAATAATGGTGATTAATTTTAAAAAAGCCAAAATTTTATTATATTGTTATGAAAAATATTCTCTCTTTGTGTTTGCTGGACTAAGTTGTAAATTATATTTCTAATTAAAATGAATTCAGATGTTCAAATTTGTCTTAAGTAATTTATGTTAGACAGTGCCTTACTGCTGCCGAGTGCCGATGCTCTGGTTTTAAAACTACACATCTCATAACAATAAATATAAAAAACAAATCAGCATCACTGCAGTAATTATTAGTACTTCTTTTCTATCTAATACAAAGAAGTGCCAATCCTACCAAGTTCATTTTAAAGAAAACAACTACTGTCCGTTTTTGTCCTATTGAACAAAAAAGAAAGAAAAGAAAAACAGGGAAAGCCATTAATTGTTTTGTTTTTGTTGCCAGCTATAATACTTCGTTTTTTTTTTTTTTTTTTTTTTTGTTTTTTGTTTAGAAGACCACTCTAATTATTTCAGTACAGGTCCTTTGAATTGGTCCTCTTATCATATTTTAATTTCAGTACATAAACAGGAAATGCACAATTAATGTAGTCCCCTTATACATTACATGGAAATAGATAAATATAATCAACCACGCTTTAATTTTTTTGAGGATATTTGACTAAACATATATAGCAAGAATAAAGATAGGGCGGTGACTTATAAAGATATAGCAAGAATAAAGTGTGGTTTATAATTTAAATATAAATGAGAGAAATGAATTAATCAAGAGCGGGGACTTTCACTTCCCTTCCATTAATCCCATCACAAGTTCCTATTAGTAGAAATTAAATTTTTTTAAAAAATTCCTAACCAAAGAGGAATTTAATTAGTACATTTTTGAAGTACCAAATGAATAAGCTTGTTGCCATAGTGGTGGACTTATAAACAAATTAGGTGGTCCATCATTTATTAAAAAATGCTCCTTAAATGAAATTTTGTCAATAGACATTTTGGTAATAAAAAATACAACCACAACAACCCAAAAATATATTGTAACAAAATTGACAATAACAAATCAAGGTTGAATAACAAATTACAAGAGAAAAATTTAGTACATTCTTGGGATCATGTTGTGGTGGAACGAAGAAGACCCCGATTCAAAGAATATGTACCCAATAATTAGGTGGTCCTACTACAACAACATAATAAGTCTTAATATATATATAAATACAATGAATAAACATACACACAACATAATAGTTAGTAACAAAAATAAATGGGGGTAATTGTCATTCTAGTCACTCTTCCATTATTTTTGGATGACTGGTTTGTAGTTTGGAGATATTTTTATCTCTCTCTTATTATTTTCAGGTCCCTAGGGTTAACATCTATTAGATGAGGTGTTAACTATATCAAAAATACTCTCCCACTACCTTCCTCTCTCTACAAATAAGAATTAATTAAAAATGTACTCATATAAGCTAATAATGTACATAAATGACCCACCAGTGTACTTAGGTGGTACAAACTGAAAACCTAACATGGATTTAAACGGTTCAAGTATACTTGAATGTTGAAAGTGTATTTTTGGTATGCAAATTGATAGTATAGACAAAAACTATTAATTTGGTCTTCAAAATAATATGATTTAGAAATAAGGACCTAACTGTTAGTTTCTTTCTTGTCTTTTTACTTTTTTTTCTCCCCCCATTCATAATTTATAATTCGAGTTTAGAAATGAAATCGGGTGACAAACATCTATCTTTTCTTAAAAAATAAATAACATAACATAATATGACTACAAGGACTCCTAGTTAATTAAAAAAAAGCGTAAAGTTGTTTAAACAGATACCAACAAAAGGTAGTGCAAGGGATGCATTCTTTTTTTTCCTTCTTGTTATAGTACATAGGTTTAACTTGCATAAACATATAATGATATATTATTAATTTGTTCATTCATGCTTAATGAGGATTTGTTTGGCTATAAATAGAGCACGTACGACCCTCTCCTCCCCTCACACACTCGCTCACTTAATCTCTCTCTGTTTCTCTCTGTCTCTCACTCACTCACATACTCTCTCCACATCCATGGAATCCAACAAAAACATGTTGTTTGTAGTTGTTTTTATTTTTCTGGTTTCTGCAGGTACTGGGGAAGAAGCTCCCTGCTGCTGCTGTGACATTGCTCCTTTTCCGTGCTGTGCCAGGCCCCCACCAACGGCCACCCTTGTCCAGAAGAATGGGACTCTGGTCCCATCCCCGGTGGCCGCCCGATGGGCCCAGGCCATGACTAGATCATGGTCATGGTTCCATTCTGATCCAGTGATCCCTGCTGCAGCTAGCCATCTTTTATTTATCTATTTTGTCCATCTGTGTTTCTTATATACCTCTCTTGCCCTGTGTGTCATCTGTCTGTTGTTTGATCTTATGAGACTTGTGTTTCTGGTTTCAAATTAACTGCATGTGGTGGTGGTGCATGGTGATGTCTGTGTGTGTATTATTCCTATTATCAGTTGATGATGATGTCTCTGTATGTACTTTATGGTGGTAGTTGTGCATGGATTCTTTCTTTATCTTATGATATGATACTTTATAATATGTGTTATATTATATGTGTGAGTGTGTGTGTGTGTGTTTTTCTTCTCGTTCTTTTTGCTATTGTTTAATGTAACAGGGATTGCTTGAGTTTCGATGAAAAAACTCAAGCAATCCCTGTTACATTAAACCATAGCAAAATGAACGAGAAGAAAGTCTTTTTTTTTGTTCTTAATGATTCACATCAAATTTGGTTATCACAACAATGATTAAAAAATCTACTATTTGATCCTCAATTTGAAAAAAGTTCTTTTTAAATAATTCTAATTAAAGAGAGTAAGTCAAACAGTAAGAATCACCCCGAAAAGAAATGTATGACACTAGTTTTGTTTTCATTTACAGAGAGACATGTATTAGATTTAAGCCATTAGTAAAAAAACACCCTCCATGGGAACCCCACACACACACACAAAATTAATGACTTTCATTTTTCCCCCCTTTTGTGCAAATAATGGACATCATTCACTTGGTAAATTTGTGCTATACAGCAAAAATGGTGTTTTTTTTTTTTTTTCAAAAAATGGTGTCTGGTTTTTTTTTTTGGTTGCGGAGGTTCACATGGGCAAGAGAAATGAAGGTAGAATCTTTTTGGGTATGGCATGCCTGCAGCTATAATTGAACTTCTATCTTTGGTTTTCCTATTATGCAGATCAGATCAATGAATAATGTAATACTAAATTTGCATTTTTTTAAGGACAAAATCCATATAACCCCCCACAAATTGCTTGATATCCATATCCCTGATGCTTTTTAAAATCCATATACCCCTGCAAATATATACTTAAATATAAAAACCCTCAAGTTAAAATTATGTTAACAGATTAAGAATTATCTAGGAATATTCTGATAATCTAGCCTAGATGAAAATACCACATTTTGCTATGAAATAAATTTGTAGCAAATACATTTTGCTGCGAAATATTATTTGTAGCAAAATAGTGGCTTTTGCTACGAATTGAAAATTGCGTAGTAAAAAGTATTCTGATACGAGGCTTTTGCAATGATAATTGCAACGAACTCATTTCGTAGAGAAGTGTCATTAGCTACGAAAATTAAGGTTTTTGCTATGAAACTTTTAGCAGCAAATGCTCGAATTTCTTGTAGTGTATACTTGAATGTTGAAAGTGTATTTTGGGTATGCAAATTGATAGTATAGACAAAAATTATTAATTTGGTCTTCAAAATAATATGATTTAGAAATAAGGACCTAACTGATAGTTTCTTTCTTGTTTTTTACTTTTTTTTCTCCCCCCATTCATAATTTATAATTCGAGTTTAGAAATGAAATCGGGTGACAAACATCTATCTTTTCTTAAAAAATAAATAAATAACATAATATGACTACAAGGACTCCTAGCTAGTTAATTAAAAAAAATCGTAAAGCTGACTAAACAGATACCAACAAAAGGTAGTGCAAGGGATGCATTCTTTTTTTCCTTCTTGTTATAGTACATAGGTTTAACTTGCATAAACATATAATGATATATTATTAATTAGTTCATTCATGCTTAATGAGGATTTGTTTGGCTATAAATAGAGCATGTACGACCCTCACCTCCCCTCAACACTCGCTCACTCAATCTCTCTCTGTTTCTCTCTGTCTCACTCACTCACATACTCTCTCTCTCTCCACATCCATGGAGTCCAACAAAAACATGTTGTTTGTAGTTGTTTTTATATTTCTGGTTTCTGCAGGTACAGGGGAAGCCCAGAGCTGTTGCTGTGACGTTGTTCCTTTTCCGTGCTGCAGGCCCCCACCAACGGCTACCCTTGTCCAGAAGGATGGGACTCTGGTCCCATCCCCGGTGGCTCTTGGCCGCCCGATGGGCCCAAGCCATGACTAGATCATGGTCATGATTCCATTCTGATCCAGTGATCCCTGCTGCAGCTAGCAATCTTTTATTTATCTATTTTGTCCATCTGTGTTTCTTATATACCTCTCTCGCCCTTTGTGTCATCTGTCTCTTGTTTGATCTTATTAGACTTGTGATTCTGGTTTCAAATTAACTGCATGTGGTGGTGGTGCATGGTGATGTCTGTGACTGTATTATTACTATTATCAGTTGATGATGATGTCTCTGTATGTACTTTATGGTGGTAGTTGTGCATGGATTCTCTCTTTATCTTATGATATGGTACTTTATAATATGTGTTATATTGTGTTGTGTGTTTTTCTTCTCGTTCTTTTATTATTGTTTAATGTAACATGGATTGATTGAGTTTTTTCGTCCAAGTCACCGAAACTCAAGCAATCCCTGTTACATTAAACAATAGTAAAAAGAACAAGAAGAAAAACACACAACACACACTCACACGTATAATATGTGTAATATAACACATATTATAAAGTACCATATCAGAAGATAAAGAGAGAATCCATGCACAACTACCACCATAAAGTACATACAGAGACATCATCATCATCAACTGATAATAGTAATAATACACACACAGACATCACCATGCACCACCACCACATGCAGTTAATTTGAAATCAGAAACACAAGTCTCGTAAGATCAAACAACAGACAGATGACACACAGGGCGAGAGAGGTATATAAGAAACACAGATGGACAAAATAGATAAATAAAAGATTGCTAGCTGCAGCAGGGATCACTGGATCAGAATGGAACCATGACCATGATCTAGTCAAGAGCCACCGGGGATGGGACCAGAGTCCCATTCTTCTGGACAAGGGTGGCCGTTGGTGGGGGCCTGACACAGCACGGAAAAGGAGCAATGTCACAGCAGCAGCACTGAGCTTCCCCAGTACCTGCAGAAACCAGAAAAATAAAAACAACTACAAACAACATGTTTTTGTTGGATTCCATGGATGTGGAGAGAGGGAGAGAGTATGTGAGTGTGTGAGAGACAGAGAAACAGAAAGAGATTGAGTGAGCGAGTGTGTGAGGGGAGGAGAGGGTCGTACGTGCTCTATTTATAGCCAAACAAATCCTCATTAAGCATGAATGAACAAATTAATAATATATCATTATATGTTTATGCAAGTTAAACCTATGTACTATAACAAGAAGGAAAAAAAAGAATGCATCCCTTGCACTACCTTTTGTTGGTACCTGTTTAAACAACTTTACTCTTTTTTTTAATTAACTAAGAGTCCTTGTAGTCATATTATGTTATTTATTTATTTTTTAAGAAAAGATAGATGTTTGTCACCCGATTTCATTTTTAAACTCGAATTATAAATTATGAATGGGGGAGACAAAAAAGTAAAAAGACAAGAAAGAAACTATCAGTTAGGTCCTTATTTCTAAATCATATTATTTTGAAGACCAAATTAATAGTTTTTGTCTATACTATCAATTTGCATACCCAAAATACACTTTCAACATTCAAGTATACACTACAAGAATTTGAGCATTTTTTGCTAAAAGTTTCGTAGCAAAAACCTTAATTTTCGTAGCTAATGACATTTCTCTACGAAATGAGTTCATTGCAATTATCATTGCAAAAGCCTCGTATCAGAATACTTTTTACTACGCAATTTTCAATTCATAGCAAAAGCCACTATTTTGCTACAAATAATATTTCGCAGCAAAATGTATTTGCTACAAATTTATGGTGATTGACGCCAACCCTTCATTGAATATTTTCTTCTCATTTTCAATCCTTAATTATATTGTGTATGCCATTATCAAAAAAAGGAAATATGTACAATCACAGAGTGATACAACAATCACTAAATTATGCTAGCAAAAAATTAACATATACACAACAGTAGGTAATTAACATAAAGGAGTTCATCACGGGTGTTGTGTTTTGTCATGAACCTACATGTCTATAAACCAATACCAAATATAGTACGAAATTCCTCCAATTAATTAGAACAACAGAAATGTAGAAGTGCTTTCATTAATGCTAGTAAGACTGCAGGCATGAAAAATACAATTTCAGCGCATGACTCCATTTTCTTAATGTGAAAGGCCATTCCATTTCTTGATATTAACTAAGGCTAAATACTTTCTATTTTATTTACAAAAACGACTATTGATCTATTGCTAATAAAAAAAAATTGAGAGAGCTCAAGAACATCTCTTTTTCAAGGGTGCTATTATACTGAATTATTTTTACTCTTACAAATAACAAATACAATACTCTCATATATATTTTCTTAGCCCCTAAACTTATTATACTGAGATATATGAGATATATGTATCGTTGAATTTTTTAAAATTTTTTATGGGTTATTTAGTTTTCGCCCATCCTAAACGATGCAAATTATTAAAAACCTCCTCCAAAACACAATATTATTATAAACCCCCTTAAAATGTTACGAAATTTTGTAAAAAAATCCTACAGTCAATAAACTAACTATATTAGATGAATATTCCATCTCAACATATGTATATTGTCCATTTTACCCTCTCTCCATTAATGAAAAGGCCATAAATACATTTCTTCAATCTCTTAAAATCTTTAATGGAGAGGGTAAAATGGATAATATGCATACGTTGAGATGAAATATTCTTATAATATAGTTAGTTTGTTGACTGTAGAATTTTTTACGAAGTTTGGTAACATTTTAAGGGGTTTATAATAATATTATGTTTTAGATGGGGTTTTTAATAATTTGCATGTTTTAGGAGGGGTGGAAACTAAATAACCCATTTTTTTTTATAAATAATGTCATTTAATTAATAAAAGTATATATTTTACTAATTATTAAATATATATATAACACATTAGATGATATCTACGTTTTTTTACTAACATATACATGGATTGACTACATTTGATAATGTAAAAAGTGACAGAGCATAATTTTTTTTTATCCATGGAACCCAATATCTGAAAGAGTCTTGCTACACAGGCCCCAGCTTATAGGCCCCTCTTACAGGCCCCTTGAGGTGTCAATTTATGATTGGATGCTTGGTTATTTTTTTCAAAAGGGTAAAACAGCAAAATACATATATACCCCTTCTTATAAAACACACAAATTTCACATTAATTTCCCTCGTTTTGTGAAAAAAACCATTCGAAACCCGTCAATCTCGAGCGCACAAAGAATTAATTAGGTTTCTTCTTTGTTTTTTTTTTAAAACAAAAATCAAAACAGGAAAATTTGCCAAAAACCAAACGAAAACTATCGTTCACAAACCATACGAAAACCTAAAATTTCTTGCGGCTTCGATTTTCAATCTTCCGTAGTGTGAAACATTTCTTCAATGGATACGCTTTTCCTTTTTTGGGTTTCGACTAATTTTTGTAATCTGTTTTTATATTATTTGATGATTTTAAATCTCAAAAATTATGTTCTTTGAGGTGTTTGTGCTTAAATTTATTCCCTGTTTATTAGACTGTTGGACCCTTTTTTAGTCTTTATTTATGCAAAAAAAAACTGACTATTATCTTCTTGAAATTTTTTTAGGTATTCCGATTGCAGTTGATTGTATATGACTAGTTCATCTTTATGCAATGCAAAATGTAACAAAATATTAGAAAATATAATTATGAATGTTCAATGTTTTTGGGGAATTTCATAAATGTAACTTACTTACAAATGTAACTACATATTTAAATACATAACAAGCACCCACACATGAAGTTGTGATGTATGTTTACATTTGTTTGAAATGTAATATCAATTTCTTACACTCTAAAAATTTGTTTATGTAGAGTTTGAATTATTGTGTGGAATATAACTATGTTTAGAGACACGTAACTGGCTGTTTGCTGTATGTGAACTAATATGATTAATGTATAATCAGAAAATGTAACTAACTTTTCAAATGTAACTATGGTTTCATTTTATAATCAGCAATTGTAACTTACTTTCTAGTTCGTTTCACATTATTATTCATTATTTAATAACTGTATATTTTCTGATGTTACTGTTGTATTGAATGGCTGAAATTTTCTGAAATGTGGCTAAATTCTGAACATGTGAGCTATTTTTTTATTTTTGAAGGATATATAAATGCTGTAAATGTAACTAACTTCATATAGTGTTGCTAGGTTACATTGTATTCTTAATATGATATGTTTTCATTTTACAGCATTTGGTATGTAACTTAAATTTTTACTCTCAAAGTACATTTAACATACATTATACAGACAATGTAACTGAATTTGAATAAATGTAACTTAAAACTGCTACAGAGATCAGAATTCATGAAGTGCTTCGAATGGGTCAAAAAAGGCAATATCGTATCTGTCAAGGAATCACCTCAGCAACCCTAGTTTTCATAAGTATATGTTCCGGAATCACATTTAAAAGACAGTATATTTAGCTGAAACATACACTAATGTAACTCTAATTTTTTTGAATTGCAGAATGGATTGTGGGATAGTGATCATTAAAATTATGAGGTTGCTTGTTTATCATGACATAATACCAGCAACCGTGACTAAGAGCAAATTAAAGTACATAAGATCACGCATCATCAAAGTCTTGCTCAATGATGATCCAAGAACGTTCACAGAAGAAAATCACAAAGTTTCAACAATGCATTTTAATGACTGACTCTAAGTTATGTCAATTTTGTATGAACATGTTTTGATTCATGATTTGATGTTGTTTGTAACATCTCATTATTTTTGTAATTTTGAAAGATGTCAAACCTAAAACATTGTTTGTTTATCATTAATATACTTATTCTGGTTTATCACTTTATGTATGAAGATCTTTTATTAACTAATTCTAGTGCTCAATATCGATTAAGGCAAAATATATTCCTTTGTTCATATAAATGAAACACAGATTGAAAACAATGTTCCTAATTTCATTGTCGAAAATGTAACTGATTAAAATATAGCTAAAAATGAAATTCAGTAATAAAAAATAAAACAATTTACAAAAATCATGTCCATGTAATCCAAAAAAATATACAAAAAAAACAAAGTATATTCCTTTGTGTGAAATTCTAAAATGACACTGACCTCTCAGCTAAAATGTAACTTATTGTAAAGCTAAAATGTATATACCATAAAATGTAACTAACAAACAATGTAACTACAAAAGTATCTAAAATGTAACTCACTTTAATGCAAAGTACATTTCTTTGATAATAAAAAGAAACTGACAACAATGCCAGCAATGTAATTGACAACTTAAATGTAACTGAATATCACATTTCAATTTTAAAAAGTTCACTATTCCAAAAAAAAAATTATAAATTTTTAAAAAGGACAACAGATAAATCAAGAAATCAAGATGCTTCGAATCCAACATCTTCACCAGCATTTTGCTTGCTACAAATTTCAGAAATTTTCATTTGCTTTCTTATTGGCTTGTAAACCTTAGGTGTTTTTCTTTTCGACGGAAGGACGACTTTTACTTCGAACCTTGATAGGAGAGTGAAAATTTAATTCTGGGAGGGATTCTTCACCAATAATACCACTGCTAATATTTTCACTGTTCATGTTGATGAGAGAAACATACAAGGAATCAAGATACTTTTTACAATACGAGTTTCTCATAAGAAACAACAGAATGTAACAAATCTCCTATATCTCCTACAAAATGTCAAAAAGACACCATTGATTAGAAAATTCTGTATAGAGTTAGTTACATTTACAAATGTAACTAGAAATAATTACAATTATGCACGTGCAAAAGTTACTGACATTGTCAACAAATATGAAACTAATTACACAATAGTTTAAAACAGAACATCAATGTAATAGTTAGTTACATTATCTGAAACGTGGAACGCATGTGTAACTCACAACCACATATGAAAAACCAACATATATTCTAATAACTTAGTTACATTCACATGTCACACCGTATTGAAACCTTTTAATAAGTTAGTTACACTCACAAGTCAAATGAAAACCTAGTTACAAAATAGACTAAACGAAACATCATGCAATATTTAGTTACATTAAATCTGAAACATGGTATGTATATGTAACTCAGATCCACATATGAAAAACAATATATACGTTAAATTAAAAAAAAATCATTTCTGACAACAGATGACAACAACAAAAAAACCTTAAAAATGGAAGACAAAATTGAAACAATTGAAAGTATACAAAGTATAATAAAAACAAACCTGAATCGGTAGATATTGCAATGGAATCCCAACAGTTCAATCTTTTCTTTCGATAAGAACTCTTAAAAAAACTTCCTAAATTTCAAATTCAAAGGAAATCTCAGAAAAAAAATCAAATATGATTTGCAATTTGAAACAAAAAATGTGATATTCGAATGAGAGAAAAGGTAAAAAAAAAAAAAAAAAACAATGAGAGAATTAATGAGAGAAAAGGTAAAAAAAAAATCAAATATTCAAATGTGATTGCATTTATTCATAAAGAGAGAATTAAGGAATTAATGCACATCCGGTTCCATAGATGGAAATGCTAACCGAATGCATTAAATTCGTTTAAAAAAAACATATCAAACAAATAGAGGTAAAAGGGGTAAAACAAATCATGCCATGTCATGGGGCTTACTTGGGGCTATAAATTGAGGCTTGTGAATCATTTCCTTTTCATGAAACCATGCCACTTCTCCCCCAGTGCACACGCAACACATTAATTCAAAATAAAGAAACAGAGAGAAAGATAGGGAAGAAGACAACCCTTACACGAACATATAGTCACTTATAGTCAGCTTACCATTTAAAGGATTTTGTTTCTTTCTTTATTCTGTCCCTGTGATGAGTTGTTTTGATATACCAAAAATATTGAGTAATGTCTTCTCTATTGATATAACAAAATGGTCCCCATTTTCATTTGGTTGTGCATAAGTTTTAAATTTTAATTCAACTTCCATTATTGCAAAACAATTGACTAGCTAGTGCTTGGTATCTCCTGTGACAAAAACAAATATCTATTGTATAATTAATATATATTTATAATTAATTATATCAATGTTTAATGTTCAAAGCATGATTTGTACCATTTTATGTTATCCATGAACTGAGATCTTTGATGTAAAGAACAATCCATTTTATTTGGAAGAACTATAAATTGGTGTAACCAATAGTATAAAAAAAAGGAACTTTTGCAAGCTAACAAAGACAGTTTTTTTTTCCTTCAAATTAGTTATCAAAGTGATCAACTTTCAATATTTATCATACTAATCATCTAATCCGGTCAAAAACCTCAATGTTGAAATCTAATCCACTCAAACACCAACGGAAATGACGTCATGAAATTTTTTTTTTTTTTTATGTTTTGGCATTGAAGGTTTTGGATGAGATACAAGTGCTCTACAACATACAACAACAACCCATAGGAAGCCTTACAACATACTGGGCTACCGCCCATGAAATCAAATCCAACTGGGCTGTCATATTGGGCCACTGCCCATGAAACACCAAACCCAATGGAAATGATGTCATGAATTTTGGTTCACAGATGTTTTTAAATAAAATGCCATTCCCAGTGGTTTTGGCTGCATTAGGTTAATATTTTGCTAAATATTATGAATGATGATTATTTTAATAATTAGTTGATTAATGGTGATTAATTTTAAGAAAAACAGAACAAGAAACTTATTATTATGAAAAAATGGGTGTTGTTATACTCAATCTTTTTTATAGTCCAAAGTATAGTCTCAAACGTTTCAGTAGAAATCCTATGAAGCATATGTATCGTTAGATGAGATATATACATCGTTGATTTTTTTTAATATTTACTGAAAATGAGTTCATTTAATTTGAAATAGAGTGTTATATAAAATATATATACATCGTTAAATAATGTTTATTATTTAAAAAAAAATTAAAACATATGTGATTGTATTTGGACCATGAAAAAAATTGTGTCTAACATATTCTCTCTCTCTCTTTTGGACTAAGTTGTAATTTACATGTCTCATTAAATATAGTTCAGATGTTCAAATTTGTCATAACTAATTTATGTAAGACATTTAGCCTTATTTTGCAAATGCTAGTGTTCTAAAACTACAGTCGGTTCTATATGTAATAACTAGTGATAGCGTGCGGCGGGCCGCACGGTGCGGATCCGACGTGCGTCGTCCGATCGTGAGTATCGCATCCAACGGTCGATGTGAATCGCATCCGACCGTCTGATGTGATGGACCCGTGATCGACGGCCCGTGATCGACGCCGCACGCGACCGCACGGCGCATCTAATCACTCCTATATATATATATATATATATATATATAGGGAAATGCGATATCGTGCGGGTCGTGCGGTCGTGCGGCGTTTACGACCATGGGCCGTCGATCACGGATCCATCGCGGGTCCATCGCATCAGACGGTCGGGGGCGTGATTCATCTCGACCGTTGGATGCGATGGACCCGCGATCGGATGACTCACGTCGGATCCGCACGACCCGTAAACCGCACGCTATCATTCGCGTATATATATATATATATATATATATATATATATATACACACACACACACGTGTAATACACAATGAATATAATAAGAGAACACATATAATATAACAGTCCTACTAAAGAAAAAAAAACAATAAAGTATGAGAAAATGGACTACCTCTGTCAGTTTATTAGTGACGATTACTTGCGCTGACATTTTCTGAAAGAATTGATAAGTCCATTACGAAATATTTGCAGTGGACCTATAGATGGTAAAACAAAAAGAAAAGAAAAAAAAAACTAACTCTAGGCTATAAAACAAAACAACTCAGAATTAACTTAGCATAATTACATGTATGAGTGGGTGCTGGTAAATTATGGATATAAATATATATATAATTACAACAGTTTATTTTTATTTATTTTTGGTAAACTGCCCATTGGGCACAACAGGTTAAATTGTGCTACAGGGATATACAGCTAGATAATCAATGTCATGGATATAATGTATCAGTTTCTATTTTCACATCCACATATTTTATCATGAAAATTGAAAAAAACTTACTCTGTCATTAGAAAATTAAATTAATAAATGAAAAATGATATTACTTCCCATTAAATTAGGACGAAGATTTTAAATAGTTTCTGTTATGGTTCATGAAAACATTGGTTATACTCCCATGGGAATGGATCTCTCCTTTATTTTTTTTATTTTTTATTTTTTTTACCTTTTTTTTGTCTAAGTCAATCACATGATCCAAAATTCATAAAATGTCATGGGTTAATTCATCACACACGACTATATTCATAACAAATGAAATAATTGAGAATACTCAGATTTAATCAAACAAAAACAAGTAGAGGCTAAGGTATCAATCCCATACCCCATTACAAGAGCAACATTAGACATGACCCAGGGGAAAAAAAAGGAAAATGATTGACAAATCCCAATTCATAGGCATCAAATAAGCCCCGTGACGTGGCATAAGGTGAATTTCTATTTGTACCATTTAATTGTGTATTCTAATTTTCTTAAACGAAATTAATGCAGTCGGTTAGTGTTGCCTTTGTTGGAAACGGGTGTGCATTAATTAGCAGATTTTTTTCCTTTTTTAACTTTTTTCACATTTGAATTGATAATAATTGAATCAATTTCATTATTTTCATAGTTTTTTTACTGAATTTTTTTTCTGAGACCAAATGCATTTTGTTTTGATTTTTTGGAAGAATTTATAAGAGTTTAATCTTATCGAAACAAAACTCAACAGTTTAGATACCATTAAAATGTCTGCCGATTGAGGTGTGATTTTTGTTTATATTTAATTTTTTTGAATTGTTTCATTTTTTTCTGTTTTTTAATTTTATTTTGGTTGTTTTTCTGTTATCTAATGTGTTTTGTCATTACGGCGTGTATTTATTTGTTTTGACATTTAGATGTGAGTTACATGTGTATATAAGTTACAGATAATATAACTAACTATTACATTGTTGTTTTGTATTAGATTATGTAACTAACTTTTTGGTTTGTTTGAATGTAACTAACTTAATAAATGGAATATGTTATTTATAACACAAGTTGCTTTTTCTGAATGTAAATAAAACTAGTTACATTGAGAATGTCACTAGTTTTTAGAACAACTTTTTTTTTTAAACAAAGCTCCATTTTTTTATATGAACGAACTTAATATTTTTTTAAGTGGAACTATGAGTCTTATTATTCATTTTTTAAATTTTTATGTTTATCTGATTTCTAGTAATTATAACAGTACATTATTTTTATTTTATATTTTTTTGCATTTCAATGTAGAAAATATAGTGGACTCAGTTATATTTTCAGATAATGACAGTCCACATAAAGATTTCATTGTTAAAGTTGAGAAGCAATGTGCAGAAGCAATTGCTCCAAGTGTTGGAATGACATTTGACACAGAAGAAGATGTGCGATTGTTTTATGACAATTTTACTCGTAACGATGGTTGTGGCATTGCTCGTAGTTACATTGTCATAGACATAAGGATAGTGAAAAATTTTGAAAATTTGTAACTTGCAGAATGCTAGTGAAACCGATGGATATGTTGGGTTTTGATTTTTTGTTTATGTCCCTATGTCTTGTATTGAATTGCCTTGTTTATGTAACTTGTTGTTGATGTTTTTTAATGTTTTAGTCAGTTACATTTGTCATTTTCACAGTTGGATTGTTGTGGAAGTAAGTTACATTTACCTTAATATCAGTTACATTTGTTTATAGAGTTAGTTACAAGATATAAACAAGTAGTTACATTTTCAGATGAAATATATTAAACAAATACATGTTTGCAAAATGCATTAAACATTAATTACCAAGCCAGAAACACTGTTTTACCAATAATCAATCAATTTTTTTGGTTTAAAATTTGTCAAGATTACAAAAGTAATTGAAATTAAAAACACCTACAAAAACTTGAAAATGTCTTGTTTTCATATGTATACATAATTTTTCAGATGAACTTAATAAAACACCCTAAGTCAGTCCTCATAATGCTTTGTTAAAACTTTGTGATCCTCTTCTGTAAATGTTTTGAGCTCGTCGTTCAGGAATATTTTTGATGAGGTGTGATATTATGAACTTAATGAATTCCTACTTATGATAGCTGGTATTTCTGCACGATGAACATGCAATATCATAATTTGAATGATAATTGTTCCACATTCCATCCTGCATTTGAATAGTTCAGTTACAATTTTGAATAGTTATATACAAATGAATATAAAGCAATTTTCATTAAAATAAAATAGTCACATAGTACAAATGATAGGTACATTGTGCATAACGGCAAAACAAAAAAACATGTAATGACTACGGAAATATAAATCAGGACATACATAGACACAAAAGTAAATAAATGTACATGGTAAAGTTTCATTGCCAATCATGTGACATTTCCGGATGAGATTATCATTAAACAACTCAACATAGATAATTCTTTCTAATATTTAGTTACATTGGCTGAATGATTAATCTCAATTTATTACATTGCAAATACAGTCACCTTCATCATAATAGTAACATTAAATAAATTGATAAAAAAATTTATATGATCAATACATTCTCATAGTTAGTTACATTTTATGTTCACTTATATACACAACAAACTACTTAAAGTGAGTTACATTGGTTACATGTTTAAAATGCTCATATCAACTACTAAGCAAAAATGGAAATACATGTAACTGAAATCTAATTACAGTAATCTTTTTTGTCAACTACATTTTAATAACAAACATAAACAGAAGTTAACCATACATTATAGTTTTATGTATAAAAAATCAGT
Source organism: Acorus calamus (assembly GCA_030737845.1). Classification (NCBI taxonomy): domain Eukaryota; kingdom Viridiplantae; phylum Streptophyta; class Magnoliopsida; order Acorales; family Acoraceae; genus Acorus; species Acorus calamus. The sequence continues at coordinate 18,241,993 of CM060872.1, forward strand.
TATATTTTGCATCTATTCGAATTAAAAAAACCCTAGAAAAAAAATAATCACAGGATCTTCAAAAACAACAGAGTTGTTTTCAGAAATACCAAAAAACGGTTGCATATAAAAATCAAGTTTATTTTGTATCTATTTGAATTAAAAACAAAAAAAAAACCCTAGAAAAAAAACAATTATTCACACGATCTTCAAAAACAACATAGTTGTTTTCAAAAAATACCAAAAAAAGGTAGCATATCTATTTTTTGTTGTAGTTGAATCATCTGGAATAACTTTTTTATTTTTAGATCGTTTCTTGAAGGAAATATCATGATTTTTGTTTGTCGTTGTAAACAAAAAGGGGTTTTTGGGCTCTGATTTTCTATTCAATTTTTTTTCAAAACCCATATTTAGATGGAATGTGTTTGAATGGGAGAGAGAAATGGTTGTGAGTGGAAAAAAAACAGAAAAAGAGGTAAAACGCGAAACGAGGGGTGAGTTTTAATTAGGGGTAATAAGGTTTATAGCTATTTTACCCTTTTGTAAAAAGTGTCAAAATAACCAATTAGATTTTGACACATCAAGGGGCTTGTGGGAGGGGTCTATTTGCTGGAGCCTGTATAGCAAAGCTCAAAAAAAAAACGTTAGTCAGAAAAGAAGAAGAAAAAAAAAAGTAGTGAACTATTTATTGAAGGAGCAATTAATGTTAAACTGTCATCGGTGACCATAACACAACGGTTCAGAGTTTATCTGTATTAAGAGTGAGTCTTAGTGTTGACTTACCCACCTTTTTGTTGACAATTATTTGTAGGACCGGAGTAAACATACAGAAATAACATTCACAACTTAAACGTAAGATCAGTCACATCCCATATCATATAATAATAATAATAATAATAATAATAATAATAATAATAATAATGAACAAATTGATTCAAACATGTTTCATCTCAAAATCATCCAATTATATATTACATCCAAGGACCACAATTTATGTTATTTGGAATCCTATGCTTCACTTTAAGAAATACAGGAAGGCCAAATGGAAATGTCTGAAAGGCAGATTGACAAATTATTAATAATGATACTGGATCAAAATGACCAAACAGGGAAACTGACATAATTGTGTATGTAAAAAAAATGAGATTTTTGCATATATATTCTTATTAAATTTTAATTTTATCAAAATACCTTTGAAAAAAATCACAATGCAAAAACTCCCCTAAAAAACTTTATGTGGGTGCAACCGTACCCCTGTGATCAAATTCCGTCTGATTTGATTAATATTTTCTGTTTCCATTCCGTTATAGGTGTTGAAATGACCCTTGTACCCTCAGATTACCTAAAGTGAGTTTTTTTTTGCATATATACCCCTCTTAAAATTCATATTTGCATAATTACCCCTTTTATTTTCACCATTACATAAGTACTCCTGAAATTTTAATACATCGTGCAAATTTGCACATAAGGTTAGTGTTCGTGAGGATTCATTAAAATATCTCCATTAGCCACCGTATTCATATGTCCAAAATACCCTCACCACGCTCTATTTGGATGGTTGAACCCTAGTTCATTTCTTTCTTTTTCAACACTCTCTCTCTTTCAATGTAAAGGTTGAGTAGGGTGTGTCATTTAAGTGAATAAATAAATCATTTTACAGAGTACTTATAGGGTCAAGAATCTAATCATGGTTCGGTCTGTATTCTTAACAATGATTGACTAAGGGATAAATTTGCACAATTTAATAAAATTTTAAGGGTATTTATGTAATGGTAAAAATAATAGGGGTAATTTTGAAAATACGGGTTTTATGAAGGGTATTTATGCGAAAAAAAAATTTTTTTTCAAAATGAGTAAGGGCATTTAGGTCAATTTACATGTAGAGTTAAACTTTTTAACCACGGTTAACCCAGAGTTCTTCACGGTACGGTTGTACTCACTCAGTGTTTTTGAGAGGTATAGGGGTACGGTTGTACTCACTCAGTGTTTTTGAGAGGTATTTTTGCACTATGAGTTTTTTCAGGGTTATTTTGATAAAATTAAAATTTAATAGGGGTGTATATTTTAAAATCCCTAAAAAATATCAAAAAATCCATATAACACCCCCACCCCCACCAAAAAAAAAAACTACTAAAATCCATATAAACCCCTCACTTTTGATTGAAATCCAAATAACCCATCAGACATTTAACAAAAATGCTAAAACAACCCTGAGTTATAATAAACTTGACAAAAGTGGAATATAATTCTCATAATATTGGTTATGTTAATCCACCATAACTATAAATACACATATAAGTCTTTGTAAACTGCCCAAAATTCAAATAATCCCCTAATAAAGACGTTTTACTCCCCACATGTGTTAGAACTCATTTTCTTCCACATTGTTTCCCCTCTTCTTCCAACATTAATTTCCACTCATCCAACTGTTGTAGTTCTCCTTGATCGTTTACCACATCCGTACTTGTCCATCTAACAGCCACAGAACCCTCTTCTTCAACATGCACATTATTTTCATTGTTTTCACATTATTATGAATGTAAGGAAAATGTTAAAGGTTTATGTTTATTAAGAAAATATTGGGGAAGGGTATATATGTAATATTATACTATATATTTAGGTTTAAAATCAACTAACTATAGGTTAACATGGACTGACAGAAAGGTATTTTTGCAATTTTGTCGGACTCGTTTTTGCTCGGGTGTTATTCGGCTCGATTTAAGCTCGCCTTCAGGCAAGTGGTTCAATTAGACAAATGAACGATGTTTGAACTAATTTTTAAAGCTCGGTTAGGCTCGGGTAATGTATTTTTCCTTTTATGTATGTAATGGTCCTGTACATTGGAAGACCAAAAATAATAGTGCAACCCGGCATGTCAAATTACTGGAAAATAACTTATAAATCATGCTACCTTATTGTTGTCACCACCTATTATTGAATGATGTATTGCCCAAAAAATCCTCAAATTAAAAAGGGGCTTAGTATTCAAAATACTTGTCCTAATTACAACTGATTCCCTGCCCTGTTTCAGCATTTCCCGACCAAGACCCAGTGGGGATGGGACCACAGTCCCGTTGTTCTTCAGAAGGCCCGGCCGCGGTTCTCCGCCCCTATTGCATTGGTTTTTTTTTTTTTTTGATATCGAACGAGCCCCCTGTGACTGACCCCTACAACATTGTCAAATAACAATAAAACAGAAATAGCATTGGACTTCTCCTCCACCAGCTGAAACCAGAAAAAATAAGAAAGTCACAAACACATGCAATGATAATAGAGTCTAAATGGAAATCCAGTCATGTGAGTACATTAATATGTATGTGTTGATTGATGGGGAGGGGATTTTATGAAATTTAAGGCTGGTTATGTAGGAAACTGTTCATGCAATCTGACTGAAGAACTGTCCCTTATACATACATCTGTTAGATTATATGTGTTATCTCATAATGTGTGTAGTGCATTACACATGTAACTCCTAGGTACTTGTCTATGTAAAGAGATTTAACCCTAAGTGGAATACAAAGATTCACATTATTTAATTCTCTCATTCTAACATGGTATTAGAGCCACCACCTCACAAACCCTAATTTTTTTTTTTGAATCCTTCAATCATTCATCGACGTCATCGTCGTTGGTCGTCGTCGCGCCGCTCGTGACGCTACGTGCCCCCTGCCGTGCGTGCTCCTGCTGCCGCGGGTGCCCCGGGCCCGCGCGCCCTGCTGCCCACGTGCCCCTGCCCCTCCCGTGTGCCCCTGCCGCGCACCGCGCGTGCTCTTGCTGCCGAGCCTGTCCCCTGCCCGCGCGCCCCCTGCCGCGCCCCTACCGATGCGCGCCACCGCTGCCCGCGAGTGCCTCCTGCCGCCGCGCGTGCCCCCTGCCCCGTGCTGCCCCGTCGCAGCCCCGCCTTCGCGCCGCTGTGCAGCTGCTGCGCCACCCTACCGCGCCGCCCCGCACACCCTGCCACTGTCCGCGCGATGCCCGCACGTGCCCAGCCCGCCCGCGCGCCGTCCGCGTGTGCTCAGCCCTCCCGCACCCCGTCCGTGAGCTGCCCGCGCCCCGTCTACGCGTGCCCAGCCGCTCCGTCCGCGCGCGCGCACCGTTAACGCCCTGCCGGTGCCCCATCCGTAGCCTGCCCGCGCGTCGTCCGCGCCTCGTCCGGGTCGCGTGATCAGCGCAGATCTTCCCGGATATCTAGGGAATTCGTCCCAGACAGCATCCCGGATCTCCCGAAAATTTGCCCCGACAGCATCCCGGATCTCCCGGGAATCTGTCCCGGACAGCATCCCGGTTCTCCCGGGAATTCGTCCCGAGTCCGCACGTGTCCACTCGCGTCCGGCTCCAAGACCCAACCCGGCACCAGCTCCGGATCCAGTTCCGGGACCCGACCCAGAAACCCTACCCGGCCCAACCTGGCCCGGTCATCCGATCCGGATTTCACCTCAGGTCACCTTCGATCGCCTTGGGGCATCCCGGCCGCCCTCTACCGTCCTCCGGTCGCCCTTTGCCGCCCCCTGGCCTCGAGACTTCGAATCGCTAAATCGGTCATAACTTCCTCTTCGGAAGTCTGATTAAGGTGTTCGAGGAGTCCATTTTGATTAATTTTTCATCCCCGACATCATCATCTAGTCTTTAACAAAAAAAAAGGCAACTATTCTATGGTGTCTCCTCAGTCCTCTTCGTTGTTCATATATGAGGGCATCTTGGGGGCCGCTCCTGCTATGGATCGCCATAAACCGCGTAAATGAAGACCTACTAAGAAGTGTCATAGACCGAGAAGACATGGACATCGTCTTCATCCTATTGCCGCTGCGACTGCTACTCCGCTTGACTCTATTCAGTCACAATTGGGTCAGCCTGATCAGATCAGTCAGTGCCTAGACCACCTGATTCTGTAGCAGCCTATTTCTGGGTCTTCTACTCCCTTTGCATTGACTTCTACTACGGGTACTCCTGTTTATTGGATCTTTGATTCGGGTGCCTCACATCACATAACACCTGATAGTTCTGTCCTCAGTGCATGCTCACCTGCACCCTCTCACCTACCATCGATTCATACTGCTAATGACTTTCCTTTAGTCATCACGCAGTGTGGATCGATTACCACCACCTCTGACCCTACTGGCCGACTTTTATTGCCATTTATTTTGCATGCTCCTGACCTTTGCATGAATCTTGTGTGTATTAGTCGACTGTGTGATTCCGGATTCACTGTTACATTTACCTCTTCTGGGTGTTCTGTGCAGGATCCACATTCAGGGCAGATGATTGGTGTTGGTCATAGGATTGGCGGACTATATTATGTGGAGTATCTTCATCTTCCTGTACCCGATGCCTTAGCTTTCTCTGGAGCTGTCACCTCTTATGCTGATTTGTGGCACAAAAGATTAGATCATGTTTCTGAGTCTCGACTTAAAGACCTTATTCGATCTGATGATTTAGGTCGTGTTTTCTTTTCTACTCTTTCTGTTTGTGAGGGTTGTAAATTGACCAAACCTGTTGCTACTCCATTCCATTCGAGAAATCACCTGTCCTCTAGTCCATTTGAACTTGTTCATTCTGATATCTGAGATCCTTCTCATATCACATCAAAGAGTGGTTTTTTGTATTATATCAGTTTTATTGATGATTATTCTCGTTTTACCTAGATTTATTTATTGCATCATCGATCTGAGGTCCCAAAAATATATGAGGTTTTTACCACTATGATTCACACCTAGTTTCAAACTCGTATCAAAATCTTTAGGTCTGATTGTGCTCGAGAATATATTTCTTCCACGATGCGTTTTCTTCTTCAATCTCATGACACTCTTTTCTAGCAATCTTGTCCTTATATTAATGAGCAGAATGGTGTTGCTGAAAGAAAACATCGCCATATTCTTGAGACCGCTCGTTCCCTCTTACTTTCTTCTTCAGTCCCCGGCACATTCTAGGCTGAGGCTGCTCTTCTCTCTGTTCATCTTATCAATATCACTCCCTCTTCAGTCCTCTCTGGTATGACTCCTCATGAGCGTCTTTACTCCTCCAAACTTGATTATAATAGACTTCGCATTTTTTGATGTACTTGTTTCAGGCTTCTCCCTCCTCATCAACGCACCAAGTTGGCCGCTCGGTCAGTCAAGTGTATATTCTTGGGGATTAGTTTCGAACACAAGGGATATCGCTGCTACGATCCTGTTGGAGATCGTTTCTGGCTAGCTCATCATATGTCATTTGTCGAGGATGTTCCCTATTTTTCTTCTACACCCACTGCCTCCTCCCCTCCCATGCCTTCTCCTATTCAGGTCTCTCCTCCTTTGCCTTCTCTTGTTCAGACCTCCCCTATTGAGTCTCTACCTATTCTTTGAAAGTTCGTTGTGCTTGGGTCCACTCCTAGTTCTACTCTCTCTGAGCCTCATCTTAGCACTCCTGCAGCCAACTCCCCTGATCCTCCTAGTTCTCCTCCTATTGTGTCTCCTCTTGCTTCTCCCACAGATGACTCCACTGGTACTCCGCCTTTCACGACTGGCGAACCTCCCTCTAATGTGGATCCTCGTCCCTCGACTCTCTACCCTCAGCGTGAGCGTCATCCACCTGCTCGCTTTAGTTTTGACTCTGGACCACCTGACAGAATTAGCTTTGCTTCAGTGAGTACCTATTCTCCACAGTTCCAGGCTTATCTCACCGCTATCCATGTCCATCGTGAGCCCATATCCTATCAAGAGGCAGTTGAGTACCCTGAGTGACAGCAGGCCATGAATGAGGAATTTCAGGCTTTTGAGCAGACACAGACCTGGGATGTTGTTCCACTTCCGGATGGCATTACACCTATCAGTTGCAAATGGATCTTCAAGATCAAACATCGACTTGATGGATCCATTGAACGACATAAGGCTCGTCTTGTTGCGAGAGGTTTCACACAGGAGTATGGCATTGACTATGAGGAGACCTTCGCTCCCGTTGCTCAGATGAGTACTGTCCGCACCCTTCTTGCAGTTGCTGCTATTCGTCGCTGGCCTCTCTTTCAGATGGACGTGAAGAATGCTTTTTTTCATGGTGATTTATCTGAGGTTGTTTATATGCAGCCACCTCCTCAGCATGTCTGTCGTCTTCGGCGAGCTATTTATGGTCTCAAACACGCTCCTCGTATCTGGTTTGAGCGTTTTCACAGCATTATTCTGGCAGCTGGTTTTGTTGAGAGCCTTCAGGACCACTCTATGTTTGTGTGATTCTTATCGCAGGGCCGGGTTATCCTTCTTCTATATGTTGACGACATGATTATCACTGACGATGACTCCGCCGGTATTACTCTGGTCGAGAATCACCTCAGTCGACAGTTTCAGATGAAAGATCTCGGCACTTTTCGCTACTTCCTTGATCTCGAGATTGCACAGAGTGATCGTGGGATTCCGCTCTCTCAACAGAAGTATATGGCTGACATTCTCGAGCGGTATATACTCCTCTTGAGCTTCATGTGAAGCTTCGTCTTACAGATGGTGAGCTCCTTCCAAACCCAACTCGGTATCGACAGATTGTTGGTCAACTTGTGTATCATTGCACACTAGACCTGACATAGCTCATGCCGTCAGTATTGTTAGTTAGTTTGTCTCAGCTCCTCGATCAGTGCATTATGGGGCTCTTATGCGTATTCTCAGATATTTACGCGGTACTGTCACCAGATCGATCTATCTGTCATCCTCATCACCTCTGATTCTCAGGGCTTACACTGATGCTGATTGGGCTGGAGATCCGACCACTAGACGCTCCACCACTGGGTTTTGCATATGTCTTGGAGATTCCATCATTTCTTGGCGCAGCAAGAAACAAGAGGTTGTTTCACTATCCAGCACTGAGGCTGAGTATCGAGTCATGGCCATCACCACCAAGGAGATTGTTCATCTTAGACGTCTCTTGGTGGATCTAGGAGTTACTATGACTGGTCCTACTCCTCTTCATTGTGATAACCACTTTGCTATTCAGATTGCCAGCAATCCGATTTTTCACGAGAGGACCAAACACATTGAGATCGATTGTCACTTCGTTCGTCAACACTTTCTTGCAGAGACATTATCGCTTTCGCACATCTCCTCTTCCGAGCAGCTTGCTGATTTCTTTACGAAGTCACATTCAGTTCCTTGATTTCAGTTTCTCATTCGCAAACTCACTTTGTATGATCCACCGCGAGTTGGAGGGGGGCTATTAGATTATATGTGTTATCTCATAATATGTGTAGTACATTACACGTGTAACTCGTAGGTACTTGTCTATATAAAGGGATTTAACTCTAAGTGGAATATCACAGCATTTCTCATTTGGGTGGGGCTATAGCCACCCCACAAGTTATTCTACCCACCCCATAAAAAAATTAATTTATTTCATATCTAACCCACCCCATGTTCGACATAGATGACGTCTTCTGTATTTAATATTGTTCGACATAGACGATGTCTTCTGTGTTTAAAATTGTTCGATCGACATGATCTATGTCGAACAATCTTAAACACATAAGACATCGTCTATGTCGAACTCGTGGGGTGGATTAGATATAAAATAAATTAATTTTTTATGGGGTGGATAGGATAACATGTGGGGTGGCTCTAGCCGCGCCCTTCTCATTTTCCATATACACCATGCACATATTGGTGCATTTGGAGCCCAAGTTCAATGTTGCTTGCTTGCTGCCCACATGCATCACTTATATATCATGCAAATAATAAATTCATGAAGGTTAATTGACACATAACCAGAAAACAATATTGGTAACTGGTTGTTATTGTACATAGTTTGTTTAGTTACCGTACGAGGAGGGGGACAGTACTATACGAGGAGGGGACAATGATGAGTACTATCATATACAAAGTAAATTAATTAAAGGAAAACATCCATATAACCCCCTAAACTAACTAAAATCCATATAACCACCTGACATTTCTTAAAATCCATATAACCCCCTCAAAACATCTAGTAAATCCAAATAACCCTCTGAATAAAATTTACATTCATAGATGATGAATATTTTGTTAATATTATGCTTGGTTAACTCTGACAGAAAATACAATATACCAAAAAATCCTAAAATGTATTAAAAATGTGAAAAATCTTCTATAAATAACAATTTTACCATCTAGATAAGCTTTTATAATATATCCAAAGAGGGTATTTTCATAGGATTTTTGACATCTTTAACACATTATAATGGTTTTTAGTATATTGTATTTTCATTCAGGGTTAATCAAATGAAATATTCACAAAATATTCATCATCTATTAACGAAAATTTTATTCAGGGGGTTATTCAGATTTACTTGGTGTTTTCAGGGGGTTATATGGATTTTAAGAAAAGACAGGGGTTATATGAATTTCAGTCATATTTCAGGGTGTTGTGTGGATTTTTCCCTTAAGAAAAATGAATGTCAATGTCCTAGGTATCACAAAGTACTGTCAAGATGATCTTCTCCCAGTTGATTGAATATAAGTCAATTTTAATATCATATATAGCTGGATATATTTAGTACCCAAAAACTTATATAATTCTATCCTTTTCTAGTTAGATAATTAAATCGATCATTATCCTCTCCAGAACATTATTTCCCACAAAGAAAAAGCTGTTGATGACAATGTAAGTACAAGAGCCACTACTATAATGTCACACCATATATATTAGAGATTTTTAGTTTTAAATCCCCGTAAACTATAGGATTTAACTATCAATCCCTCACTTCTTCATATTTAGGTTTTAGTCCCTACATTTAAATGATATGTTCATTTTTAGTCCATCGGAGTAGGGATGGTAAGCGAGCCGAACGAGCTGAGTTTTGACCTGCTCAGGCTCGACTCATTTAGCAACAGGCTCTGCTCGGGCTCGACTCGGCTCGGGACCGAGCTTCATTTCGTGTTCAAGCTCGGCTCGTTGGGCTCGTAAAAAGCTCGGTTGAAGCTCGGCTCGGCTAATTTGTTAAATCAGCTGAGCCGAAGCTCGAATCAAGGCTCGGCTCGAGCTCGTTTAGCTAAGAAAAACTTTTTTTAGCATTTGAAAAAGTCACATTTCACAAATCACAACACCTTATACATGTAAAAATAACATAAGCTCAGGCTCGGGCTCAGCTCGTTTCCTTTTTTTTCTATTAGGTAAATGAGCTCGTCCAGGCTCGGGTTCGGCTCGGCTCGGCTCGGGCTCGGCTCGTTTACAAACCGAGCTTTAAAAATTGTTCAAGCTCGGCTCGTTTATCTAATTGAACGAACCTGAAGGAGCTTTAACCGAGCCGAGCCCGAGCTGCTCGGCTCGTTTACCAGCCCTACCTGTGAGGGACCTATTCCTAAATTATTTAGTTTTCTTTTTAGTCCCTGGGAGGAACCTATTCCTAAATTATCATTTAAATGTAGAAACTAAAACCTAAATATGAAGAAGTGAATGATCAATCGCTAAATCATATAGTTTACGGGGACTTAAAACTAAGAATCCCTGTATATATTAATATTAAACAGACTGAATGTGAACTTTGTCAGATAATAATTAATAAATTACATCTTCTGAAGCAATCAATGCTTACAAATCATAAAGTTAGGAGAGATACATCCTACTGCAAATTTTTTTAAAAAAAATATTGTACCATATATATTAACTCGCAGTCAACATTAATAAGTAGTTCCTATAAATGGCATACGTTAAGCTAAGACTAACGATATACAATTTGACTGAGCCTGCTCGGCAACCATGTTCTGAAGACTGGGCACTGGGCTCATGTGGGTTGTCTTCAAATTTCCTTCAGTAGGCCAGGCGCGTATCCACGTACGGGCGTCTCCACTCATGAGGGGATTGGAATTGCATGCACATGTTTCTTGTTGAAAACTTTCAACAACAGGCATGTATAATAGAGATAAGTATTATGAGTTTATACATGCTATAAATTGACCAAACAAAAATTAAGACAAAAAAACATATATGTATAGAGAGAGAAAGAAGCAATATACCAGGAATAGTTTAACAATATCACCTGAGAAGATGCAAATTTCATGGGGTTTGAGGATAGCCACATTTTCATTCTGTCACCGGAGCTCTTAAACTCTATCAGATTAAACAATAACAAAAACAACAATATCAATAACACACAACACACACACTCACACGTATAATATAACACATATAAAGTTCAGATAACATAAGATAAACAGAATCCACCACCACCAGAGATGTTCATGTATGTTACTGTCAGTGGTTGTGATGATGACATCTACTCTCTGGTGGTGGTAGATTCTATTTACCCTGTGTTATGAGAATTTTATATGTGTTATATTATACGTGTGAGTGTGTTGTGTGCCATTGATGTTGTTGTTTTTGCTATTGTTTAATCTATCAGGGTTTAAGAGTTCTGGTGACAGAATGAAAATGTGACTGCCCTTAAAAACCCCATGAAATTGCATCCTCGCTGATGTTGTTCAACTATTCCAGGTATATTATTTCTTTCTCTTGCTATATATATATATATTTGTCTTAATTTTTGTCTAGTCAATTTATCATGTATAAACTCATAATACTTATTTTTATTATATACATGTCTGTTGTTGAAAGGTTTCAACAAGTAACACATGCATGCAATTCAAATCCTCTCATGAGTGGAGACGCACCGGAGGAAGTTCGAAGACACTCACCCACATGAGCCCAGTCTTCAAAACATGGTGGCCGAACAGGCTCAATCAAGTTGTAGTTGTATACTGTTAATCATGATATATGCCATTTATAGGAACTACGTACTAATATTGACTGCTAGTTAATATTGACTATGAGTTACTAAATAAATAAGATATTGAAGCAGACAAATGTGTGTGACAAAGATGGACTATTGCTCATGACAACATATATTTAAGGAAACATAGATAATTAAGGAAAGGATATTTATGTGACTATTGAAAATTAGGACAAGCATGTAAATGTGATTAAAAAAAGGACAAAGATATATGTAGCCCCATTGCAATCCGTTTTTTATTTTTTATAAAATTATATACTCATTCTTTGAAATGCATGCTATTATATGAAATGATGTATATACTGAGATACATTAGTATATTTTTTTCATGGTGAAAAAATGAAAAAAAATATCTAAGTCATATGCTATGTTAGAAATATATACGCTATGATAAAGCAGTAGCGTATGGGCTGTAAAACAGGTTGTAACGATGGACTACGTGTATCAGCGCTCTTAAAAAAATATAGAAATGATAGAGATGGGTAGTGTGTGTGTGTGTGAAAAAGTGAGAGAGTGAGAGAGTGGGCGTGTAAGTACGAAGGGAAGATGTGGTGGAGGAAGAGAAATGGAAAGACTCAATTTATAGACGAGGTTGGACTTAACCTGACATAAACCATGGGTGATGCTCAAACCCAGCCAATTCAAGATATCACATCATACAGATACAGATAAATTAAAAACCAAACCACACCCTCCCCTAAATGGCAAAAGGAATCCTCAGTTGATGAAAAAGCAACTACTACTTCTGATGAATATATATATTTCTTTTTACAAATTAAAAAAGGAGAATAAAAAAGGTGTCATGTTTCCTTGATGGTTTTTTATGAATTCTTGCATATAGTTACACCTCCTTCTCTGTCACTTACCACCTCATGTGCCCAGCTATGCTCTTTCAAGCATCACCACCCACAAACATCTGTAACAATGCTTCCTTTTTATTGATAAATGATAAATTTTCATTGCTTAACTTCCTTCGCCACCTGTATTTAATGTCACGTGACCAGCATACCACTTAGCCCCGTTTGGGTCATTGGTTGAGTATAAGAGTGGTACAAGGGTGGTATAAGAATGAATAAGAAAAATGGATGTTTGTTTGTAGAGTATAACTTAGTATTCTTAAGCCAGTTTAAATGAGTATAAGAGAGTTTAATAATTCTAAGTAACCCCTAAAATAAACTATATTCAGTTTATATATTCCCATGGATAAGTGAGGCCCACCTACAAATAAAAAAAAACACAAATCTCATTAATTCAAATCATCTATCAACATTTTTTATACATTAATAGGTTTTACATGACAAATCAATTTTTTACACATTATTTATATTTTATTCTTCATCAACCAAACAACTCAACATTTATTCTTACGTTTTCCAATAAAAATAAAAAAATACAACCAAATAAAAAATCTTTTATTCTTGTAGATTTATTATCTATATTGATATAGTTATATATAATTAAATTCTTCCAAACATAGCCGGGTTTTACTTTTTCTATTTTATATGCTTTGAAGGACCATTATTACCCCAGATGTTCAAGGAAAAGAGTCACATGATATGAGGATGTGAGAGAGAGATGTGAGTCACTACATACAAACAAATGTAAGTTGTGATGCTTGTACGACAATAATGATGGATTACAGCTCATAACATCATTGAAGCTAGGGCTGGTAAACGAACCGAGCAGCTCGGGCTCGACTCCAGCTCAGGCTCAATTAAAGCTCGTTCAGGCTCGTTCGATTAGATAAACGAGTCGAGCTTGAACAATTTTTAAAGTTCGGTTTGTAAATGAGTCGAGCCCGAGCCGAGCCTTGATTCGAGTTTCGGCTTGACTTGTTTAACAAACGAGCCGAACCGAGCTTTAACCGAGCTTTTCACGAGCCTAACAAGCCGAGCTTAAACACGAAATGAAGCTCGTTCCCGAGCCGAGCCTTAGCAGGCCAAAGCTCGGCTCGTTCGACTCGTTTACCACCCCTAATTGAAGCAAAGATAATGATCAAGGGAAAGATATCCTTGTGATTTTAATGAGAATTGGGATATGCATGTGAACTTCATCATATTCCACTCATGTTATTTTATTGGTATAAAAAAACTCATTTATCGAATTATTATTCACTTTTTATAAATTATTTATTAAGAAAGATCAAATATGTCATTTTTAAATTGATTTTAATTTTAATAATAAAAGAGATGTTTTCATATCACTTTTGAGATGATTGATTATGATTGTTTGATATATACTATGATTAGTTTGTTAAATATTGAAAAGCATCATTACTTTGCTAACTAGTTAACTGATTGTGATTAATTTGAAAAAAAGCTGTCTTTTTAGGTTGTCAAAGTTTCTGTTTATTTTTAATGCTATTGGTTACACCTATTTATGCAACTTATCAATGAAGATCTTCCTTTACATCAATATGCTTCTAATAAAGCATATCAAAGCAATTGCAACCGATTTGGATATAACGGGTATAATTGTGTTATTTTATCCGGCCCTCTAAAATTGTGTTATTTAATAGAATAAGGAGAAAATAAGTTGGTATAATTATGTCACAAATAAGACAGTATTGATATTCCAGCCCCTCTAAAATTGTATTATTTTATTCAATTTATTCTATTGTTATAAGAGAGGATCACATGTCATATCATTTGCCATTACATTTTAGGAATAATTGGACCACCTGTCAAATCATTTTTTTTCCTTTTATAAATTCTTATACACGTATTTTTTTCACTTTTTATTCACAATTCAGCAAGAGCGGGGAGAGTTTTGTTGATTTTGAGGAGACAAAGGTGTTGGGATGTTAGGATTCATGTGTGAAATAGATTTGGTGGAGCAAAATAAGGTTGTGAGGGATATGGACAATTAATCTGTTCCTATAATGGCTGAATTAAAACCTAAATTATTGTTTTTATATTTTAAATGGATTAATTTAGTTGCAATAGGTGTAACACTTTGCTAAGTGCCGCTAATTAAATTGTTTTGATCTTCTTCTTTTTTTTCGTGGCATATAATAAAATTGCCATAACATTTAAAGGCACTTTTTTTAATTGTCACAAAAAAATGCAGCTAAAATCACTTTTTTTTTCTTTTTTGTGTGATTTTTAGTGATCTTATTTTCTCTTTCTAGAATATCTATTTCAATATCTAATTGTGACAGTAATTTTGTTTTTTAAAATAAATAAAGAGGATTTTTATCACTTCTTTCATTGAAAGAATAGGTGAAGTTCTATTTTTATATGTATTTTCTATTTATCTTTAATGTCTCATTATCATTTTGTTTTCATAAAATAAAGGTGGTAGTTTTTTATTGATTTTTTAGAGTAATGTTTATTTATATAATTTTTTATATATCTAAGTGATTGTTGAGTAAATTTTGATTATAAATTTGATTTATTTATATAAAATTTACTTAATGCTTTTTATCAGGTATAAAAAAAATTTACCAAAATTTAATTCAGCCAACCCTAAAATTATTTCCTGACTCTGCCCCTACAATTCAGTCATGGTGAACCAAAAAATAAAAACATTATTATTACATTTTTTTGTTTTAGTAATATAATGTCAACCCATCAGTTTTGTAAGTTTCCCATCAAGAATTGGTCCATAAATCCACTAAGCATATGATGGGGCACATGTTAATAACTGATTGGGAACTAATAACTGTTGGGATCTGACAGAATACCGTCTAGTTCTTGGGATATATACCTGCAGCATCTTTTCATAACATTGTTACTCTGGATGGGAGGAACAGGGGATGTCCACTCTTTATCTAACAAGTTAGATAAACATTAAAATCTCAATTTAAATTAGGAATAAAATAAATGACAAAGAAATACTAAAAGAATAGAGAAAAAGAAAAAAAAATTAATAAATATATTTTAAAAAAATAATAATAAAATAATCAATCAAAAAATTAATTCGGGTCTATGATCCACCTGTGAGTTTACGAAAGTTTTCAAATTTGTTTTAGGTCTCTAAAGCCGTGGAAAATTATTTTTAAATCTCTGGAAACGAATGTCGTTAGTCTGTTTGTAAAAAATATCGAAAATAACATTTGCTTTCTGTTAACATTTTGCATAGGTTAACAATATATTAAAAAGTGTAAACAGTGTACTGGAGATATATAACAATATATAAGGGAGTGTTAATAATGTACTGAAAAAATTGATCAAATGATACTTTCGGTATTTTTGATGAACACAGTAATGACATTCGATTTCAAGGAGCTAAAGATAAGTTTTCACCGTCTCAATGACTAAAAAAAACTTAAAAAATTTCAGTGACCTAAAAGTAATTCATAGGTGACCATAGAGACCCCTAATTAATTTTCTCAAAATAAATAGCCCTAATAAAAAATAAAAATAATAATTTTGGGACTGTGTAGGTGGCGACCCTGGGTGACGATTGCGTTGCTCGCCTCTTTCTAGGAGCTGTGTATTAAATTACCTATCAAAAAATACACATACACCTTCTAATAATTATATTCATTTAATAAAGATTTATGTTCATATATTGTCATTCATAAAAAAAATGAAAAATATTAAGATCAGGTATGGATATTAAAGTGCTTGATTCATGGACAATAAAATCTAACACATAATATATATCACTAAGTTTGTCAATTATCCAAAAAATATTCACATCCGATTTGAATCTGTATCTAAAAATTTAAAAAATATCTGACATCCGAAAGATCCGTATCCTATCCGAAAAAATTATCCGTATCCGAAAATTTTCAGATCGGATACGGATATCCTTGTATCCGATTCAAAAAATATTTGTATCCTAAAATGTTATTATATTATTATTTATTTAATTTATATTTATATTTTAAGGATTAGTTTGAGTTTTTATTTTTATTTTTAGTTTAAAGTATGTAATATTTTATGTATATACTTATAATTTTATATTTTACATTAAGTAATTATTAGATTTTTTACATATTTCAAATATTAGGTATATGATTTTTATTTTGAATATTGAATCTTTGGATATTTTAATCATTCCATATTCATTTTGAATTTTTGGATATTTCCGGGATCTGTTGGGACAGCCTGTGCCAGCCAGTCCGAGCGCTCCCGAGCATCTGCCCGCGCCGGTCCCAGCACGCCCCCGGCCTAGTGCTCGCCCAGCCCAACATCTACCCAGGTCAGACCCGGATCCGCGTACCCGGCTCGACATCGGACTCGGGTCCGACCCGGATCCGTGAACCCAGCCCAGCATCCAACCCGGGTCCGCCCCCAGGTCACCTTCGGCCCTTTGGCTCCTCCGGCAGCCCTCTACCACCACCGGCCGCCCTTCGCCGCCCCCGGCACCTCCTTGAGACTCCGATTCACTAAATCAGTCATAACTTCCTCTCCGGAAGTCTGATTAAGGTGTTCCAGGAGTCCATTTTGTTTGATTTTTCGTGTTCTACATTCTCGTTTGCTTTTGATCCTCATCCGAGTGGTTTTGCACAATATCAGAAACTAACGACGACCTTACTCCTCCATCACCTACTTTGAAGGTCAATGATCCCCCACAAGCTACTATGGTATCAAATCTCCCTTCGGCAGCTATTCTCTCTCAGATGGCTTGCTTTGAGAATTTTTGGGACAATCTTTCGAACTCGACAGATTTTCTTCTCAGTTATACAGATGATTGGTCATCCTGGCACATTACAGTGGAGAGTGCTCTTGATCGTTGTGATCTTATCGGTTATATTGATGGTTCTGCTGTGCAACCCTCTGATCGAGACCCGACATATGTCACCTGGCGCACACGGGACAGACGCATATGCTCTTATTTGATTAATTCTGTTGATCGTTCGATCTGTGCAGATCTCACTGGTTTCACGTCATCTGCTGCACTATGGAGTCATCTTTGTGATCGCTTTGTCGAGAAAAGTGGTGCTCGTGAATATCAACTTCTGATCGAGACTCAGACTGCTACTCAAGATGATTTATCTGCTCAGACTCTATATGGACGCATGAGGGTGAACTTCAGGGAGCTTCGTGCGCTTGAGCCTGGACCGATGGCTACTCCCGCCGAGCGAGAAGCCTTCCGAGATCGTCGTGAGTTGTACCAGTATCTGATGGCTCTTCGTCCAGAGTTTTCCGTATTGGCCAGTCAACTCATCCATCGGGAAACGCTTCCTCGACTGGAATCTACTGTCGCTGAAGTTATATCTGAGGAGACTCATCTTCGCTCCATTGCATTACGTCAGTCCACTCCATCCTCTACTTATGAGGGTGTCTTGGAGGCTACTCCTTCTACGTCTGTCAGAGGCTCTTCTCGAAAGAATACAGTTTGTGCTCACTGCAAAAAGCCTGGTCATTCGATCTCTGGCTGTTGGAAACTTCATCGTGAAAAGCGCTTTGGCCCAAAAGGAAGAGGACAGTGTCGCCTCACTGATCCCTATTCTTCTGCTGTTGTGGCTACTGACGCTCCGTCTTCCTACACAGATTAGCTTGGGCGCATCCGAGAGAGCCTCGATCAACTGATTGTGCAGCAACCTCATCCTGGTTCTTCTACTCCCTCTGCTTTCTCTATTACTTCAGGTACTTATGTTCATTGAATTTTTATTCCGGTGCTTCACATCACATGACACCGGACAGTTCTGTCTTCACTGCATGCTCACCGGCCCCTTCACACATACCCACGATTCATACTGCAGATGGCTCTCCCTTAGTCATCACGCAGTGTGATCGATCACTACCACCTCTAACCCTACGGAGCGTCTTTCCTTACCATTTGTTTTGCATGCCCTGACCTTTGCATGAATCTTATATCTATTAGTCGATTATGTGATTCTGGTCTCACTGTTACCTTCACTACTACTGGTTGTCTTGTACGGGATCCACGATCAGGGCAGAGGATTGGCGTTGGATGTAGACTTGGTGGACTTTATTACGTGGAGTATCTTCGTCTTCCCGTTCCTAATCCATCCGTCTTCTGTGGTAGTCCATTTGAGCTTGTTCATTCTGACATTTGGAGCCCATCTCATGTAACATCAGGAAGTGGTTTTTCTAATTATATTAGCTTTATTGATGACTACTCTCATTTTACTTGGATTTATTTATTGCGTCATCGCTCTGAGGTTCCCAAAATTTATAAGATTTTTATCAATGTGATCTATACCCAATTTCAAGCTCGTATCAAAATTTTTAGGTCTGATTGTGCTCGAGAATACATCTCTTCTCAGATGCGTTCTCTTCTTCATTCTCATGGCACCATCTTTCAGCAATCATATCCCTATATTCATGAGCAAAATGGGGTTGCTGAACGTAAACATCGTCATATTCTTGAGACGACACGTGCTCTCTTACTTTCCTCTTCAGTTCCCAGTATATTCTAGGTTGAGGCTGCTCTTCTTTCTGTCCATCTTATCAATATCACCCCCTCCACTGTCCTCTCTGGTATGACTCCTCATGAGCATTTTTATTCTTCTCACCCTGATTATAGTAGACTTCGCACATTTGGATGTACATGTTTTGTGCTTCTTCCTCCTCATCAACGCACCAAGTTGGCCGCTCGGTCAGTAAAGTTTGTATTCTTGGGAATTAGCTTTGAACACAAGGGTTATCACTACTATGATCCTATTGGAGATCATTTTTGGATTGCTCGTCATGTGTCATTTGTTGAGGATGTTCCCTATTTCTCTTCTTCATCCGCTTCGTCCTCTCCTCCTGTGCATTCTCCTATTCAGGTCTCTCCTATTTCACCTCTTTCTTTTCCTAAACTACCTGTTGCACTAGAGTATGTTCCTACCCCTGCCCCTCAACCTGGCACTCCTATAGATAATCCACCCTCTTCTCCATGTGTGTCTCCTATTGCCCCTATTGAAGATATTTTCGATGGTCCTCCGACTCCCACGCCTGACGCGCCTCCTCCTACTGTGGATCCTGCTCCTTTGCCTCGTTATCCTCAGCATGCACGACACCCCCCTTCACGATTCAGTTACGACTCAGGACCACCTGATCAGTTTGGTTTTGCATCTGTCAGTACCTACTCTCCCCAGTTTTAGGCCTATCTTACAGCTATACATAATCATCATGAGCCTCGCTCTTACCGTGAGGCAGTCGAGTACCCTGAGTGGAAGCAGGCCATGGCCGAGGAATTTTGAGCATTTGCGTAGACACAGACTTGGGATGTTGTTCCCCTTCTAGATGGTGTTACACCTATCAGTTACAAATGGATCTTCAAGATCAAGCATCGTCCTGATGGGTCTATTGAACGGTATAAAGCTCGTCTTGTTGCCCGAGGTTTCACCCAGGAATAAATTGACTATGAGGAGACGTTTGCACCTGTCGCTCAGATGACCACGGTTCATACTCTCCTTGCTGTTGCTATTGTTCGTCGCTGGCCTCTTTTTCAGATGGATGTGAAGAATGTCTTTCTTTACGGTGACCTATCTGAGGTTGTCTATATGCAGCCACCTCCATGTCTCAGCGCTCCTCCTCAGTATGTTTGTCGTCTTCGGAGGGCTATATACGGACTGAAACAGGCTCCTCGTGCATGGTTTGAGCGTTTTCGCAGTGTTATTCTGACAGTTGGTTTTATTGAGAGCTACCAGGATCATTCTATGTTTGTGCGATCCTCATCGCAAGGGTGGGTAATCCTTCTTCTTTATGTTGACGACATGATTATAAATGGCGATGACTCTTCTGGTATTACTCTGGTCAAGAATCACCTCAGTTGACAGTTTCATATGAAAGATCTTAGTACTCTTCGCTACTTCTTTGGCCTTGAGATTGCAAGAGTGATCGTGAAATCCTACTTTCTCAACAGAAGTATACAGCTGACATTTTAGAGCGTGCTGCCCTATCCGATAACCGTTGTGCGGATACTCCACTCGAGCTTCATGTGAAGCTTCGTCTGACAGATGGTGAGCTTCTCTCAAATCCTACTCGATACAGACAGATTGTGGGTCAGCTTGTGTATCTCTGCATCACCAGACCTGACATTACTCATGTTGTTAGCATTGTTAGTCAGTTTGTCTCGACCCCTCGATCAGTGCATTATGGTGCCTTTATGCGTATTCTCATATATTTACGTGGCACTATCACTAGATCACTGTATATGTCATCCTCTTCTACTTTGGTTCTTAGAGTTTACACTGATGCTGATTGGGCTGGAGATCCGACCACGAGACGCTCTACCACTGGGTTCTGCATATTTCTGGGAGATTCCATCATCTCTTGGTGCAGCAAGAAACAGGAAGTTGTTTCTCTGTCCAGCACTGAGGCTGAGTATCGCGCCATGGCTATTACCACCAAGGAGATTGTGCGTCTTAGACGTCTCTTGGTGGACTTAGGAGTTACTATGACTGGTCCTACTGTTCTTTATTGTGATAAACGGTGTGCTATTCAGATAGCCAGCAATCCGGTCTTTCACAAAAGAACCAAACACATTGAGATCGATTGTCACTTCATTCGTTAGCACTATCTTGCAAGGACAGTATCGCTTCTGCATATTTCTTCTGCAGAGCAGCGTGCTGATTTCTTTACGAAGTCACATCCAGTTCCTCGATTTCAGTTCCTCATTCGCAAACTCACCTTGTATGATCCACCATGAGTTTGAGGGGGGTTGTTAAATTATATGTGTTATGTCATAGGGTATTACACGTGTAATCCTATGTGTACTTGTATATAAAAGGACTAAACCCTAAGTGCAATACAAGGATTTCCATCTATTTCATTCTAATACATGGGGCACGCTCCGGCAGGGCGCGACAAGGCGCTCGGGCAGGGCTGGGCGCGGCAGGGTAGGGCGCGGCAGGGTGCGGCAAGCAGGGCACGGCAGATCAGGATGGCGCGGCAGGGTTGGGTGCGGCAGATCAAGTTGGCGCGGCAGATGCGGCGCGGCAGATCGGGGCTGGGCACAGCAGATCAGGGCTGCGTGAGCAACAGCAGGGCGACGTGGGTCAACGGCGGGGACGGCGACGACGACGACGGAGGTGAAGGATTCCAAAAAAAAAATTAGGGTTTTTGAGGTGGTGGCTCTGATACTATGTTAGAATGAAATAGATGGGAATCATTGTATTGCACTTAGGGTTTAATCCCTTTATATACAAGTACACATAGGATTACACATGTAATACCCTATGACATAACACATATAATTTAACAACTTTCAATATCTGTCGATTATCGAATATGAATATTTTTTTAGATATACATTTCAGTTACAGATATGGATATAAATCTATTTGATCTGTATCCATTCAATTGACAGACTTATATGTCATTGTCCCTCTCTTCTCAAGTGGCATCTTACCTTAGAAAATCTCCACATCATGACTCATCAACCTCGGCCCATGGTACAGAACAATACCTCAAGTTCAACATCAAAATTTTGGACCACAGCATGTTAAATACGTTGCATTTCTATTTGGGGACGTTACAGTAATTTATATCCAATGAAATATATCTTACTAGACCAGGCATATAACTTTCACTTCTTTATTCCATACAATTAATAAGAATGTATAACTTATGTCATGAAAATATATTCTTCTTTACATTAAGTATAAAAATCTTTAAAGAAAACACGGCCACATGAAAATTCACATGGGCTTGTATCTATCACGATAGATTTAGCACCTATTTGTACAATTTCAGTGTGCACATGTATTGAGTTCTTTTAAAGTTTATCTTTAACGAAAGAAATATTTTCTTCTATTAAAAAAATCATATATATATATATATACATGTCCGTAAGAATTGAATGCATGTTTTTTGTAATAAAATATGCTAGAATCATGGATAACATATTGCATTGTCTATTTTATACACTACGTGAGTAATGTGACAACTGCAAAACAGACAGTGTACCAACGCCCAATAAGATTTTTGTTTTTTAATATTTGGCTTCCAAAGATCACATTGAAGGTTAAGTTCTTTGTGTGGTTGGTTTATCATAACAAACTCCTCACGAAGGAGTATAAATCGAAGTGGGCACCGGGGGCAGACGCTTCGTGCTCTATTTGTGGTGGGGTGGTGGTAGTGGAATCTACGTCGCATCTTATTGTTGAATGTCCGATGGTGCAAACAATATGGCAGCTTATGGCAGGGGCGTCGGGGCTTGGTCATCGGTGCTTTTCGCTTGAAGAGCTACATATGGCAGGCTGGTAAGGCTCTTCGAGTAAGGGGGGACAAGAGCCTAAAGGCAAAAGTCTCACAAACTTTAGTCCCGGCGGTCTTGTGGTCCTTGTGGATTGCAAGGAATCATTTGCTCTTTCGGGTGTCAAGGTTTACGAGGAAAATATTTGAGAAATGGTAATGTATTTGATTCGAGACTGTGCAGGGGAACGTCAGGTGTCTTTTCAAGGGGGGGGGGTATTTTGTGTATTGAAGATTAATATGTGGGTTTTTATTGGGCCTAGATCATCCGAGTAGATTGCTCTTCTACTTTAGATAGTTCTTGTTGACTATCTTGGTTTATTGTATTTTTCTTGGGAGCTGTCTTTCTTTGAATAAAATTAAAGTAGACACCTGTTGTTTATCTCAAAAAAAAAACATTTGGTTCATGTTTACACATCAAAGAAATTAGTGGTGAAGAGGCGGCCCAGAACAGTTGATTCATAGCTAGACACCCAAATTATTGAGTGACCTTTTCTACTTTTTTTCCTTGGCTTTTATCTTCCAATCTTCACAACCAAGAGAAGCGAAGAAAAATAGAGTTTGAATTTGTGCATCGCATTATCTTTTTGTTCTAAACTTTTTTGAATAATATGACGGACAATTCACCGTATTGTTCGGGCACGTTCTGATTTTTCAAAATATGAAATATATGAGATATAAACTTTCGTAAAAAAAAAAAAGACCTATTGAATAAAAATATAACAAATTATTAATGATACATGTTTTTCGTCTGGAGAGGTAAATACTCACTTGATAGCAATCGAGATATACAAACTATCTGTAAAATTATATTCGCAGACTGTGTTACAGGGCTCAAATTCTTTTTGGATCCAAAGTTCAAATGGTTAAGCTCATGTCATCCTCTGGGGACATTGTTGCCGCCTGACTTGGAAAAATAATGGAAAATGCTAACTCAGTCAATTTTATTAATTAAAACTCAAACAACACATGTTTTTTTTTTTTTTAAATAATAGTAAGCATCACATAATAAAATATATATTTTTATAAAGAGTATACATCGAACCATTTCAAGTTGAATGAATCCGTTTTTAGTAAGTGTAAAAAAAATTTAACGATATATATACATCGTCTAACGAGATATACATTTTACTGAATTTATAATAAAATATATAGAGCTATATTTTGTTCTGAAAAAAAATGAGTATAACAGTGCCTGTAAATGAATGTGAGTCACTATGCACAAATAAATGTAATTTGTGATGCCTGTACGACAATGATGGATTACAGCTCATGATATCATTGAAGCAAAGATGAATGATCATTAGAAAGATATCCATATAATTTTAATGAGAATTGGGACACTCACGTGAATGTGATCATATTCTTTTCATTTATTTCATTGGTAGAATCTACATGTTAAATTATTTTTCACTTTCTTCAAATAAGTCCTAAATATGAGCTTTTCAAAATGATTTTAGTTTAATGATAAAATGGACATGTTATTATATCACTTTTGAGAGAATTGATTATGATTAGTTTGACTTTTATTATGATTAGTTTAATACATTTTGAAAGCATGATTACTTTGATAACTAATTAATTAATTGTGATTAATTTGAAAGAAAAAAAGTTGTTATTTTTAGCTTGTCAAAGAAAAAAAAGTTGTTTTTTTTAGCTTGTCAAAGTTTTTGTAATGATATTGGTTACACCAATTTATGATACTCACCAATGAAATAGATTTTTCTTTACATCAAATATATCAGTTCATGGATAACATAAAATTGTACAAATCATGCTTTGAACATTAAAAATTGAGAGGGTCTTAATGCACAAGGCCACACGGTGTTGACATTGAAAATGCACGGGAGGACCTAGCAGGTTATATAAAGGTAGGAGCCAGGGTAGTGGACCTATGAGGGGGGAGACTCTTTATCGAGAACTAGGACGGCTTTGTAATTAAGAACGAATGGGGCAGAAATCTCTTCTGCTGCCATCTGGCTAGCCTTCTCCTCCAGCCCCCTTCTTCTATGTTTCTCCATTTTGTATTTTCTTTATATGTATCTTTGTTTTAATCTTGCTTTCGGACTTATACTGCAATACTTCTTAATGAACTCTTGGTAGAACGTTTCCTTCGCCTCAAAAAATAAATCTGGAGTTCAAACTCTTTCGAGCTTATACATGATTTATGAGGATAAAAATACCACTATTTTTATCCATATTTACATTTAGGGATTTTTATTTTTAACTCCCCGCAAACCGTTGTATTTAGTGATCGCTCCCTCACTTCTTCGTATTTGGATTTTACTCCCCAGATTTAAAGGATAATTCATTTTTACTCCCTGTGAGGGACCTATCTGTAAATTATTTAATTTTCTTTTTAGCCCCTGATAGGGAGTAAAAAGGAATTATCCTTTAAATATGGGGAGTAAAACCCAAATACGAAGAAGTGAGGGAGCGATCGCTAAATACGATGGTTTGTAGGGAGTTAAAAATAAAAAAACCCTTACATTTAATAATATATTTTGTTATCCTCATTTTTTGTGTTTTTATGCTCAACTTTGCATTTGGATCATATGATCTAAAATGTGGGATAACTTTTAAAAAAAATTAAAAATATCAAGTCTATCATTTCTATTAATGAGGCATTAATATTGTTGGTTTTTGTTTCATAAAGTTTGTTTTTTTTTAAAAAAAAGCAGTCATAAAAATTGTCCATATTTATTCTAAACACATACAATTTAAATATAATGCATCTATTCACCAAAATAAATAAATATATTCAATGCATCCAATAATATTGCATATTTAAATAAATGCAACAAAGATATAACTGGTTGTATCCAAATTTTATTAAGAGCATCGATCTCCCAGTTTGTGTAGAGGAATCGGGAGGAACAAGATGGAATAAGGGGGGATAAGTCCAAAAACAAATAAACAAAACAAATATAAGTCCAAAAACATGTGTGTTTATAAAGAATAGTTGTATATAATTATATCACAATATCGAAAATAAGGTGGTATTGGACCATTGGTATTCCAGACCTCCCATAACTTATATAATTTCATCTCATCTAATCTATTCCAATTATATAAGAGGGACCACATGTCAAATCACTTGTCATTAATTTTGAAAAATCACTGGCCCCATATCAAATCAAATTTTTCATTTTATAAATTTTTATCCACATTTTTTAACTTTTTATACACAACTTAATCATGATCAACCAAACAACAAACACATCATTATTACATTTTATTTTTGTTTTAATAGTGTGAGAGTTCAACATCATGAGTTGACATGTGTCCATAAAATCCGCTAAGAATATGAGGAGACACATGTTGATATCTAATTAATTAGGAGCTCAAGACTGATAAAATCCAGAACAGCAGTATATATTTCACTGGATATCTAACGAAATATATAAGATTGTATTTTAAACTGTAAAAAAAACTGAGTATAACAACGCCAAGAAAGAAATGGTGCGGGTGACATTTGCGTGGCCTTTGTTAGTGGACCTATGTGTCCTGGCAAGTTGGACGCATATTGGCCAATAAGTGGTCACAATTGCAATAAAATGGAAAAAAAAGTTTCGTTACAGTTTTATATACCACGCTAAAAATCCAGTAAAGCATATATCTCATTAAATGTTATTTATTTATTTTACACTTATTAAAAATGAATTTATTCAACTCGAAATGAAGCGATATGCACTTTTTATCAAAGCATATACATGTTTATTATTTTTAAAAAATGAAAACATGAAATCTAAGTTTTTGTTAGTGAATGTGACTGAGTCTAACGTTTTTCAAAAAAAAAAATCAATTACATTTTCATCATCATCAGCAACCTCTAATTGTCTTGATGTTTTGTAAATTATAACATATATAGATAAATCAGTTTTATTCGTCTAAAACAATATATAAAAAATTAATCAAGCATAAGTGTGCTTCTTTTATAAATTAATCAAAATTATTGTTACCTTGTCATCATCAAGCATTATTAAAACCCTTTCACATTTGGTCAAGATAGGCAACCACTTCCACCGGTAAAATATAAAACTATATGTGCTGTATTGTGTTATTAAATGCACACGTTTTTTTGGGGTTTTCGGTCTCATTTTCAATATTTTTAAAGTTGGTAACTTCTTGATTTGGTCCATTGATCTCTTTCACGAAAAGAAAAGGGTGGTGTTAGTCAATTATTTTAAAATTCAATTTGCAAAATCTCATTTCCAATGTTACGTTGTATATTTCAAAAACCATATACACTAAAAAAAATAACCATGTACACTAAATTTTTTATAAATTTTTGTATATTTTTATAAAGAAATTTATATACATAATTTATTTTTAACTATAGACTTCAAGTTTTATTAAAATATATATTCAAGTATTGTTTTGATCATGTTTGTGATTGAAAGCAGACTTAAGTGTAATATTTTCCTTTTTATTTTGTCTTTACGTCTGAAGTGTCCACGGACTTTGAATTGATGAATTCCCAACCTCCCGTTTGTAACAACTTTTATTTGGCTTTTTTTACACATGTTTAATATTGGGGCTCTGATAGAAAGAAAGATAATATCAATGACAGTAAATTTTCTGTCATTTTCATCTTTCCAACATGGGTTAAATTTTTATAAAACATATATATTTTATTATTACATAAAACACATAGTTCTACAAAAAATGATGCATTATTTAAATAAATTATACGCATGTGTTTTTTTTTACAATTTTTCTAATCGCGCGAGTATATTGTTCCAACTGCATGTGGATATTTTTTATGTTAAAAATTGTAGGAATGATCATAATTAAAGACATATGATATTAAAATAATTTAAGATAAATATGACCATTTTGAATTATTTATGAATAATATGCATTTTATTTTTGAAAGGTATAATACATGAAACACACACAAAAAAAAATTAGGAAAAAAGGTAAAATTGGAATAACAATTACTATGTGGGCGATTGTTATCTAAATGCAATATTTTTAAGAAACATGACAAAATTGGAATTATCATTATGGACGAGTTAATTGAAATAATTTTGATTAACATGTCACAAGTGTACTTGCTCTATATTTCAGATAAATAGTAAAATGGTCGTGCAATTTGTGCATCATCTAACTGAGTTCTAATGGTTGGACAGTTGCATAATCAACATGATTTTAGATAGATAAAAATCATGATATAGAGCCCTGGACGAACTCATATAAATTTATGTTTATTTATACAATTAAATAATAAATATAATTAAAAGTCAAATCACCCCTTGTGTTAAATAATAACGGACGCGACAAAATTGAAATATGTTTGGAATATTCTGTTATCCTCTCCCACACAAATGCAATTATTCAAATAACTCCCTATAAACTAGAAAAAATACAAATAACTCATTCACAATTATGTTTTTATACCCCCTCCTCTCTGGCAACGTGTCTTCTTTTTCCTTCAATCCTTAAATTTAACTAAAATCATTTCAGACCATGATTTTATCTGTAACTAAAAAACCCAAATTAAAAACCTTAAACTTCTAGGAGAAGAAGGGAATGTTAGGTTTAGATTAGTTTAGGTGAGGAAGAGGAAGAAGTGGATATTAGGTTAGGTTTTTCATGTGAGATAGTGAGGGTATAAACATAAATTTATATGGTTGGGTCAAACTTAGATAAGAATGAGTGATTTGGCTTTTAGTTATGCTTGTAGGTGGCTATTTGGATATTAGAAAAAAGACATAGGTTTATCTAGATTTTCATATATTTATGGGGGGTTATATGTGCTTTTTTTTAATAGGGGATGATGGGTCAAGATAGTTAAGAGGCTCATAGATTAGGTCAGGGCGAGGTATTTAATCTCACATTGTCTAATAAGAGGAGATAGTATGTGTTTATATGTGATTACAGCTGTTATGTGCGGTTCGTATGCATGCATCGCGCAAATCAGCATTATCTGATTTATCTCCTACCTCACCCTGGATCAAGGTCAACCATGGACGGTCGACTGAGTCAGGGTTTGGGTCATTGTTCTTGGTTGGTGTACTTAACCTAACAAAAGACTAAACTCAACTACGAATAAAAGTATATTTTAACTTTAGGTCATCCATCAACATATAGAAAGAGCAATAACTGAGACAATATGAAACTAATAGGAACTCAATTATTAACCTTTTTTTTTTATAGTCACACAAGTAACTTGTGCCAAAAAAGCCAGTCCAATCTCTCCAGCATCTCCTTTTAGAAAAAACTTGTCAACGAATGCCAAACAAACTTTAGGCCTTGGAATCTACATATCTAGGAAGAAATTATATACTACGGAAGCTTCCTTGATCCTTCCTTTTTCACCTTTTTATTATAGGAAAAAAAATAACCATAAAAAGTCCTCGAATAGGAGTTTTGTATATAGGAGTAGTTTTGTATACTAAAAATAATAAATAAATTTATCTACCTAGGCCCCGCTTCCTTTTTTTTAATTTTGTCCACGAAAGGGTCCCCACACAGCTCTTCAACAATTTTTGAAATGATATTGATATGCCCAATTTTATATGCAGCCCATCTATGGTCTTCACCATTTTTAAAAAAACAATATGCACTCATCGTTTGAAACACACATTGATATAAGAAGTGAAATATACATTTAGATACATTAATATATTTTTCCTTTGAAATTTTTTTTTCATATACGGCGATGGTGTAGCTTATATATTGCACTATCGTGGTGTATATACGAATGAAGAACCGCTTCTTTAACTATTGATGGGACTATAAATTATCGTTTTTTTTTAAAAAAAAAGAATTTTTACAAGGGAAAATTGAGAATTGCATTAGTTTTTGCTTTTTTTAGGTTTGGATTATACTTTCTAAGAAGAATCTTATTACATGTAGTCTTACATGCAGTTTCAATTATAATCCCTAGTTCCTTCAGCCCCCATTTGGAACGGGGATAGATTTTATTCTAGGGTATAAATTTATCCAAGCATAAATGAATATACATAATGATAAAATGATTTTGTGTTTAGTTGTGTTTTGAATTATTCTCGTTGATAAACGTAAGAATAAATGTTTTATTGTTTAGGTAAAATGTGAATAAAATATGGATAAGGATTTATAAAAGGTAAAAAAATAATGATAGTTAATTTGACAGGTGACATATAAGAGGAGATGACAATTGATTTGATAGTGGACCTACATATTCTTTGAGTGGAATAACCTTGGATAACTTTAATTCCATGGGTTGATTGAAATCCATATACCACTTTATTTGAGTTTATTCTGGCATATTTTATCTGGGGTAAACAAACACATGAAATTTTTTATCCGAGATTATTCAGGTTTATCTGGGGTCTTATACCGGATCCAAACGGGGGCTCAGGGTCATGTGTAAAACAGAAGCTATATAATTCATATAATAAAATGTATACATTTAAAAAACAAATACACATGCTCGAATTGAATAAGCTTCTCTAGATAATAAAAAGATAGCATATTTCTAATATATCTATTTCTCATTAATATATAAAAAATAGCATATATATATATATATATATATATATATATATATATATATATATATATATATATATATATATAGCACCGATTAGGTGCGGCAGCCGCACCGTGCGGCGTCGACCACGGGCCGTCGATCACGGGTCCATCGCATCGGACGGTCGGGTGCGATTCACGTCGACCGTTTGATGCGATGGACCCGCGATCGGACGGCTGCCGCACGGTGCGGCCGCCACACCTCATCGCGGTCGTATATATATATATATATATATATATATATATATATATATATAGGAATGATATTATGCGGTCAGTGCGGTCGTGCGGCGTCGACCACGGGCCGTCGATCACGGGTCCATTGCATCAGACGGTCGGGGGCGATTCACATCGACCGTTGGATGCGATGGACCCGCGATCGGACGACGCACGTCGGATCCGCACGACCCGCACGCTATCACTCGACTATATATATATATATATATAGCACCGATTAGGTGCGGCAGCCGCACCGTGCGGCGTCGACCACGGGCCGTCGATCACGGGTCCATCGCATCGGACGGTCGGGTGCGATTCACGTCGACCGTTTGATGCGATGGACCCGCGATCGGACGGCTGCCGCACGGTGCGGCCGCCACACCTCATCGCGGTCGTATATATATATATATATAGAGAGAGAGAGAGAGAGAGAGGAATGATATTATGCGGTCAGTGCGGTCGTGCGGCGTCGACCACGGGCCGTCGATCACGGGTCCATTGCATCAGACGGTCGGGGGCGATTCACATCGACCGTTGGATGCGATGGACCCGCGATCGGACGACGCACGTCGGATCCGCACGACCCGCACGCTATCACTCGACTATATATATATATATATATATATATATATATATATATATATATATATATATATATATATATATATATATATATATATATATATATACGAGCGCGATGAGGTGCGGTGGCCGCACGGTGCGGCAGCCGTCCGATCGCGGGTCCATCGCATCTAACGGTCGACGTGAATCGCACCCGACTGTCCGATGCGATAGACCCGTGATCGACGGCCCGTGGTCGACGCCGCACCGTGCGGCCGCCACACCTAATCGGTGCTCTATATATATATATATATACACACACGCTCGTGATTAGGTGCGGCGAGCGGCAAGTGCGGCCGCGACGTGGGCCGTCCGATCGCGGGTCCATCGCATCCAACGGTCAACGTGAATCGCACCCGACCGTCCGATGTGATGGACCCGTGATCGACGGCCCGTGATCGCTGCCGCACCCGCCGTTCGCCGCACGTAATCGCGTCCATATATATATATATATATATATATATATATATATATATATATATAGTCGAGTGATTAGATGCGGCGGCCGCACGGTGCGGCAGCCGTCCGATCGCGGGTCTATCGCATCCAACGGTCGACGTGAATCGCACCCGACCATCCGATGCGATGGACCCGTGATCGACGGCCCGTGATCGCTGCCGCACCGTGCGGCTGCCGCACCGTGCGGCCGCCGCACCTAATCATCCCTCATATATATATATATATAATATATTAGGATTATTCACATTGCCCTTTCACAAAATGTTCATTGAAAAAAGATTAATAAGTCTTCCTTGCCTGTTACATGCCTTTTGGGACTTTTTTTTAACAAACGCCATGATTGTGAGTTTTAAATTATTTTAAAAAGACAAATGCATCCCCACAATGATCAGTGCCTGAATTATTTATTCATTGAAAAAGTACACGAGTAAGGTTACAGAATATGTCCCTAAAAAGTATATGTAGCCTTGACTCATGAAATAGGATATACCCCAATGTTCAACTTGGAATATAAATAAGGGCAAAGCTATTCTCACTACCTAAGTTATCATTTTCCACTACCCTAAATTATGAAAATGCCATTATTTTTTTATTTTTTTTGTCACCCTTTCCCACTACCCAGTTCGACAGCGTCCAGTCGAAGTGTTCTTCACCGGGACGACAGAGGTCTGTCGAACTGTCTGAATAAGTGTCGACAGAGGCCCAGTCGAAGTGTGTTTCATTAGGACGACAGAGATCCGTCGATCTGTCTGAGCAAGTGTCGACACGGATGTGTCGAACCCTTCAAAACAACAATTTTCTTCTAAGAATCAATCACTTATACAATCATTTAAATCCTTATGAAAAACAAAAAATGTTATTTAAGTTATTTAAGTCTTTTTGAAAATCATATATATATATAAATATAAGAAACAAAAATATCAAACAAATAGTTATTTAGATCAAATAAACAGTAAACATTTCTTATATACAAAAAACATTATTTTCTTTTCTAAACAAGTGGAGTCTTTTCTAAATAGACTCCATTTGTTTAGAAAAGAAAATAATGTTTTTTTCTATATGAAATGCCTACTGTTTATTTGGTTCAAATAACTCTTTGTTTGATATTTTTATTTTTTAGACTTAAATAAATATATATGTGAATGATTTTCAAAAAGACTTAAATAACTTAAATGACATTTTGTTTTTCATAAGAACTTAAATGATTGTATAAGTGATTGATTCTTAGAAGAAAGTTGTTGTTTTGAAGGGTTCGACACATCCATGTCGACATTTGCTCAGACAGATCGACGGATCTCTGTCGTCCTAGTGAAACCCACTTCGACTGGGCCTCGGTCGACACTTATTCAAACAGTTCGACAGACCTCTGTCGTCCCGGTGAAGAACACTTCGACTGGACACTGTCGAACTGGGTAGTGGGAAAGGGTGACCAAAAAAAAAAATGGCATTTTCGTAATTTAGGGTAGTGGGGAAATTAAGTTGGGTAGTGGGTCTATCGGTGCCCTATAAATAATTAGGATTACCTTGATATTTAATATGCATGAACAAAAACTTTATTGCTTCCCCAAAAAAAAAAAAAAAAATTGATATAACTCTTTAGAAAGTTAGCTAAATCAATTTTAGTTCATGTAAAAAGTATATATGGTTAACGAACTTAGTCCATGAGTTAAATTGTTCCAATAAATACATTCAAGTATGTCCCTACAAAATATAAAAACTTAGTTCGATTTATAGGGACCTTTTTTTATTTTCACAAGTTTCTAGGGAGCTATATCGATTTATAAAAAATAAGGGGTGGAGGCATTCTGGTAACTTTAAATGTATAGTTAGGGTTAATCATGTATCTGGTTAGTTGGGGTGATGGTAGAGACTGAAACGATATTTTTCTAATAATATAGGGATTTGTGGTGATTTTTTAATTTTACAAGGAATAAAACCAATTTAGCTAACTTTTCAGGGAGTTATATCGATTTTTCCAAAAAAAAAATCAACTTTTTTTATTGCTTACAAGGTTTTTAGAAGTTGGATACAGTTATTGGTCACCATTGAAGATTTATTAGATTTTTTGGGTAGATAATTTTTTTTTTTTTTTTTTTTTTGTGAGTAGGTTTGGATAGAGACATAAACGGTGTACATAACCCCCAAACACACAGTCCAAAAGGTTGTTCTTTTTTTTTCCTCCTAACCTCCGACTAGATTCGAATCTAAATTCCTCATAGGATGGGGGGGTTACCACCGTGCCAAGTATGGGCTGGACAATTATTTTTTTCCAGTTAATTCTTCTCCTTTTTTTTCGAAACTGGTAAACCATAGTTACCCCGATTGTATTAATCAATAAACTTTAGGTCAAAGAGGATACATGGAAGTGAAGAACTAAATAAAGATGAAAAGCGAGGGAAATGAAAAAACAACAAGAAGAAGACACGGGGAGCAAGAGGAGTCGAAGAGGATTCCATTCCTGCGTGCTCCCCGAGTATCTACAAGACTCCAACCCTCAGGCCGTCAAGTGGATGCCATGCTTGGTGATCACCACACTCTTCACCCCTCCAAGGAAGCGTCCCCAGTCGCTAGCGAGGCCAACGAATGTGTCCCATAGGTTCTCAAAATACGGTTGTTGCCCTCGAAATATGACTGCGTTCCTCGTCACCCATATAGCCCTTAAGCCTGCCGGGATCAAACAACGTCGTACTTCCACCAAAATGGATCTATCCTTGCGCCGTGCGAGTTGGGAGGCCGATCTCCATATCTGTTCGATGGTCTGGTGATGCAGTTTAAACCCAGCAGCCCGCGACATCGTGTCCCATAATTCATTGACCACGACGCACGAGCAAAAAAGATGCTCCGCCGTTTCTTCTCCACCCGTGCATAGGACGCAGGCCGTGGACGAGTATGGGGACCACTTCTCCCTGTAGCACTTCGTGAGTACCCTGCTTTGATAGACCAACCAAAGGAAGATCTTAATCTTGTGAGGGACCTTCGGTCTCCATATCTCCACCTGCCTTGATGCTAACTCAATGCTGATGCATGTGTCGATAACGAGCTGGTCGTAACCCTTACGTGCGGAGTAACCTTGGGGTGTATCATGCTGCCACGTCACCTTGTCTTGGTCGTTGGAAGAAATATTAATAGTACTAAGCATCCCGTTGAGCAATTCAACTTGATCACCGTCCTCCGCTTGGAGATTACTCGAGAAGCGCACCGTCCAACCTCCTGAGCCGTGCCGAATTTTCCACCGGGACGTGACCATGCCCTCTTTCTTTGCTGCCAGATGATACAGAGTTGGAAATCTGGACCTTAGTGGAGCCTCACCACACCATGTATCCTTCCAAAATGAGACAGATTTGCCATTTATCACTATCCACCGAACTGCAGATTCCACCACATCCACGTCCCTGAACCAGCCTCTGCAAAGCAGAGGACTTGGGAAGTAGATTGGGAGTGTGCCCTCCCCGAACCAGAGCATATCTCTCGTGTAGAATACGCACCCAGTGAGCATCCGGCGTTGCCAGCCATTGCCAATACAATTTGGCCAACAGAGATTGATTCATCTCCACTAGCCTACGAATGCCTATACCACCTTTGGTTCGAGGGAGGCATACCATGTCCCAGTTGACAAGGTGCGGTTTACGCTCCACTCTGTCAGGGCTGTTCCACAAGAATCGCTGACGAATAATGTCAATTTTCTGAATAATCCCCTTCGGTAGTCTGAATATCGACATGTAGAAGACCGGGAGGCTCGATAACACCGCTTGTAGGAGGGTGACTCTACTTCCTAGGCTGAGCATGCGCCCACTCCACCATCCGTTCTAGAAGAGGACTCCAATCCGCCTTGGCCATTTTCTTTGCCATCAGTGGCAACCCAAGGTATTGGATAGGGAACTGCTGCACGTCACAACCTTATAGTCCGAGATATTATCCCACATTAATTGGCAGTATAGCGCTCTTAGCGAGATTATATGAAGGCCCGAAATGAACCCAAAGCATTTGATGATGAACCTAAAAATTATCTTTAGGTCTCTCCAATTAGATGTTGTTCAAAAATATTAAAAATGCCCTCCCCCACCAAATTATTTTAGTACACTATTAACACTCTCTAATATATTGTTAAGTGTCTATAGTACATTGTTAACATTCCCTTGTACATTGCTAACATTCACATAAAATGCTCCCTTGGCTAATTATTTCAATATATTGTAAATACCACCCAATATATTGTTAAGTATCTCCAATATACTGTTAACACTCTCAAGTACACCATTAATATTCGCATAATTGGATGAAGGTATTTTTGGTATTTTTGAACAACATTTGATTAGAGAGACCTAAAAATAATTTTTCATTGCCTTAGGGACTTAAAAAAACTTAAAAATTTACAGGAACCTAAAAATAATAGATGAGTGACCATAGGGACCCCAAATTAATTTTTCCTAAATATAATGATGTAACTTGGAAAATATAGTATAAAAAAAATTTATATTAAATTTGTATAAAAAATTCTTTAAAAAATCGTGCCTATTTCAATTATCATCTTTTAGATACGTGATTAAAATTTATTTCCTACACTTATTCATGTTTGAATCCTCTAATTTTGTGAACCTTAATTTTTTTTTTAACTAATTTTAAATTTCTAAATGTACATCGGTCTATACATATTTTGATTTGTTAAAGTGTATGTAATGCTAATTTTATACACATTAAATGCATGTAGCTCTAAATATAAGATGTAATTATAATATTGGTATGAATAATAAAATATAGACGAAATGGTTATAAAAATTGAACCATCTGAAAATTTCATTCTATTTATTATATAAGGTAATAAATTTATTATACCTTGTAATATATATTTTTATATAATAAAAATATTATAACAAATCTTTATAGAATTCAATTCTAATAGATTTAGTATATATATTTAATTTAAATTATTAAAATTTGAATATATTCATATCATTTACTAAAATCAGATTTTAAAATCTTAAATTTTGAATAAATACTTATTAGTAAATATTAAATTTATGAAAAAATAAAAATGAAAACGAAATAATTTTTGTTTTAATAAATAAAATAATAAACGTGTTCCACTAAATTTTACTGAACTAAGATTGCATACAAAGACTTGGTGCAACAGTGTTTGAAAAAGATTTTTTATAATATGTGGGACCCAATTGAAATTGACCCTCAAAAACAGTAATTAATCACACCACTGGCACATGTGTGATCTTTCAATTTAGTTCTTCCAATGGTTTTTTTCCCTTCCTTTTTTTTCTCTCTAAAAAAATAAAAATAAATAAATAATAATAAAAAAAACTAAAAATATATATAAAAAAAATGGAAAATGTCTAAAAAATCTCATAAGAGTTTGAAATACCCAAATCAGTCATTTTTAAAAATTATACCTAAAAAAGTCTCATTTCATAGTTTGGAAAACACAAAAGACTAATCTGTCATTCTGTAATTAAATATTTAATATCTCTCTTTATTCACACTAAAAACTTATTTTTCCTATAAACAACAATTTCTCTATACATGATGAAAGTCAATTATCTTAGAGGTTTTGTTATTATATATCATACTATGTATTTTTTATATATATCTTATATGATATTGTTTATCATTTTTCATTATGTATAATCATAATATGTAATTTAAATCTATATTGTGCCCCAATACAGCAGATGATATTTAGCATTCTAAATCTTTATTCACATTTTTTATTTTTTGTTTATTTACATATTTTTATGATATCATTAATACATATTCATTTTAAAAAAAAGCAACATTTAATGGAGTTCATCATTAAAACTTAAATTATATTGGTACATATTTCACAAAATCTATTTAATCACAGAGAATTTATAATAAAAAAAAATTGATCTACATAAAAATGTGTGAAATATATTAATAAAATTATAAGGGTGAAATATTTTAACAAAGTTAAGCGATATGAAATGTATTAAGGATTTAATTGTATAAGGATATATTAGTCTTTTGTGTTTTCAAAATCGTAAAATATGATTTTTTATAGGTATAATTTTAAAAATGATTGATTTAGATATTTTAACTTTTGAAAGACTTTTTTAGTCATTTTTTCTATAAAAAGAAGTCCACTAAATGTAAACAAAGAAATAAAAATAAGCACAGACAGAGACAGACAGAGAGCTCTCGCAAAAAACACCCGCCTTTCTTGACTACTCAACCCCTCCCTCCCCCTTCGTGTCCGAACGCATTGTGTCCAAGATCACAATCACAAGACACAAAAACAAGGATCACAAGAACCCAGAAGAGGAAATCTGGGCCTTCATTTCAAATCAGACAATGGGGATCGGATCTCACGATGCGGTCAAGCAGCTGAAGGCCCTCATCGATCAAGGTTGGATTTTTATGGTACCCTTTTTAAAATATGTTGATTTGACCGACTGGGTTTTCGAATTTTGATTTTTTTGGATTTTGTTTTTGTTGTTGTTGATGTTGCAGTTGATGAGCCGTTGAAGAACACATTCCAGGTGTGTGTTAGTGAAGTCTGATGGGTTATGTGGAATTTTGAGTTCTTGATCTGCCTTTCTGTTATTAGATCAACACAAAAAACTTTTGTTTTTGGCGGTGATTTGATTGACTTTAAGTTAATTAGGATCAAAGTGTGATTTTTTATATCTGGGTCTTGAAAATTCATCTTAGATTTGGTTTTGTTTGTGTAATCATGTTCTTGTAAGTCAATGTAGCTGTGTTGGAATGTTTTGGCCAATCGGATGTGAAAGAGGTTTGGGTTTTAAATTTCATGAATTCTGCTTGGAATGGGTGTTCTGTTTATGATATTGGGTTGGTTGATCTGTGACTTTGTTAAGCTGATATTCTTGATTTGATTCCCAGACATTGCTTTACATTCTAGATTGTCTTGTCGTCTTTATTGGGGTGTGTCGACAACACTTTCTTAATTGGAATTATTACAATACATAATTATATGACCTTGCTTTATATCGTAGTATGTATATCAACGAGATTCTCCTTGTTTTGGAGGAGTCTCAAGATTAACTGAAATTTAATCTTGATGAGTAACAAATGCTTGAAATATTTTGTTTGTGTTGAATGTTATGTCTGATATTAGTGAATAATGAAAGTATTAGCCACGTATAAATTTGGGAAACTGAACGGATTGTGTCACCAAAAATATGTTCTGAACATTTCCTCAAACACACGCTGTTTCTAAAACATTGTGCTATGATTTTATTCAATACAAAGATTGTCATTATCAATTCATTTTGGCGAATGTATCTTATGCAATTTGTTTGCAAGGGATAAATCTCATTCCTTTTTCCATTAATCCTTAAATTTAAGTTTGATATTAAAAATTTAATAATTCAGTTTATTCTGAATTTTCTCCTTTTTTTACATTTACTGCACCTAACATCGTGTCGTACTGTGCTTCTATTTGGTGGAACATAAGAATTCCATGATCAAGTGGGTCTTGTAATATGTAATATATAGCTAGCGTCCAGTGTTCTTATTTTCATATATAAAATTGTTTCCGTGACAAATTAATGTCAACCAAAAATGTTGCCATTCATCTCATGTAGGTATGTTGCTGAATCACTTATAGTTATTATTCAGTCATATGTTTTTGGTTTGTGGTTATGCCCACAATGGTGCCTTGAGTATTCAAAGGCCAACCATTAAAATTTTCTGAGCTAGTATTAAGAGCAACTCATTATTTTTCAATTATGGAAGCAAAGCTTTAAACAAATCTGGAGAAACTGACTTATTCGTATAACATTTATATTGATATCATACAATTATAAACTTTAATTATTTGACAACTGGTTTCATGATTGCAGCTTAAGAAATGATCGTTAACTTAATATATCAACCCTGACTAAGCTTTGTCCTATAATCTTGGCAGTAATGCTCGCTCTAAATAACTTTTGGAATCTTCTTTTCACATATATCATTAATGTACGCTCAAGAACACCCCCTAAAAAACTATAAAAAAGTTGAGTATTCCAGGATTCTGAATAAACTTGTGATGTTTTATTTCATAGCCAATGCACTCTGATCTCCCTATACGTATACATGTTTAGTGCTAACTTGAGCCTTTTTCTTTTCAATCAATGAATAATGATTTTCCACAATTTTTTTAAACTCTTAAAAAAGTGACATACAATAATGTTCATGAGATGACCACAACTATACATGCATCTTGAAAGGGGTTTGGGCCAGGATATATGTGACTAATGGACAAGTAGATGTCAGATAAATTTTTAAGCTGCTCATGTTCAAAGGGTCAATTGTCTTGATAACAATGTGTGTTGCTGGTTAAAATACACACATGTCATTGTCAGCTTTTTGTATCATTATAGCAAACTCATATTATTGCGTGCTTTCTAATTGTATTAATCAGATTAAAAGACTGGTTTGTTTGTCTCCTTTGCTTTCCAGAATATGCATCAAGGGTATCCAAATGAAACGTTGGTTCGATTTCTCAAGGCGAGGGAATGGAATGTGGCCAAGACTCATAAAATGGTTGGCATGCTTTGAAGCTATAATTTTTTAGGTTCTTGCTCCACCTTATTGAAAATATTCTAAATCGTTGCATATTGAAGTTATGAATTCTTTTGCAGTTGGTGGATTGTTTAAACTGGAGGATACAGAATGAGATAGACAGTATATTGGCAGTGAGTTTCTTTCATATGCCTTTTGGTCAATGTTCTATTTTTATATACTAGACATGAAAAATTGTTTATGATCCTTGAAAATCTACTAATATATAGAAAGTTCCAACACTTGAATTTTTTTTATATTCTGCAACAACATGATTATTTTCATTGTTATAAATTTTGAAATAATGAAATGAAAATTTATCAGTTACTGATTTGGTTGATGCATCATTTACAGAAACCTATAGTTCCCACAGAATTATATAGAGCAGTGCGTGATACACAGCTCATAGGATTATCAGGATATTCGAAAGAGGTAGTTATCTCATGCAACCTTTATGCCATTTTTATATATGGTGCTCTTAATAGTCTTGGAATCCTTTTCTGATTTGATATATTAATACCCACTACTTGCTTTTCTTGCCTTCTAAAGTACAACTTAATTCTTCTTATCATACTATTTTGTACTTTGTGATTGGGCAGGGCCACCCTGTAATTGCTATTGGTGTTGGGCTCAGCACATTTGACAAAGCATCGGTAAGAATTGTGGTTTTTGGTTTGATTTTTTTCTTCAAGACTATTAATGACATGGTATAAATGAGTTCAGAATATCATCAGAAAATGTATGCATTTAGGTGATGGCTCGTAAATAGCAATGATGCACCAGGTATATAGTCAATATTATTATACACACCCTGTAGAGTGATAACTGTCAGAACTTGGACAACTACAATATATCCCTTACACAAATAGAACTATGCAAAAAAAAAATCCCCATATAATTTACCTATAGTTCTCAGAATACTTTTTTGTAACCCTAAATAAATAAAACTTTATTAAAAGTTCTTGGTAAAATTTATCAAAGGTCCATAAGAAAAGTATCTATATAGCACGTGTAGTCCCCTCATCAAATGATCTAATGATAATTAATATTTGGTTCATATCATCATAAATACTTTTTCCTCCATAATTTGGCATCATCCTCATAAGTCATCTTCCCCTATCGATCATCTCCTGCCAGTGTGCTAGTATGATATTCTGCATGTTTCCAGCA
Source organism: Acorus calamus (assembly GCA_030737845.1). Taxonomy (NCBI): domain Eukaryota; kingdom Viridiplantae; phylum Streptophyta; class Magnoliopsida; order Acorales; family Acoraceae; genus Acorus; species Acorus calamus. The sequence continues at coordinate 18,283,318 of CM060872.1, forward strand.
TTGTTCCTGTCTCGTTCCGAAAGCGACAGTCCACGTCTCATTAATGTTCTTTTTGTAAATTTATATCGTTTTATAAGTTAACCACTTTTATTCTCAACACTTTGGTAGATGTCACTTATACTTTTATTCTTTTTGTGCATAGTCCAAGTTTTTTCGCAGCCTTTCACATGCAATATATTTTTATCTTCTTAACAAATTAAAATGAGCATGTCTGTGTATAAAATTATTTTAATCAGGTATTAACTAAATATTCTTGTGATGCATTATCAATTCATAATTTAAAACTGAAACATCATTATGCCCTGGGTATCCAAATTATACTGTCAGATATCAAGTCTTTCAACACAGCATATTGTTGATAAAATGCTCCAGTACTTTACTTTGATCAATGCAAATCACATTCTTTTTATTTGTGTCTTAAATTACTGATAAATATTATCGATTTAGATTCAGCTCATGGTGCTGTTTATTATGATCCAAATCTATCAAGCCATTTAAACTATTAGTATAGAATCATTTTTTTCCCAAATAATGTGTAAAAGGAGATAATTGAACAAAGGGAGGTACTTAATTACATTTTTAGCTTTTCTTGATAATGTGGACCTTTTTAATGCATGATATCAATATAGTGCTTGGCGCAGCATGAATAAGCTCAAATTATCGAAGCAATCAAACAATTTCTATGACTTAAAAAAATGAGAACACTTGAGAAAAGCTGATGTCTTTTAAATAATTTTTTATGCTGCTTTCTAGTTTCTACAAGGACCTCAGTCAACTCTGTTGACAAGGAGCCTTCTGTTGGGAAATAAATGTTTCCTACCCACAAAATACATTGTCTACAGATTTTAAAGGTCTTTCTGCTAGATTGCAATGCCAAGTTAACTACTAAATTTCCCTAAAAAAGCTAACTACTAAACTAATTAATTTTTTCATTGTAGGTTCACTACTATGTGCAGTCACACATCCAAATAAATGAATATCGAGATCGTGTAATATTGGTGAGTGTAGAAGTTGTCAAACATGTAGGCTTAGCACTAACTTGTTCACTTACATCTAGCTTCTTTTGCAGCCTGCTGCAAATAGAAAGAATGGTCGGTATATAGGCACATGTGTGAAGATCTTGGACATGACAGGTCTGAAACTTTCAGCATTGAGCCAGATAAAGGTCAGTTTCAGTGAGTTTTGTTGATTTCATTCTTTAATTTTGATGCACAACTCGTCTTTTACTATTGACCTGCTTGGTTTGGCTGACAAATTTTATTCCGTCTTCTATATTCTAGCAATCCTCATTTCTTTTTAATAACATGAATGCTGTATAACATTTCTCATACGCAGCTTTTTTCTTGTGAGCCTTGATGTCCATGCACTCTTCTACATTAAATCTAGTGACATCTTTTATAATTGGACACTATTTTTCCACATGGTTTAAGAATTGATGTGAATTATGTTTCACGTCAGTTTCCATTTTAATGTTATATTACAGTATGAGTCAACCCCATGTACTAATACTTAAAAATCAGTCGATTATCATAATGTTTATCGCCCTATATCAAGAAATAGAGGGACAATAAAATTTTAATTATTCAACACTTTCATCTCTAATGCCAATTTTTACGATCCATGTAGGTTGATGAGGCCTAGATCAATAAAAAAATTGACTTCTCAAAAAAAAATATTACAAGTAACCCTACATTATAATTTGAAGAGCAAAAATACACCTAATGTTTGCATAGGTTATCCCCTGGCAGCAATTTTGGATAAGTCAAACTGCATGAGCTGACCAAACAATAAAGATAATTACTCATTGAATTTTAGTGCAGTGCGTCGTGATGTTTGGACGTCAGTCAAATGGTTAGTTTAAATGCATGTTTAATCATTCATATCACAAGTATTTATGTTTTGATCCATAAAAGTTAGCACATCTTAATTTTCAAAAATTAAAGTTAGCACATCATCACCCAAGTGTCCTAGTGTTTTAACATTGTTTTGGTTTTGTACAAGTATTCTAGTATCAAAAGACAATATGAAGAACCTTCAAAAAGTAAAAGTATACTAATGGTCTCATTGTGCGTTTAAATGTGCTGATTTTCATTGTTTTGCTTTCCAATGCAGTTACTGACCATCATATCCACTGTTGATGACTTAAATTATCCGGAGAAGACAGAAACTTATTATATAGTAAATGCTCCATATATTTTTTCAGCATGTTGGAAGGTAAAGTGTTTGATTATACTCATTTTAAAAATTCTATGGTGAATAAGTGGTTTCTGATCATGTTTCTTCTTATTAATTGTAATTGAATTGCCATTACTATATTTTTTTTGGTAGGTCGTCAAGCCCCTTCTGCAAGAAAGGACCAGGAAAAAAATCCAGGTGCTGCAGGGTTGTGGCAGAGATGAGTTACTGAAGGTAATATTAGCTAAAGACATTTTTTGTTACCAAGGACATAGTTAATAAACAATGTCAGATCTGCATGTTTAACTAATCCATCTAAATGGATTTTGATTTGTACCTTTTTGTCAACCAAACCCACCGATATAGATGAAGTAAATACTCTTACACAAAGGATTAATGGAAAATAAGTACATTAATCAATCCACTCCTCTCTTTCAGGTAAATTGGAAGTTAAAAAGATGTTTTATAACAATCACCGGTCAAAGATAAAAGTGGTTTACATAACAATATAACAGGACCAACTTATCAAGTTTTCAAAGATAAAATTAAGTTCATGGTTGTTTCAATATCCTACATTGCTATGTACTTGGCCGAAAAACCTTATCCCGCCTCAATAAGAGACCTTATCGTCTAAAACCGAAATAAATTATTGACACCCTTCAATTTAGGTGAAAATGAAGGTTTCAATATTACACTAGCCTAAATTGTGCAAAAATCAGTGCACCTTCTTATGAAGGCCATATAATTCACCACTCCAAAGAAAAAAACTCCAAATTGAAGGTTACCTGTTTATAATTCTTCTGCATTTGTTTTGCTTCAGCTATTTGTTATCTTGCATTTTTTTTTTCATAAGTTCCTCTCAGTCTACCTTCAATTTTTTACTTCTATTACTTGAATACCCAACATTTTGGTTTCATTGTTTTGCACTAGATAATGGACTACGAATCGCTCCCTCATTTTTGTAAAAGAGAAGGATCGGGCTCATCGAGGCACTCAACAAACGGATCCAATGACTGCTTCTCTCTTGATCATCCGTTCCATCAACAGCTTTACAGCTACATCAAACAACAGTCTCTAAGCTTTCAACCCGTCGCTCCCATCAAACAGGGCTCATTTCATGTTGATGTTCCCGAGGATACAAAAGGTTCGAAGATCGCCCAATCAATAGAATCCGAGTTTCAGAAGTTCGGCAATCGAAATGGCTTAACCCATTCACTGAGCGGGCTGAACATCAATGGTGATTGATATGACTAAAACATACAAAATCATTACTATAACTGGGGAGATAAGGCTGCTATACATAATGTATGTACGACAATGTACTAGTAGAGCATTTGCAATCTCTCGGTGCAAAGCTTCTTCGATGAAAGGAAATTCAGTTCAATTTATAGTTGTAGACTGTTAAAAGATAGAATGAACATCAAAGGCTGAAACCCAGAGGGTGGAGAGGATGAAGACAGGTTGTTTTTAGTGTATGCTCTCAAAGCCAGGGATTGCTTTTGAGTTAAAAAAAATATGGGGAAGTCCTATATGAGCTCTAGATTTCTGTATTAATAATACTTTTGGAAGTCATCCTTGGTATCATGTGATGTATTAACTGTAATTACAGTGACTGATCTTATGTTTTTACAATTATATTAGCATGACATGAAGTTTTGTGTTCCTTCCAGAAGTTGATTAATAAAAATGGTGCTGTTTCATGTGGTTTCATATGCATGATTTCAACAGTGCATGTTAACTTTTTTTTTTTTTTTTTTGTGGTTTGGTGGTTATATATTTTTAGACACTATAATCTACGTGGTTGTAGACCTCCATAATAACATTGCTTGTACTACTGGATCAATTACTAAATATATATTTAAAAAATTCAAAACATGAACATACCATAAAATAAGATTGGAAGAAGACTATTGTTAGGATAAAAAATTAAAAAGAATGAATCAAAATTCTATTAGGGCTTGACCCCAAATATATAGTACAAAGGGAAAGGTAAAAACTTAACTATCCAAATGCGAGAATGACTAAATTACTTCTACTATATTTTAAAACTACATTAATTGGTTGTGGTCCATAGTAGTAGATGAGTAGAGAGATTTGTGTTTGAATTGACGATGAAATTGATGAATGGAGTGGGATATTTATAGGTAAAACTCAGATAACAAATTACCACCTTGACTGTAGTATTTTTTTATGGTAGTGGGATAATTTAAACATTTTAGGTGGATTTGCCACATAGTAGGCCAACGGGCTGACGCGGGCCATAAAAACGGACTACCCGTTTAGGGTGGGGGGAGGTAGTGGGGAAGGCGACCCGTCTGTGCCATGCCGGCATGGTCACTTAACGGACCGTGTTAGGGACACCTACCCCAACCCCAATGGGTCGACCCCTAGCACGGCCCGTTCTATTTGACCCCTCCCATCATGAAATAGGTGAGGGATGGGATATGATGGAATAGTAGTAAATAACCCTGGCACGGCCCGTCCTATATGACCCCTCTCATCATGGAATAGGTGAGGGATGGGATGGAATAATAGTAAATAAACCAATTTTTTTTTTATCTTGTTCTTATTAAAGGACCCACATATAAACGAATTGTTTCTTTTATAATTCTTTATTTATATTTTGTTATCATTTATCCAAAACTAATCAAATAATAAAAACTTCATTATTATGTCTCTAATAAGAAATATAAAAATATAATCAAACAAAAAAATGTTTATTTTTTATCTATAATAAAATAGTTACCTATCCCAAAATCTTTTTCCTCGCCACCCAACAAGGGTTGGGTGTTGATACACTCAACATACAAATGTAGAAATATATGAATTCAATTCATCATTTAATTCAATGTTTATAATTATTTTAATCCATTTCAATTTTTAACTCTGAACTTACATGTTTCATTATATAATTATGGACTAAAAAAATCAAAAACCCCATTCGGTCTTTAACATTTTCCTTTGTAAATTGCATAAATGAAAACCATGGACCATTGAAATAAATTGGAATACATCTTAGGACTTTTTAGGTATTTTTGCAAAGGAAGCACCGCCCTCAACGACCATACCAACTCATTGTCTTTGCCGCGTTTTCCACTTTCTTTACCCCCGTTTGGATACACAATGAGACTTATTCTTACGTATACAGTTATTCTCGCATAAGTGAATATAAATAAAGAGAATGATTTTGTGTTTGATTGTATTTGAATTATTTTCATTGAAAAATATAATAATAAATTTTTTATTGTTTTGATAAAATATGAATAAAGTGTGAATAAGAATTTATAAAAGATGAAAAAATAATGATAGTTGATTTGACAGGTATGGGTGATGACAGTTGATATGACAGTTGTAGGAACTAAAATCTGTCACACCTTAGAATCCGTTTAAAAGGTTATACCGCCTCGGCCCATCACATTCCATCGTAACACACCACCACCTCAAGTCGGGCCAATAAACAGTGTGGTTGGACTCCCAATCAGACCTGGGTAAATGGGGGCATAGCTCCTGTCCGACTTAAACCACAATCACGGAGTCCACATCGGTGAGATATTAGGAATTCTGATAACATATTCCCTGACACAGTGGTTGTAATAAACTGTCAAAAAGTAGATCCCACGTGTCGATCGATCCAAGAGTCACGTGGAAGATTCCATCCCATGATATGCTTACACCTCCATGGATATAGGCACACCCCTTCCCACTATAAATAGAAGGGCATCCCCTTCACAAAAGGGGGGATGGATGGAGAAGGGGCAGAGGGAGAGACTTCTTCTTCCCCAAAACAAAGAGACCCGAGATCCAAGCTTTAAATCCCATTTTAATGGAGATTGGGCTTCATCGCCGGAGGTTCTCGCCAAAAAGGAACTACGTGTGGCTTGATCCCTTGAAAAGGGTACGTAGGCAGCCTGATCTACATCAGGTTCAGTCCAGACAAACCTCGTCAATCCCTCCACGGCGAAGTCTCTTCGCGGATCTCCTCAAACCAAGCCCAGACCGTCTTCGAGTCCGGCCCATTCAAGGAGGAGGACATTTTCACCTCCCACAAATGGCGCCGTCTGTGGGATTCGGGATAAAAAGCCGTTTCCCAAAACAAGATCTGGAAGAGATGACTAAAATGAGGCGATGCTGGGGGCAAGACCTCTTTCAATGCCTCTAGTCGCGAATTCCAAGCAGATCCATGAGAGATGCGCCGAGGAGAATCCGTCCAACGGAGCTCAAGAAGGCCACCACAAGGTCCTTGACGAAGAAGAAGAAGTGACCACGGAGAACGAACGGCGGCATGTTGGCGGAGGTCACCTCGGCTTCCTCTTCCTCCTCTTTCCATGGACGGGAGCCTCGGGGAGGAACGACGGCAAGTCGGCGGAGGTCACCTCGGCTTCCTCTTCTTCCTCTTTCCATGAACGGAGCCTCGGAGGATGAACGGCGGCACGTCGGCGGAGGTCAACTCGGCTTCCTCTTCCTCCTCTTCCCATGGACGGGAGCCTCGGGGAGGAACGACTCGGGGAGTCGACGGAGGTCACCTGGCTTCCTCTTCCTCCTCTTTCCACGGACGGGAGCCTCAGAGGATGAACGGCGGCACGTCGGCGGAGGTCAACTCGGCTTCCTCTTCTTCCTCTTTCCACGGACGGAAACCTCAGAGGACGAATGGCGGTACATCGACGGAGGTCTCCTCGGCCGAACAAACGACTGCAAGTCAGAGCTCTTGTCGGATCTTACATATTCTGCACGGATGTTGAGCACCTCGGGTGGAAGAAGCTTTTCAATTCCTTTCCATCAAAGAATTACCGATTTATTATGGCAATGGTACTTATCCACTATGGATAAATGCCAAAATGCCCCCTGGTGAAAGCAATAATACCAGAGAAGGTTGTACACATTTATCTAACACTAACTCACTGAGAGCCCGACTTGATCTCGTCTCCGAATCAAATCTTCTCAACGGGCTCCCCTTCAGGTCTTCCCAAAGGACAATCCCTTCAGGTCTTCCCTTCAGGTCTTCTTGACAGACCACCTCTTCTAGTCTTCCCAGAGGACAATCTCTCCAAGTCTTCTCGATGGACCACCCCGTTGGGTCATCTCAACGGACGAGATACCAAAAGCCGTACCCATCTGTTATGGATTCGAGGTCGCGCACACAAATAAGCCGTACTCATCCATATCGGAATAAGAGGTGTGCACCCAAAAGCCGTACCCATCTGTTATGGATTCGAGGTCGCGCACACAAATAAGCCATACTCGTCCGTATCGGAATAAGAGGTGCGCACCCAAAAGCCGTACCCATCTGTTATGGATTCGAGGTCGCGCACACAAATAAGCCGTACTCGTCCGTATCGGAATAAGAGGTGCGCACCCAAAAGCCGTACCCATCTGTTATGGATTCGAGGTCGCGCACACAAATAAGCCGTACTCGTCTGTATCGGAATAAGAGGTGCGCACCCAAAAACCGTACCCATCTGTTATGGATTCGAGGTCGCGCACACAAATAAGCCGTACTCGTCCATATCGGAATAAGAGGTGCGCACACCTAGCCGTAACGGCAACCAAGACACAGTCCAATGGGACTGGCACGAATGAGGCCACGCATACTAATAAGCCGTACTCATCCATATCGGAATAAGAGATGCACACCCAAAAGCCGTACCCATCTGTTATGGATTCAAGGTCGCGCACACAAATAAGCCGTACTCGTCCGTATCGGAATAAGAGGTGCGCACCCAAAAGCCGTACCCATTTGTTATGGATTCGAGGTCGCGCACACAAATAAGCCGTACTCATCCATATCGGAATAAGAGGTGCGCACCCAAAAGCCGTACCCATCTGTTATGGATTCGAGGTCGCGCACACAAATAAGCCGTACTCGTCCGTATCGGAATAAGAGGTGCGCACCCAAAAGCCGTACCCATCTGTTATGGATTCGAGGTCGCGCACACAAATAAGCCATACTCGTCCGTATCGGAATAAGAGGTGCGCACCCAAAAGCCGTACCCATCTGTTATGGATTCGAGGTCGCGCACACAAATAAGCCGTACTCGTCCATATCGGAATAAGAGGTGCGCACACCTAGCCGTAACGGCAACCAAGACGCAGTCCAATAGGACTGGCACGAATGAGGCCACGCATACAAGTAAGTCGTACTCGTCCATATCGGATTGGGGGCAAACCAGGACTTTCATTCTAGTCCTCCCAGAAGATCATGCCTTCCCTCCAGGACTTTCATTCTAGTCTTCCCAGAAAATCATGTCTTCCCAGCTGGTCTTCCTTTTCTTCCTTGGCAGTTCACCTTTTCAGGTCTACCCTGTCATTCCAGTCAACCCTGCCATACAGGTCAACCCTGCCATACAGGTCTACCCTGCCATTCTGGTCAACCCTGGCATTCGGGTCAACCCTGGCATTCAGGCCTACCCTGGCAATTAGGCCTACCCTGCCATACAGGTGTACCCTGCCATTCAGATATACCCTGCCATTCAGGCCTACCCTGTCAATTCAGGTCTACCCTGGCATTCAGGTTTACCCTGCCATACAGGTCTACCATGCCATTCGGGTCAACCCTGGCATTCGGGTCAACCCTGGCATTCAGGCCTACCCTGCCATTCTGGTCAACCCTGCCATTCTGGTCAACCCTGGCAATCTGGCCTACCCTGCCATTCTGGTCAACCCTGCCATTCCAGTCAACCCTGTCATTCCAGTCAACCCTGCCATTCAGGTCTACCCTGCCATTCACCTTTTTAGGTTAAAGGCAGAAAGAAATAGGAAAACGTCATTTTGACAAAAGTCAGATGAGGATTTAACATGCAAGGTCTCGACATTTGATCTGTAACTCTCCCGATCCCCAAAAGATCAAGATTGTGAAGATTTTGTCTCATCATTAAGAGGACTTCTCTTAAGTCTATTCTTCTACTCTCTCGATCCCCGAAAAACCAGAAGAGGGGGCATTTGTAGGAGCCAAAATCTGTCACACCTTAGGATCCGTTTAAAAGGTTATACCGCCTCGGCCCATCACATTCCATCGTAACACACCACCACCTCAAGTCGGGCCAATAAACAGTGTGGTCGGACTCCCAACCAGACCTGGGTAAATGGGGGCATAGCTCCTGTCCGACTTAAACCACAATCACGGAGTCCACATCGGTGAGATATTAGGAATTCTGATAACATATTCCCTGACACAGTGGTTGTAATAAACTGTCAAAAAGTAGATCCCACGTGTTGATCGATCCAAGAGCCACGTGGAAGATTCCATCCCATGATATGCTCACACCTCCATGGATATAGGCACACCCCTTCCCACTATAAATAGAAGGGTATCCCCTTCACAAAAGGGGGGATGGATGGAGAAGGGGTAGAGGGAGAGACTTCTTCTTCCCCAAAACAAAGAGGACCCTAGATCCAAGCTTTAAATCCCATTTTAATGGAGATTGGGCTTCATCGCCGGAGGTTCTCGCCAAAAAGGAACTACGTGTGGCTTGATCCCTTGAAAAGGGTACGTAGCAACCTGATCTACATCAGGTTCAGTCCAGACAAACCTCGTCAATCCATCCACGGCGGAGTCTCATCGTCGTCTCTTCGCGGATCTACTCAAACCAAGCCCGGACCGTCTTCGAGTCCGGCCCATTCAAGGAGGACATTTTCACCTCCCACAACAGTGAGCCCACATATTCTTTTAGTAGAATAACCTGAAATAATTTTAATTCTAAAAGTTGGTTAAAATCTTTATACCAGTTTATTGCGATATAGTTTATCATTGAGTATTCTTTGCACCCAAACAACAAAAAACACATATTCTGCTTTATTCTCAGTTATTCTCTGGGCTATTCCATATCCAAATAGTAAAAGGTTTTTAATTTCTAAGTCTTCGTAAACTATCTGAAGTGATCGGTCCCTAATTTCTTCATACTATAATTTAAGTCTGCAGGTTTAAAAGATATATTTCTTATTAGTCCATAAGAGAGACTTATTATTAAGTTATGTGTTTTTTCTTTTTATGGGGGGGTAGTCGATACGGACTTTAATGGACTTCTGTGGACATTGTTTAAGTGATGGACTTTTGTAGACTTTGCAGACTTTCACAGACTTTTGCAGATTTTCGTAGACTTTTGCAGACTTTCACAGATTGACTCTCATGGACTTTCACAGACTTTTGCAGACTTTTACAGACTTTTGTAGACTTTCACAGATTGACTCTCATAGACTTTCACAGACATAGGCAGACTTTCACATATTGACTCTCATGGACTTTCATAGACTTTCACAAACATTTGTAGACTTTCACAAATCGCTCTCATGGACTTTCACAGACTTTCACAAACATTTGCAGACTTTCACAAATCACTCTCATGGATTCTTATAGCCCCCGTTTGGATACCGGATAAGCTCCGGATAACCTCGGATAACCCCGGATAAAAAAAAATTTGTGTTTGGAAAGCTTGGATAAACCCAGATAAAGTGTGCTAGAATAAACTGGTATAAAGTGGTATATGGATTCCAATCAACCCCTAGAATAAAATTTATTCTAGGTTATTTCACCCAAAGAATAAGTGGGCCCACTGTCAAATCAACTGTCATCACCTCTTATAAATCATCTGTCATATCAACTATCATTACTTTTTTACCTTTTATAAATCCTTATCCATACTTTATTCACATTTTACCCAAACAACAAAACATTTATTCTTACGATTCCCAACGAGAATAATTCAAAACACAACCAAATACAAAATCATTTTATCCTTATTTATACACACTTATGGTCGGATAAATATATACCCAAGAATAAATCCTATTCTACATCAAAACGGGGGCATAGACTTTCACAGACTTTAACATTCTTTCACAGATTGACTCTTCATTAAAAACAATCGATCTAAAATTAAAAAAAAAAAAACCTTATATTGAGAAAAATCCACAATGAGCTAAACTTTTTTTCTGTTATAGAGAGAAAATTTCATAGAGGGGAGGGATGAGTTTTTAATTAGTAGACAATAAAAAATAAGGAAATATATATATATTATATAAAAATCATAAATTACATCTTTTCAAATATAATGAACTAAAATCATAAATTATATTACTTAAAATAAAATAAAATAAAAGTAGTCATTATATTTCTTTAAATTAAAAATGAAATAAAAGCAATCAATATATTCAGTTATATATATACATATACCTAAATATATCTTTTTATTTTTATATATGTCTGAACATTATAAAAAATATACATGTATATTGTACAAAAATAGAAACATATGAGCTCAGTTATCTGAAGATGATATTTGAAATGGAAAATCTCAACTACTACTCAAAATTAATGGTCAAATAGGAGGCCTCTTTATGTTTAATACTGATAACTTTTAATCTAATAATGGAGACTAACCAACCAAAAAACAAGCAAACAAACAAAAGAGAAACAATAGAAAGACATTGCAAACCTCCTCAAGATTCACAGGCGGAGCATGTTCTCTAGCATTAGGAGTCCATATCTTGATGTTATTTTCTATACCACTGCTAGCAAGTAGGGTGGTGTGAGGGTTTGATTCAATAGAATTCACCATCACCCTCAACAACTCACCACATCTCTTCTCCCATATAAAGATGTTCCCGTAATCCGACCCACTAACAACATACTCACAATTGGGACAAAAGAAACCTACTCCATTCACCGTTTCAGTATTATGAGCAAAGAAAATCAAATAAAACATTTTACAGATAAATCAAATATATGATAAATCTATATTTTAGAAAATAATTGTGGATGATCTAGGCATATATTATATAATATATAATAATGAAATGATTTATTGTAACACAAGCAAATCTACCATTCTCATATATTCATCAAACATATGAGGTGATAGCACAAATGGACATTCGGAAGAAAAAAAGATGATAAATAAAGAGAAAAAAATGTGAATAAAAATATGAAAGGCATGAGATAAAAATCATAAAGGAGTTTTGTCAAAAGAAAAAAAGAAGAAATATTCACAATGCTGGAATAAAAGTCCATGAGAATCCCACTCATTTGGGTGGGATTTTGAAATGACATTTTCCTTTGTATTTCTCTCTCTAAAGTCCACAAAAGTCCACAAAAATCATTCACTTATGAAAGTCTTCACAAATCCTGTTTAAATTGAATAACACAAGATAAAATGTCTACCATAAGGAGTCTCAATTGAATAATGCTGGACTTTTTATCCACGAAATAATGTCTCAATCGAATAACAGTGGACTTTTTGTCCACGAAATAATGTCTCAATCGAATAACACTGGACTTTTTGTCCACGAAATAATGTCTCAATCGAATAACGCTAGACTTTTTGTCCACAAAATAATGTCTCAATCAAATAACGCTGGACTTTTTGTCCATGAAATAATGTCTCAATCGAATAACGCTGGACTTTTTGTCCACGAACCAATATCCTGATTGAAAAACACAAGATTTACAAATCCATGGATATGGACAATTTGTCCATGAAAATCCTAATTGACTACCCCCCTATTAATTCCTGGGAGGGACTAAAAAAGAATATATCATTTAAATTGATAACTTAATCTATAATATGAAGAAAGGATGGATCGATCACTAAATCGTATAGTTGACGGGGACTTAAAATTAAAAAACCCTTTCTTTAAATAAAACTAAAAACAACAAACAAACCGTTAAAAACAAACACAAATCCACAAAACCTTATCAAAAACTCCCAATCTGTTCCCTAAATCCCCTCCCAACCCTTTCTTTCAAAACCTCTCCCTCCAAAAAAGCACCATATAAATACAACCCAAAAACAACACCAAAACTAACACTTCCAACTACCACCACCACAAGCCCTCTTACACAGACAGAACCTCTATCAGCTTCAATGGAGCCAATGACAATACTGGCACTCACCGGCGGCGTGATTGGGCAGATCGCGGTGGTCGTGCTCAGGTTCCGACCGGCGTTCGTCTTCGTCTCTCGCCTCGTCGACTGCCTCCAACACCCCCGGCCTCCACCACCACTGGCCACCACAGTTGAACAGGTCACAGAGGCCATTGCAGGGAAACAACACCCCAACCAACACCAAGATTAATGACAACACAATGTTGTTGTGATCTGTAGATAATGTGAGATGTAAATTATGTTGGTATTTTGTGACCAACAATACTTCTAAATCTTATCTAATGCTTTGAATCCAAACCCGTGTAATTGCATGCAAGAGTTTGTAACCATTTGATAGGGTAACTTCCATGAGTTTGTTTTGAAACAACTATATAATTGCATGCATTGTTAGTGTGAAACAGTCAGTCCGGTGTCGGTTTGCATATTTTGAAACGCATAATGATTGTTGTTACACTTTTTTTCCAGCCCCAATTCTAATCACATGTGCATCAATCGAAAATCACCGAAGCATATACTTCCATTAATGAGGTATATGCATCGATATAAATTTTTCACATTTCTATAAATGCATACATACAATTCGTTGGAGTATATATTTCATTTTTAAAAGCATGTACATCATTAAATGAAGTATACTATTTTTAAAAAATTCAAAACATGCGTAGACTGTAATTAGAGTTGAAAATAGAATGAACTCTACGTAAGAAGCTTAGTTCGCTTTCACTTTTTTCGGATACACATTTCTAACTCAACATTTCCCTTTTCATTGATGCATACCATTATTTGATGCATGTGATATCCTTATTATTATTGAGTTTAGATCAATGGGTATTTGCTGTGCTTAAGAATTTGTGTAAATCCTCATTATTTTTATGACACACACAACAAACTAATGATGGGTTCAATTCCATCATTGATTCTATTCATAATGCACAAATATGTTGTTTTTCAATAAATTACATATACCCACAACAAAGTTTCAGCATTTCTGTAATCCTACTAGTGGAAGATACAACATTTCTTGTGGGCAACTTTGATAACCCTGGTCTCTTCCATCAGTGATCTAATTCTAATAGATTATGTGAAAGAAAGGAATGAAGATGATTTTGGCTAAGCCACATCAGCATGGTCACGGTATGAAGAATATCAACCTTCATTCACCTGGATATTCCAGAAAGTGAATGAAAAGGGATACCAAACTGTCCCTAACTGCACATTCATTCGTCTGTGTTCTTTTCACAGCTGCCTGTAGCACCTGATCGCAACAGCAACTGATGCGACTGCAGCGACAACTGCGATGGTGGCATAAGTGTCCTCTCGCTCCCAGCTCTCAAACCAGGTCGGCATGGAACAAGATTTGCGACTGTAGCAGCTTTTGCTGCTGCGATAGCTATTTATAGGCTTCGCTTCATGTTCGGTCGCATTTGTGTTCCCCGGTTTTTCCTCTGGTGGCAATGGATTGCCGCAGCATGAGATGTTGCCGGAGCCTTGGCAGCAGTTTATTTTTTCGGTTGTGTTTCCGTTCGCTACAGCGTTCTGTTGGATAGGTTGCTTCGATTCTTTTGAAGTCTTCTCCCTCTCGGAGATTTCCCCAGGCAGTTGAAGCCTGAAGGCTTGTGCCTTCTTCTGGTCCTCTTCGGATAAACCCATCTGACCCCTACAGTAGGATTTAGAACCTTGTCAGTATCTGATGAATATTTCCACGCATCTTGAGGATGCTATGAGAAACATTATTTTTCATTGTGCCAAGCAAACAAAATCTTTTTTTTTTTGAAGAAAGGTTGGAGTAATCTATTAAATAAGTTGCCCCTCTTACAACAGGAAACAAGGGATCTACAATAGAACATAAAAACATAAAGAAAGGAACGATACAATAGGCGTTCTACGGAGCAGTAAAAGCCCGGGTGACTGGCCAAAACACACTATCCCACTCCCCTATCCAATTATTACCCACAATCCTTGAAGGTGTGTTTCCCCATAAGCACTTTCACCCAACATCGTAAGTTAGATGTGATTATCACCCAATTATCCACATAAGACAAAACTGATTTGTTAACTTGGTGTAATAGGAAATAATATAATTAAAGGTTGGATGGTTGTCAACAATGAAAAAACTGAGATATGGATGGAAGGACATCATATTTTTTATGCAATAAATAAATATATGCAAGGAAGTAACATTTTGATGACAGTCCAAAAATATAAGCTTCTAATACTCGTCGCTCAAATGGGAACAACAAGATTGATAATTGTGACATTTTCTTTTGCTTTGATGGCCTTGTTGCACTAGACGTCAAGAGAGAGGTGATGTTCTGGTGGTTGGGATTTAAAAGGGAGGATTAACAACAGGTGTTCTTAGTGGTGGTGCTCAATTGATGTGAAAGAAGGAGATCCAAAAGAGCTTGTGGTGAAGCCCAGCGGAGAGAGGTTGCACTGGGTTGTTTATTGGGCGAATGGGTGAAGTGATGGTGAAAATATTCGGTTTTCAGTGGTGTGGGATGAATTGTGGTCCATTACAAGCCATATTAGAGGTATTTCTAAGTTTTTTCAATGTGGTGCCGTGGTGGTAAAAGGGTTGACTTAAATGTTAGCTTGGGGCAAGAGGGTCATTTTGCAGCATGAGAAATGGGTAATGTTAAGGGTGTTTTAGTAAAAAAAAAAATTGGCATGTTGTTGTTTGTGGGCCATGTCATTTGAGACTCATGGCTGTGGGATTTTATCAATGTTGCTGAAGTGAGTGTTACGTGGGTTTGGTTAGGTTTGTGCTGCGGGCCGAATTAAATTGGTGGCTAACCGAGATTAGGCTTTGGGCTAGATAAAGAAATAATTTAGTTTCAGGCCTTGCTAGATTCGTGGGCTGATATGTTCAAGCTTGTAGATCAAACAAAAACCGAACTACAAGCTCTACCACTTCTGATTTAGGATCAATCTAAGGTGAGGGGGTTAACTGCCTCTAATCATTGTCTTGGAACTAATGCGCTATATGGTTTTGAATTGCTAGAATGTTTTAAGAAAATATATATCATGCCATACTTTCATGTTTTTGCAAATGTAGCTTAGTATAAGCTTGCAAGTTATCATCATGTGGAATCCCAGGCTTGCTCTGTATTAAATCCCATGTTCCACTTTAGATCATGATATATGACAATCATGTTTTTCTACTAATTAGCATGTTTTATGTAAACATATGAAAGAGCATAAAAATTGAATTAAAACACTTAGCATTTTCAAAAACGAATGAAGCTTTAAGATGAGTTCAGAACAATCAAACAACTAGTAGCCTACAAAGCACGGGCACTTCCCCGGAGGCCCCGTACCCGTGTCGGACACGGACATGGCTCGGACATGTGTCAGACACCGCTTGAGCCGTGTCTGCCTTCATTTTGTCTGGACATGCTTGGGACACAATTAGGACACGGCTGGAACACGGCTCAGCCAATTTCAGCCCAAAAGTAAAAAAGAAAAAGAAAAGAAAGGCCCAAACATAACCAACAAATATTAAACTCATTTAAAACAGCCTAAAACAACTCATTTAAACAAAATCTATTTATGAAGGTTATAAAAAATAATGATTTATTAGTTTAAAATAGTGATTTATAGTTTAAAACAGTGTTTTATTGGTTTAAAACGGTGATTTATAAAATCAGTGGTTTATTGTTTAAAACAGTGATTTATAAAAACAATGATTTATTAGTTTATACAATTATTTATAAATAGTGAATCAAATTAAATGTGTTTATTTATATAAAATAGTGATATATATTTATTTATTATATTAATTTATTTGTTGCCGTGTCCTAGCCGTACCCGTGTCCTAATTTTTCAAAAATTGTCGTGTCACCGTGTCCGTGTCGTTGTGTCACCATGTCCCATGTTCTATGCATGCAATAAATACATTCTAGTAAAAAAGAGCTGATGAACAAAATGCATTGCAAACCTAATTCTTCTAAGAATAAGAAGAATACAGCACACAATCAGAATGAATAGTTATTCAAAGATTATCAGCATAGAAATTTATTATAACAAATTGAGGACATCTTAAAAAGCAAAATTACTGAAGATGCAACACTTAAAAAGGAAAGTTTCAGAGCAGTGAATGACGCAAATTAATCATGCAAAATATTCAGCTTGATCCAAAGGGCCAATTGATTTCATTTGCTTTATAAATAAACAAACATACCTCCACAGTCTGTCCACAATTTCCCCTTTTCCAATATGCTGCTCAAGCAGAATAGGCACATCATCTGGAGTAACATAGCCATACCTATCACATAGAACAAGAGAATTCCATCATCTAAATATAAAACAAAAATTATATTCAATATAAGAAATGCTGCTCTTTAGTAGAATGATTCCAATCATAGAAAGCCAAAAGCACAAAATACGAGGATCATAAAATTGTAATAATAACAACATGCATCAGGCATCCAGATGCAAGTAGAGATAGCTTCCTTACCAATGACCTGTCACTGCTCCATCTATACTTGAACTAAAGATAATGATGTTTCCTGCATATTTATGTCCCCCAATATGAGAGCAGGGACTAACTGATACTAGACCGTGAAGAGCATGTGATTTTATCTCCTCTTTGAATCTTCTAACAAGCACGGGTCCACATGCACCACACCTACGATCTCGGCTTCCATGAGAACAGACAAAGACATATGAACCTTTGAGTGTTTCAGAAGTCCCAGGGAGCCATTCTGTGTCCTTCACGAGCACTTCTTCAACAAAAGCATCGACATCAAAATGCGTCAAGCTCCTGCAGCCAGTCACAAACTTACAACAGTTCAATAAATTTGTATGGAATAAGATACACAGTTCCAATCTGATGATTTTGCACACCGATCAACGTACATTAGTAAAAGTCTATTGAATAAACTTGCCTGTATCTGATCATATCTGGAAATATCAAGACATCCCCATTTGATGTCTCTGTCCCATCCTCACCCTCACATATGGTTAACCGTGTCTGCCAGGACAACAAATAAAAATCAACCAAGTAGAATGTAAGTATGTAACAACAGAGAACAATATGCAAACTCAAGATGAATTGATTTAATCCAAAGTTTTGACATTACCACTCTATTATCACCAAAATAATAATGTGTCCTCTTTCACATGCCATAATTCACTAAATCCAAAAAAATGCCTGTTTTGTTCTGAATTTTATTGGAAACTTCAATGATAAAAAATTGTTCCACTGCTCGCAAGATCTTATAAGCAATAAAACATGAATCGATACAGTTATTAGCTAGACAGTTCCCCCTTTCATTGTTTACTGCTTGGGGTTTCAGTCACAACTCACAGCACATACCAATGCAAAGTAGCAACATAATGGATATGTTTTCTTTTAATACAAATATCATCGGGACAAGAATGGTGCCAGTGGTAGCAGAAAATGTAGAAAGAGCAGCACGGAACCTACTGATACTTGGTTTACAGAACAAACAGGCAGGTATATCCTGATGGTAACAGTGAATTAAGAAAAAAAACAATAAGAAAAAACAGGGAAACAAATGAAAGGGATAGAGTGGAGAGAGTATATAAGAAGCATGAGGAGACATCATAAGGTGAAACAAGGCAGAACTTTAGGAAATTTTATAGTAATCAGGACGGATGTTTACAGAAGCATTTGTAATAACCAATTCTTATCCAGGCCAGTGTCATAATTACATTGGGTTGGCGATGATGAGGATGTGGACCAACTTGAGTTATTGGAAGAGTGATATGCTTATGGATAATCCAAATTAGGCAACACTGGACTCTGATTCACTAAATGAAGCACTTAATCACTGCATGTTTTTACAAGGAAACACAAATATATGGTGAGGTAGCAAAATTTTTAGGATAGAAATAATTAGGCACTGATGCTTTAATTCTCATGAACATGATCCATTATCTTTTGGAAAACTAACAACACAATGAGCAGGAAAAGGGAAATCTTAATGGCCAAAATGAGTTGTCTTAATGTCAGAAAATCAACAATAGGCCTCTGCCAAGCCAATTTATCTTCAACTTCTATGGTGCAGGACCCATGATTTAAGTTCATCCAAATATGAATTTGACTGAATTTTTTGAACTTGCAGGCATAACCGCATGGGCCGATTTACATTACTGCATGAGTAATTGAAGTTCCGCAAATAGGAAATCCAAATGGGTCACAATGACTTCGATTCTGAAACTCAACCTTTTCAAAGTAAATCAAAACAAAAATATGATATCAAATCAACCCATTTTAGAAAGCACCAAACACCCATTTCACAAAGATCACCCAGCAATGCAAAATCCATCAAGATTACTTCCTTCACCAACATCCAACACACAAATCTAATTTAGAGCCTACCAAAAAAAAGCCAATAGTCCACTGAATCAGGTCCTCAACTATTCATGCATCCACATTACAATATAAAAAAAAATTTAAAAGCATCTTCCACTCCAAAATCCCAAAACATCCCAAACCCACCCAAAAAAAAATCACAACCAACCAAAATCAGTATTAAAAAAAAAGCAATCTTTACTTCACCGGCCTCTTCAATTTCAAGTATCCACACATCCCTCTCAACGAAAAATGAAATCCTATCGAATCATCTGCACCTTCAAAACCCAAACAAACCAAACCCACTTCACAAAGCCCACCAAAAACAAAACATCACCCATAAATAACAAAAAAAAAAACATTCTTTTTTCAACTGCCTCTTCAACTTCAACTATCCACACAAAATCAACAAAAATAAAAATTGAAGTCCCATCGAAACATCTGCATCTTCAAAACACACAAAACTCACTTAAAACAACTTAAAAAACCAATCTTTCTTTCACCTGTCTCTTCATCTCGCCCTTCCTCGCCAGAAGAGCCGCCGAGAGCAGCCTCGGCAGGCGATCAAACTCCGCCGCCTCCACGTGAGCGGGCCAGACATCGGGGGTCTTGTAACAGAGAAACACGTGCCGCTCGTAGATCTGCACGGTCCCCGCGAGCGGGCTCTGCCCGAACTCGGCCCGACCGAACCCGAACTCGGCGTCGCTGCTGCTCCCGCTCCCTCCGCCGCCAGAATCTCCGCCGCCGAGCGGACCCACGTCGTTCTGGAAGCTCCCGGCGGCGCTTCCTATCTGGGACCCCGGGGGCTCGGGGTACGCGTCGCCGACAAGCGCGCCGCCGGAGTCGGACACGGCGATCGGGGAGGACGAAAGCGAGTCGTCTCTGAAGCTGTTATTGCTCGCCATGGAACACACACAAGCAGACAGAGAGAGAGAGAGAGAGAGAGAGAGAGAGAGGTCTGCTGTTTGTGATGGATGGGGTTTTGTATTGGTTGATGAAACTAGGGTTTCGAAAAGCTGGGCTTTTTATGAAAACCAAAAAACAAGTGCATCAGCTATTTGGGACGGTCGATCTTTTGAAATCAACGGTAGATACGACATGTGACTTTATAGGGCTTATAATAATACTATATATATGTGATGATGACTGGTCAGACCTCAAACATTAATTATGTTTTAGAGTTGATCATAACTAATTGATATCTGGTTAAAGAGAAGTTCAGATCTATGAATGGAAAAAGAAAACTTATGAAAAAGGGAAAAATCCATATAACCCCCCACAAACATATAAAAATTCGATAACCCCCTGCATTTTTTCAAAATCCAAATAACTCCCTGCAAACATATGAAAAACTCAAATCACCCCTTCTGTCAGTTAAGGTAACCGAAAGTTAACTCCACTTAAACCCAAAGTGTGAAGTTACTATTATACCCTCTTCCAATTTAACCCAATGAGAAACCTTGAACCATTTAACATTCATTTATCACTTTCATCCACTCTCCTCAAGCCACTGCGTGTTCGATGGATGACCATCTCCGGCGTCCTCAGATCTAACCCTTTGAAGGGTGTTTTGAGTGGCACAACAGCCGCTTCGGCGTCCCTCGCCGTCCTCTGCCTCAAATCCAATCTTACTTATTTGAATACCCTTAAAAACATGTCCATTTTAATTTCTGCCTCTATTTCTCTATAAAGATAACCATCAAAGAAGTTGAAGTGGAAAAAAAGGAGGAATAGAAATCTTGGTCATTCAATATCTTTCATTGTGCTGTTTTCACTGTTGAAGAAGTTGTTTTAGTTGAAGGGATCCATTGAAGCATTCGTAAAAGTGACACATTCAAGCGCATTGAAGAAAGGCAAAGAGAGGGCCTATATGTTATCTTGAACAGCCATAGACAACCAAATTCAAAAAAAAAAAGCCCAAAAGTCCACCATCTTGAAGTGCTGGGCCTGGTAGTTTTGACCAGTCCCTATCTGAGGGAGAGGGGGTGGTGGCGGTTGAGGGGGAGGTGGTGATGGTGATGGTGTTCTTGGAACAGAAGCTCCGCTATGGGCGTTTGATGGGGGAAGAGAATTGATTTTTAGGATTTTGTTTGTTGGGTTTGGTGGTTTTTTTGGATTCCATCATCTTCGCCATCGTTTGTGAGAGAAGGATCATTGAGATGGGGAGGGTTTGTGATGAGAAGAGGAGTGTTTGGTGTCATCATTTTGGGGTGCACTGATGGAAGAAGAAGAACTGTAGAGATAGAGGGGTAAAACAGTAATTGGCGGGGGGTTTTTGGATTTTTGTTAGTTTATAGGGATCTAATTGCATTTTTTTCATTTTTTCAGGGTTGGGGTGACAGAATATTCGAGGAATATACCAATTCTGTTAGTGGTTAATTAACTCAGGGGGTGATTTGGATTTTTCGTATGTTTAGGGGGGTTTATTTGGATTTTAAAAATTTACAAGGGGCTATCTGGATTTTCATATGTTTGTGAGGAGTTATATGGATTTTTCCCTATGAAAAAATGTCTCGGATGTACTCAGTGGTGATGTGAGACTGAGGCTACACCAGATTTACATAACTAATTTGGTAAGAAGCTGCTCTTTTAAAAATTTTGAAAATAATAGTTTTTTAACACTATTTATATAGAATCTGTCTTAAAAAAAACCATCGTTCAAATATAAAAATTGTCCAATCGTACAACCAAACACTATCAGATTATAGATATGTTTTAAAATCCAATCTCATCCAGCTGATTGAACCAGTTAAAATTTATCGAGTTTGAATTCCATTTTAATTTATTCTCAAAATTCGATGGTATAGAAATCAATAAAATCAATCAATCCCTTATTGAATGGATGTTTTTTTGACAACCGACTACGACCCAATTAATGGTTGTTTCTTTATTTTATAAAAATAAAATTAATTACTTATTGAAACACTAAATCTAATAAAAAGTTTAGATTATATATTATAAAATCATGCAAATGATGTTAAATAAAATTTTAAAAATATTAAGATATTAATAATTGATAAATATGGAAAAAAATTTTAAAATATTTCATATTCTTCGATCATTTATTTATTTAATGTCATTAATCAATATATTGATCATGTCATAATAAAATCACGATTCAAATCTAATTATTCCAATTGTTGAATCAGTTATTTTTAATTCTTTCATTTTTTCAGTTCAATGAACAGTTTAATTTTAAAATAATGGAATTTAATCAGGATATTCTCTATAGCCGCACGTGCAGTTTCATAAATGTATGCTTCATTATGTGAAGTAATTATATTTCTTTTCACTTTTCTGTCGGTGAATGAATCCATTGTAATTTAAATATATATTTCATTTTTTTAATGATAAATACTAGTTATATGAGTATACAGGGTTGGGCCTGAGATTGACTAAAAAAAATGGGGCCCTAGGCAAAATCTTTAAATGGGGGCTCTAAAATAATAATTTTTTTAATTTTTACTATAATAAAAAATTTGAATTTTTTATTTTTATTTTTTTAACTACTAAGACTAATAGAAAGGGGAAAACAAAACTAAATGAAATACAAAGAGAAAAAAAATTTAAAATAAAAGATAAATTATAATCAAATCAGAAATTTTGAATAAAATATATAAAAAAATAAACATAAAAAATAATAAATAAATGAATAATATATAAATATGATATGAAAAATAATGTGTAAACAGGTCAATATGATTTTTTTTGTAAATCACACAAATAAAATCTCAATAAAATGGGAAAAAAATAAATATTAACCAATAATAAAACACAAAACCCTAATAAATAGGTAATGAAAAACAGGAAAAAAAATTCAAACAAACAAGAAAGAGAATAACAGAAAAGTACCCAAGATAAATAAAAAAGAAAAAACTAAAGTTTCATTTTTATAAATCAAATTAAATAATAGATAAAAACAAATCACAATTAAACATAAACAACTAAACTTCAAATATAGATAAGTTTTTAAATATAAGATAAATATTCAAAAAACAAAAATAAAATAAAAATCTCAATAAATCAGGGATAAATATTTTTTTCTAAGATTTAGGGGCTTAAAATGTGGGGTTTTAGACAACTGCCTTAGTTACCTATACTCAGGATTGACCCAATGGTCTGCGAGGGAGCTATACGTGATATTATTCCTAACATCATCATCAAAAAAAAAAAAAAAACAAACATACATGATCAATTCATAAGCTCATAATGTCACACACACACATTCCCTTTATAAAGTTAATCAGGCAATTCTCCATCAAACTCGAGAAAAACTGTCCCACTGTCAAATCTGAGCTAATCTCAATTTCTTCAGGGAAAAAAAAGGACATACAATTCTATGAATTAACCATTGTCAGGTAGCTGGGTGAGGACCACGTAGAACCTTATCTACGTTCTGGTTCCTGTCTTTCCAGTAATTTTGTTTATGGTTTTTTTTTCAGCACATGTAATTTTTTTGGGATTACTCTCTGTCACTAGATAAATATATGACTACCATAAAATTCAAAAAAACAAAAAAACCATTGTCAGGTACACATTAAATCAGATGGATCACTTTCTGATGACAGTGCTTAGAATTTCTTCTTGGTTAATAGTGCAGTAAAGAATTTATAAAAATGGTCAATTATAGCCACCCCACGAATTATTATACTCACTCCATTTATTTAAATAAATAAATTATATCTAACTCACCCTACAGATTTGACATAAACGATGTTTTATGTTTTAAGATGGTTCAATATGAATCATGTTGATAGAAAAAAAAACCTTACTTCAGATCGACATAAATGATATATTATGTATTTAAGCTGATTCGACATGAATCATGTTGTTTAGGAATCCGGTAGACCAGAGACAAATAAAACCTTCATGATTATCGACATCACATTGCATATCATGTATGGAATGACAATGTAAATATGACGTAATAAAAAATTTTGTTTTATTTTAATACGCCATGTATATAATAACTTATATTCATTTGGGTGTAGGCTGATCATTATTTGAAGTGCCACCAACCAACAAAAACAATGGAGGGCTGGAATATGTTGGATGAATCATTGACCTTCATGAACAAAGTTAAGCAAAGTATTTTGTGGCCATTGATTATATAATATATCTCACTTTTATTTTCTAAATTCATGAGATAAACATGTTGGTGATTGGATTACAAACATTATAATTCAATTAGATTTGATTACATCAAAGGTAATTTTAACATTTTATCATAAAAGCAAGTCCATGTTGAACCACCTTAAGTACAGAAGACATCGTCTATATCAAATTAGAACTATAATGAGACTAAAGTTAGATTTTCGATTTCCGATCGACATGATCCATGTCGAACTATCTTAAACATAGAAGGCATTATTTATGTCGAATTCATGGGGTGAGTTAGGTGTAATTTTTTTATTTAAATAAACGGGGTAGGTAGAATAATTCGTGAGGTGGCTATAACTGTCCCCTTTACAAAAACAGAGCTTAGATATAACTATCAATTATATTTGGGAAAATTAATTTTGGATTCTTTAGGGAACTCTGAGTTATTTTTATGCCTATGGAACATCTAGACTTATTTTTATGCCCCTAGACCCCATTGTGTATTATTTATGGGTCATTCTATCCTTACACCTTTAAATGCACCGTTATATTTTTCAATTTTACCCCTTATTCACCATTTGTGTACACTGTTAATATGTCTGTGTACACTGTTAACAAGTATGTGACACTATCAAACTGTATGTGCACTTAGTTGACGAGTTTTATACATTGTTTATTTTCTTATTATGAATTTCATTATATTGTGACATGATTAAAATTTATTATATTTTTTAGGTTGATTGTGATATGTTCGTCACTAAATTTGACACACGTGGGGAAAATGTTTGATTGTCTATGTGAAATGGGGAGGGGGACACAAAGAAAATGTGATGGCAGAGTTAAAATTTTAAAAGAGTAAAAGATAACTTCAATTATATGGAAGAAACCAGAAATAATACCCCAAGTAACCCGAAGACCTAAAAATAAGTCCATATTTCAGGGACCTAAAAATAATTTAGAGATTCACCGGAGGACCCAGAATTAATTTTCCCTTTTAATTAAAAATACTTTACTTTATTCATTTCAAAACAATGGATAACACGAAAATAAATTTTTACAGACATATTTTAAAAAAGATAAGGAAAAAGATACACATAGCCTCCATTGTAACCCCAATTTTAATTCATCACTTTTTTTATATATTTACACTCATCATTTGAAGTACGTGCTATTATATAAAATAAAGTATATACTGAGATACATTAGTATATTTTTTTTCATGATAAAAAAATAAAAAATATGGACTGTAGTATATATTATGATAGTGTAGTATACACTATGATAGTGCAGTATATACTATGTTTTTATAGAGTACGGGCTGCAAAACGGGCTGTAAAAACGGAATGCGTGTATCAGCACTCAAAAGATAATTATGAATTGTTTGAAAACTAGATTATTTTTTCAGTGCTAATTTGTATGGAGGAGTCGAGCTCAGGAGAATCCTCATTCTTTGGACCATGTTTAGGTAGTGAAATAGCTGGTGGATATGAAGGATCGAGTATGATTAAATAAGTTTAAAACATGGTTTATTTACAAGGAATATGTAAATTACTATGCCATAATAAGTGTAAGTAAATTAGTCCTCATTCTTAGGACCCATTTAGGCAGTGAAATAGCTGGCGAATAGGAAGGATCGAGTATGATTAAATAAGTTTAAAAATATGGTTGTTTGTAAGGAATATGTAAATATACTATGCCATAATAAGTGTAAGTAAATTAGTATTGGTATCCTAGGTCACTCGAGAATTGTGCTATTCCACCTAATTTATTCTACTGGTATAAAAAGTAACCTATACATGCCAAATTATTTGTCATCATCCTTTATAAGTCAGAGAACCAACATATTAAATCAATGTCACCTTTTAAAATCTTTCACATTTTATTCATCTTGTATCTAACTTATACAAGGTCACTAACCACAAAAACTTCATTATTACATTTCTCAATTAGAATAACTAAAAATACAAAATGATTTATTTCTTATCTTTATTGAAATAATTACCTAGCCCAAAATAAACTATGTCACTACCCAAAAAGGGATTAAATATTTGAACACATACTACTCCACCCCACCTAAAGGTTACCCCCATCAAAAAAGAGGCCATGAGGGCGGAAGAGAGAGAAAGAGGCCATGAGAGCGGATGAGCTTGACATCTCTCTCTTTCTCTCTCTTTTGCCCTTCACGACCTCTCTCTCTTTTTTCTATTTCTTCTCTCTTATCTCTGCCCGTGCTTCGCCCATCTCCTCCCACTGTCACCCTCTCTCTCTCTCTTCCCTCTCTTAGTTACCCCACCCATAACCTTTTTAGAGTGGGGTAACTAATGGTTGGGCTGGGTGTAATCACATTTTTAACCCCCGTTTGGATGCCGGATAAGCCCCTGATAACTCCAGATAACCCCGGATAAAATTTGAGCCCCGTTTGTCAGATAACCCCGGATAAAGTGTGATAGAATAAATTGGTATAAAGTGGTATATGGATTCCAATCAACCCCTAGAATAAAAGTTATCCTAGGTTATTCCATCCAAAGAATAAGTGGGCCCACTATCAAATCAATTGTCACCACCTCTTATAAATCACCTGTCAAATCAACTATTATTACTTTTTTACCTTTTATAAATTTTTATCCATACTTTATTCACATTTTATCCAAACAACAAAACATTTATTCATACGATTTCCAACGTGAATAATTCAAAACACAACCAAACACAAAATCACTTTATCCTTATTTATACTCGCTTATACTCGGATAAATAAATACCCAAGAATAAATCATATTCTATATCTAAACGGGGGCTTAATGTTTCTAACATTTATTCAAGGGTTCGATCCTTAGGCTCTTTTTTTTTTTTTTTTTTTTTTTTTGGTGGTAGATGGCCCAGTGGGCCGAGGACCTCCCATTTAAGGGATCCTTGGGCTCTTTAGTGTTCAACACGCAATTGACTCTCAATATCTGCTACCAACACCAATGTATGTTCACATTTGAAAAATGGTGATTAAAAAATCAAACATCATATATAAATAAAACATGTGTCATATACTAGAATTATAGATTGAAAACTTACCGAACCATCTCTTCCCAATCCAGATAGATACTCTCTGCTCAGGGGCGGATCTAAAGATGGGCTCGGCCGGGTTGTAGCCCGGCCTGGATTTTATTTCGTTTTTTCTATTTTTTGTTATATATATTGAGATAATGTTACTTACAGACTTTTTTCAATCATAATTCTATTTTATGTTTTCAATTTTTTAAAAATAATGTATACTTTATTCAATGAGATATATGCATTTATTAAAAAAATGAAGCATATACTCTAATAAATTACATGGATACATTTATATAAAATATGTAAAATTTATATCAAAATATATACCTCATTATTGTGAATATATGTTAAGATGATTTTTTATCGACGCATATAAGACTGAAATAGGGGCTGAAAAAAATGATATGTCATACTCCTTCTGCAGCCCCATTTGCAATCCACACCGTTTTTCCTTTTTAAAAAAAAAATATGCACTCTCCTATCTAAGTATATGTTGTTATATGAAGTGATATATAAATTGAGACACACTAGTGTGATTTTTTTCATTATAAATAAATAATTTTTTTATTCCATACACTATGATACCATCCACTATGATACGTAGTATATACTACGTTATCACAGTGTATGAGGTTGTTAAAAAGATTGAATGTTTTTTTAATAACATATTATTTTGTATATAAAATAATTACATAAAATATAAGAATAAAAATCTTTTTATATTAATATTTAATATAATCCATCAAAAAATATTGTCCTGGATCCGCCCTATCTCTGCTCATTGAGTGATCAGTGTTCAAGCAAAACACTTACCTTTTAATTAAATTTTTTCTTTTTTTTAATGAAACGATTGGTCGATGCTTTTTATATTGGAACCCCAACAACACTGGTCTATGAAATCCATCTTGGATGAACACCTTAACCATAACCCACATGTTAGGAACAGTAGGTGAGTGTTTTATTATTTTTATTAAAGTAAACCCATGTATATATTTCTATGAGAAATGAACTGTCCATGACCACTCATTAAAATATATGTACAAACTTTATTCTTTCAATACATGATGAAACACATTTACATTACATTTTTTTATGACCATCAACATAAACCAACATTAATAAATGCAAGAAACCAATCCTCCAACACCACCCAGCCAGTCACACCCCCATAACCACGTGTTCGCACCACCACCATCACCCCTACCAACCACTGTTCAGACACACTCTTTTAAACAATCCAAAAACCATCAAAGTCATTACCACCACCACCACAACAACAACAACAATGCCCTCCTCCGCCAACCCCGCGCCGCAGCCTTCCGCCCACGTGGCGCTCCTCCCGAGCGCTGGCATGGGCCACCTAACCCCCTTCCTCCGCCTTGCCTCCTCCCTCGTCTCCCTCAACTGCCACGTCACCCTCCTCCGCCCCCTCCCCGTCGTCTCCTCCGCCGAGTCCCTCCAATTCTCTGATTTCCTCTCTTCCCACTCCACCGTCCACTGCCTCGACCTCCACCTCCTCCCCTTCGACCCCTCATCCGCCAACTCCACCGACCCTTTCTTCCTCCAATTCGAGTCCATAAGCCGCTCCGCGCCCGTCCTCCTCCCCCAACTCCTCCTCCCTCTCGACCCCAAACCTTCCGCGCTCATCACCGACATCTCCCTCGCCTCCTCCGTTGCCCCTGTCTCCCGCGCACGCCTCAACCTCCCCTGCTTCGTCCTCTTCACCGCCTCCGCTTCCATGCTCTCCTTCTGCGCAAGCTTCCCCAAAACGGACAACATCCCCGGCTCCCCCTTCATCGATCGTTCGACGATCCCGCCCGTCCTGCGCGACCCGAACAACCTCTTCACGCAGCAGTTCTCCAACAACGGCGCCACCCTCGCCGCCACGGATGGCGTGCTCGTCAACACCTTCGACGCGCTCGAGCCGCGCGCGCTCGCCGCGCTGAACCGAGGGGAGGTCCTCGAAGGCCTCCCGCGCGTGTCCGCGATCGGGACGCTGATGCCGCTTGAGAAGAAGCGCGGCAGGTCGGCGCCCGCTCGCGCGAGGGAGCTTGAGTGGCTGGACGGGCAGCCGGAGCGGTCGGTGGTGTACGTGAGCTTCGGGAGCCGGACAGCGCTCTCCGAGGCGCAGATCAAAGAGTTGGCGCGTGGGCTCGAGAGGAGCGGATTCAGGTTGGTAGGTTTATAGTACTCCACGCTTTTCAGATTATTTGTTAAAGTACTCCGGTTAGATATGTCATGTGTAAAATGTTCAGTTCTGAACATAATGCATATAAAATTTATTAAAATATGTCAATTTTAGAATTATTTAATAAATAGTCTAATTATCTCCACACAGGGGCGGCCCTATATTGTTATACGAGGGGTCAATTGACCCCATCCAAATTTTAAATAACATCAAACATTACCCCTATGTTAAGTTAACCCATCAAAAAAAATTAAAATCATTACCACATTCAAAACCCCACTTAAAAAATAAATAAAAATACAACGTGGACTGGTTGGGGGTGAGTGGCAGAGTGGGTGACACATATATAATATGTTGTGATGGCCTAGTAGGTCCATCAATATTTTTTAAACAAATTTATTCGGCTATCCCCACGTTAACCCAATACTAAAATTGAAAGGATTACGTACAACCCTATTTTCAATCATAATTCCAGTCTACATGTGTTTTGAATTTTTTAAAAATAGTATATCTCATCTAATGATGTATATACTTTTATAAGAAATGAAACATATGCTCCAATAAATTGCATGTGTGCATTTATAGAAAATGTTAAAAAATCTATCGGCGCATATATCTCGTTAATGTAAATATATGTTTTGTTAATTTTTCTATCAAAGCATGTAAGAGTGGAATTGGGACTTGATTTTCTAAAACAATCAAAACAAATGAAGATTCAATATCAGACTCGTTTAAATGCTTTATTTGATTGCGTAAAATTATTTTTGCATAAAAGGTTAGCTTTTCGTGGTTATGGTGAATTTGATGAGTCAACTAATAAGGATAATTTTCTAGAGTTTCTTCAATTTTTGGGTCATCATAATGAATTTATCAATAAAATTGTGTTATAAAATACTCCAAAAATTAACAAGCTATGTTACCATGATATTCAAAAGGACATCTAAATACATCCACAATTGAAACTACTAATTTTTTTTTATAAAAAAAATAGACAATTAAAACTACTAATGCTATCATAACTGACCTTGCAAATATGAAATCTCGAGGGCAATTGTAAAAGTTTATATATTGAAAATCCTTGATCTCATTTATTTGATAAAATTTTTTTATTGTAAGTTGTTATATTTTCAAAAGAAAATTTTATATTTTTGATAAATATATAGTAAGTGTGGATTTTTAAAATTTTTGTAGTATTTAGTTTTTAAATGACCCCCATCTATAAAAAATCCTGGAGCCGTCACTGTCTGCACATGTATGATTTACATATGTATCCGTAATACTTACCATACACAAACTTTGTGATTATGATTTAGGTTCTTGTGGGTCATCAAAATGAAAGTGGTCGACAAGGAAGACAAGGAGGGGTTGGAGGGGCTATTCGGAGATGGGTTCATGGAGAAGGTGAAGGCGAGAGGGTTGGTGGTGAAGGACTGGGTGGAGCAAGAGGAGATACTCGCGCATGGGGCGGTCGCGGCGTTCGTGAGCCATTGCGGGTGGAACTCGGTGACGGAGGCGGCGATGCACGGGGTGCGCGTGCTCGCGTGGCCGCGCATCGGGGACCAGAGGATCAATGCGGGGGTGGTGGAGGCGGCGGGGATGGGGAGGCTGTTGAAGGGGTGGGAGTGGGGATGTGGAGGGGAGAAGGTGGTGGCCGGGGAGGTCGTCGAGGAGGCGTTGAGGGAGATCATGGAGGATGCAAGTGTCGGCGCGTGCGCGGCGCGCGTGAGGGAGGAGGCGGTGAGGGCGGTCGGGGTTGGGGGGAGCTCGCGCGAGAGTCTCGCGGGGCTTATAGAGAAGTGGAGCAAGTGTTGAGCGCGCGTGTGTGCGCGTGTGACGGCAGGGGGTCATTTGGATTAAACGATTGAAGTGAGGGGGTCATATGGATATTTACATCATAGGTATTGATCTGAAGGTGATGTATGTATTTTTCCAGGTTTTATTATTATTATTAATTATGCCATTACTCTTTTTTTTTAATATCACGTGATGCCTTCTGACAAGATAAGCTAGTGTAATAAAATTTTAAGTAAAAATAGTTGTATTAAACCTCTTACTGAGGTGCCAGATCCCATCTCTCTTTCTTTCCGTATTTCTTCTTTTAGGTCCCCCTACTCTTTATGTTGCTCATGTTCTCTGATTGGAAATGTATTTCTTTCTATATTAATACAAAGAAGTGGCAGACCCACTGAGTTTCATTTATAAAAAAATAGTTATATTAAGATTTTTTGAAAAAAAATTATTTTTAGATAAAAAAAATATACATTAAATTTCTTTTACATTTTTTTAAAAGTGATCATATAATTCGTTTAAACATCTTTTATAAAAATATATATCTCAGTAGATGACATATGTTGTTTTTAAAATAATCAAAATAGATAGGGTTGGTTGCCTACAAAGGGGCTTATGTCCAACGTTTTCTTTTAGAAAATTGGTTGGCTCCGAAAGAGGCGGTCATGGAGGGTTGAAAAAATCAAATGCCAGATAAAGCCAGATCTAAGTTTATTAAAGGATTGAAAAATATCTCATATTTATGGAAAAGCTTGTTGAAAAATTGTTCAGCGAATCAAGTATAAAAGCAATAACAAAGACAATATTGATGAGATTTATGTGGTTAGAGAAAGGTTAACCGCATTCAAGGGGAGGAAAGAATTTATGTAATTTGATGGATTAGAAACTTTTATGTGATGAAACTACAAATCTGACTCTCGCTCTCAAATTCAAGGTTGCCTCTTATTCATATTAGAAAATCTAACTCAAAAATATATATATAGCCCAATACATGATCATAACCACCTATTACCCCCTTCTTCATCCCCTATCGACTTCATAGCTTGACCCATATTTTTCAATCACAGGGATAAACAATATTTCGATCGTGAGGAAAATTTATTCTTGCAATTCTTCCTTAATGATTTAGAAACCAGAATTCAAAATACAAATACAATTAAAGAAATTAACCAAATGATGCCCCTTTTAAGGGGGTGCGCTACCCCTTTCACTCCCTAGCAAGATAACTGTGTAACTTGACTGTCTTTTTATAGTCGTAGGGGCAAACAATATTTCAACCATGAGAACTGTTGTTGCATTCTTCTTTAATTATCTAGAAATCAAAATATAAGACATAAACCTAACAAAACTAACCAACCAACTGATCACCTTATCAGCCAGAAGCATTGCTTATTTGCTTTGGAAGAACTCACTTTTATAGTTCTAATGTAAAGTTTCCTTCCCTACCACACTCATGCAAATCTTAGCTACCGGTATGTTTTACTCTATCCCGTTATTCACAAGGTTGATTTGTATCCAACAGAGAGCTAATACGGAAACATTACGTGTTAGGAACATGAAACATTTTTGGGCGCGGTTATTACCACCCCATTAGGCATTCACCCCACCCCTTAAAATATTCACTTTTAATGTTTAATAAGAAACCACCACCACCCCATCCCATCCCACCCCAGAAAAACCTCACCCACCCCTACCCTTCCCCACTCTCAAAATATGTTATATAATATCGACAGGTCGACACTAATAGTGTCGAACCAGGTACTGGACTTACTGACTTGATTCTACCTGATTCGACACTAATAATGTCGACTTCATTACCTATGGTCGACACTACTACTGTCAAACCATGCATTGGACGTACTGACTTGGTTCTGATTGGTTCAACACTACTAATGTCGACAATATGTATAACGGTTGACACTACTAGTGTCAAAAACTGAACTGGACTTACTGTCTTCGTTCTGCATACTTCAACAGTACTAGTGTCGATAGAATTTAAAATGGTCGACACCACTAGTGTCGAACCATGTGCTAGGCTCACTGGCTTAGTTCTGCTTGATTCGTTATTACTAATGTCGACAAAATTATAAATTTTTTACACTACTAATGTCGAACCATGTACTGGACTTACTAACTGACTTTGTTCTGCTTAATTCGACACAACTAATGTCGACATAATTGACTTTTGTCGACAACATCATTGTCGATGCAATACAGAACAAAGGCATAAGCTCATCTAGCCTTAGGCCAGTGATTGCTCGAAACCTGCCCATTCAATCAATACATTCCAAATATTTGAATCACTTACAACCTTGGAACATTTAAATCTCGTATACTTGGAATTTAATATTAAACTTAATCCTAATAGCCATTATATGAAAACAACATCACTCAAAATGTGAATCACTTGTTCGAAGAAAATAATGCAAGAAACTTCAAACTCAAAAGAAAACAAATATGTTAAATAAAGATGGGATTAGTAACAACTGAACAGTCATAAGAATTCATAATTATAAAATGAGAGACCCAAAATGCAAAATAAACTACCAATCCATCAATTTCTATACAATATACTAGTGTATTATGTCTCCCAACAAATGTAGAAGCCATTTTCCATCAAACAATGCATATTAACCATAATATATACAACGTATTATCAAATAATCTCATTTTAACATGAACAAAATAGGGTTTATAAGGAAATTTAGGGTTTCTCATACTTAGGGTTTCGATGAAGGTTGCTAACGTTAGAGGATGATGATCGGATGAACGGCGACGCTTCACGCTTCATGATCGGGACCCATTGATGAGGCGCGCCGGCGGAGGGAGGATGGAGGAGGAGCATCGGTGATGGAGGTAAAAATAAAATGAAAATGGAGAGAGGAGGAACAATGGAAAGTGAAAGGGGTGGGATCACATTGAATATGAGTAAGTATATTTGGTGGGATTGGTTTGAAAAAATAACAAAAGTTGTTGGGTGGGTTTGAAAATGGGGTGGGCTGCGGTAAGTTATGGGGTGGTAATAACCGCACCCAACATTTTTAAAGATTGAACAATTTACATTGAATTGAAAGCATTTTAGATTGGATTGGGCCATCAATGAAACAAACTGAATAACCATATGAATTGAATTACATGATTCAACTATATAAAACTACAATGAAATGAACCTTTCTGCAGCATTGAACAAATTTTTCATTAAATAAAAAAATAAGAGATTTTTAGTTTTAAGTCCCTGCAAAGATGTCTATTTAGGGTCGATCTCTCCCTTCTTCATATTTCTTTTTAAACCCAAGTTCTTTTAGTCTCTCCGTCAAACATCCATTCATACACCGTTAGTTTGTGAAATGTGATTTTATCTTTCAATCCCTGTAAATTATGTTATTTAGTGATCGATCCCTCTCTTCTTCATATTTCATTTTAAGTCCCCAATTTCAACCGTTTTTTCTTATTAGTATCTGAACAAAATATCTATATGATTTTGTAAGTATTTTGATATGTAAAACTTGTATACAAAATGTTTGCTAATATATCTAAATAAATAAGTATTTTAGTATTTTGATATTGATTTTCTAGTTCAACATATCTTCAACTTTCATCATTTGATTCAATTATGGTGTGTAGTGGTGTGGCCAAGATACTATAACAGTGGGAGAAAATCTTGGATCCTTCATGAATAAGATTTTAAATATAAATAAAAAAAACTAAAATAGCAGTAGCTTCAATGTCAAATAAATAAATATATAATATAAATAGATTCCCCTAAAATCACAAATCTCTAAATAAATAAAAGTTTAGAACCAAGCAAAATAAAATTTTCATTTACTGCATACAAATTTTTTAATGTGTTTCAAATTTTAAGTTAAATTTCTAAACACACTCAAAATATCTAATGTAATATTTCACAATTTTCAACTAAGAAAAAATCATTTAAATCAAAATTCAATAATGAAAAATCCTCAAAATTTTCTTATGTAATCATTATTCTTCTGCTTATGTAATCAATTCTAATTAGACAGCTAAGACTATAAGAAAATACAATATTAGATTGGGTGGGCATATGCATGGTTAAATAATACTAAAATTGTCACTGAATATTTAACAATGAAAATGCATTTTTTTATTTAAATATTTCATCAATCATTTTGTATGCAAGTTTTCAATATTAAAATAGTTACAAAATTTTATAGACATTTACAAGAATTGATAACTAAATAACATAGTTTACATGAACTTAAAAATAAAATCACATTTCACAAACTAACGGTGTATAAACGGATGTTTGACGGAGGGACTAAAAACCAAATAGGCAGTTGAATTTGAAGACTTAAAAAAATGTAAAGAAGGGAGGAATTGATCCCTAAAATAAACATGTTCACATAGACTTAACACTAATAGTCCCAAAAAAACAATGTGAATGTTGTGTCCACTCAATTCAACTACACTAAAATAAATACATTCGCATCAAACAAATTGATACGTAAAGATGTAAATTATTTGGGAGCCATTATTTTACCAATTAAAAATGCCACCCGCCCAGTGTGGGTGTCATATCTCTATTTATCTTCTTCTGTTTTAGCTATGTTTTATTCTTCTTTCTTCTCATCTCATTCAATCATGTCTTTTATCTTTTTTGAAATAGATTTTGACTACATTTCGTTCAAAAGAAGAAAAAAATGCCACCCACCAAAATGCGTGCGTGCTCAACACTCGCCCAACTTCTCTATAAGCCCCGTGAGACTATCGCGCGAGCCCCCCCCCCCCCCCCCAACCGCGACGGCCCTCACTGCCTCCTCCCTCACACGCGCCGCGCCCGCAACCACCCTCGCATCCTCCATGATTTCCCTCAACTCTTCCTCGACAACCTCTCCCACCACCACCTTCTCCCCTCCGCACCCCCACTCCCACCCCTTGAACAGCCTCCCCATCCCCACCGCCTCCACCACCCCTGCATTGATCCGCTGATCCCCATTGCGCGGCCACGCGAGCACGTGCACCCCGTGCATCGCTGCTTCTGTCACCGAGTTCCACCCGCAGTGGCTCATGAACGTTGCGACCGCCCCGTGCGCGAGTATCTCCTCCTGCTCAACCCAATCCTTCACCACCAACCCCCTCTCCTTCACCCTCCCCATGAACCAGTGGCGGCTCCAGAATTTTTTATAGATGGGGTCATTTAAAAACTAAATACTACACAAATTTTAAAAAATCCACACTTGTTATATATTTATCAAAAATATAAAATTTTCTTTTGAAAATATAACAACTTACAATAAAAAAATTTATCAAATAAATGAGATCAAGAATTTTCAATATATAAACTTTTACAATTATCCTCGAGATTTCATATTTGCAAGGTCAGTTATGATAGCATTAGTAGTTTCAATTGTCTATTTTTTTTATAAAAAAAACATTAATAGTTTCAATTGTGGCTATATTTAGATGTCCTTTTGAATATCATGATAACATAGCCTGTTAATTTTTGGAGTATTTTACAACACATGATCACCCAAAAATTGAAGAAACTCTAGAAAATTCCCCTTATTAGTTGACTCATCAAATTCACCGTAACCACAAAAAGCTAACCCTTTATGCAAAAATAATTTTATGCAATCAAATAAAGCATTTAAACGAGTCTGATATTGAATCTTCATTTGTTTTGATTATTTTAGAAAAATCAAGTCCCAATTCCACTCTTACATGCTTTGATAGAAAAATTAACAAAACATATATTCACATTAACGAGGTATATGCGCCGATAGATTTTTTTAACATTTTCTATAAATGCACCCATGCAATTTATTAGGGCATATGTTTCATTTCTTATAAAAGTATATACCTCATTAGATGAGATATATACTATTTTTAAAAAATTTAAAACACATGTAAACTGGAATTAGGACTGAAAATAGGGTTGTACGTAATCCTTTCAATTTTAGTATTGAGTTAACGTGGGGATAGCCGAATAAATTTATTTAACAAATATTGATGGACCTACCAGGCCATCACAACATATTATATATGTGTCACTCACTCTGCCACTCACCCCCAACCAGTCCATGTTGTATTTTTATTTATTTTTTAAGTGGGATTTTGAATGTGGTAATGATTTTAATTTTTTTTGATGGGGTTAACTTAATATAGGGGTAATATTTGATGTTATTTAGAATTTGGATGGGGTCAATTGACCCCTCGTATAACAATGTGGCGCCGCCCCTACCATGAACCCATCCCCGAGTAGCCCCTCCAACCCCTCCTCGTCTTTCTTGTCAACCACTTTTGTTTTGACAGCCCATATGAACCTGAATCATAGTCACAGAGTTTGTGTACATCAAATATTAATTGGTATGTTTCGGTGTAATATGTGTACATTCATAAATCATAAAGGTGGAGATAATTAGACTATTTGTTAGATAAATCAAGAAGTACGGAGTACCTGAATCCGCTCCTATCGAGACCGCGCGCCAATTCTTTGATCTGTTCCTCGGAGAGCGCCGTCTGGCTCCCGAAGCTCACGTACACCACCGACCGCTCCGGCTGCCCATCCAGCCACTCCAGCTCCCTCGCCTGCGCGCGCCTCCTCTCAAGCGGCTTCAACGGCCCAATCGTGAACACGCGCGGGAGGCCTTCGAGGACCTCCCCTTGGTTCAGCGCAGCGAGCGCGCGCATCTCGAGCGCGTCGAAGGTGTTGACGAGCACACCGTCCATGCCGGCGAGGGCAGCGCCGTTGGTGGAAAACTGCTGCGTGAAGGGGTTGTTTGGGTCGCGAAGGACGGGCGGGATCATCGATGCGTCAACGAAGCGGGAGCCCGGGATGTTGAAGCTTGCGCAGAGGGAGAGCATGGAAGCGGAGGAGGTGAAGAGGACGAAACAGGGGAGGTTGAGGCGAGCGCGGGCGACGGGGGCGACGGAGGAGGCGAGGAAGATGTCGGTGACGAGAGCGGAAGGTTTGGGTTCGAGAGGGAGGAGGAGGGGCACAGAGCGGCTGATGGACTCGAATTGGAGGAAGAATGGGTCAGTGGAGTCTGCGGAGGAGGGTTGGAAGGGGAGGAGGTGGAGATCGAGGCAATGGACAGAGGGGTGGGAAGAGAGGAAATCGGAGAATTGTAGGGACTTGGCGGAGGAGACGATGGGGAGAGGGCGGAGGAGGGTGACATGGCAGCCGAGGGAGACGAGGGAGGAGGCGAGGCGGAGGAAGGGGGTCAAGTGGCCCATACCCGCGCTTGGGAGGAGCGCCACGTAAGCGGGGTCGGCGGAGGTGGGCATTATATGGGTTTTTTTTTGGTGGTGGTGGTGGTGGAGAGAGTGAAGTAGGAGAGATTTTGATGTTCTATAAAAGACGGTTGTTAAACACAGTCCTATAAATAACTCATCAGGTGAAATATATATTTTTGATAAAAAAAAATTTAGGTTCATTAAAAATAAATTCACTCAAATTAAAATAAAATAATATAAATTTTTATTTATTAAAACACATATCTTATTGATTTATTATTTATAAAAAATTTAAAATATGCGAGTACACTGCCTACCTTTTTTTTTTCTTCCCTTCAATGTTTAAAAGGGTGTGAATGATGGTGGTTGGTGAGATGGGTGGTAGAAGCACACGCTGTTTGGGGGAGCTGTCATTTATAACCCCTTGTAAAGTGTCTAATACCCACATACTACCCTGTCTTTTTGGTGGTCCTTAAAACCCCTTGCAAACCCATGGTAAATCCAAATAAATCCAAGCGTTAAAAAATTGTTAATAGTGTTATGAATACATGCATTTGAAGATGCATGCATATATTTGTGGATGACCACACAATAAATAGATTCATCTTGGTATAATGTGTTATATTAATATTGTAATTCATGCATTTGTGTATGCATTTATTTTGATGTGTATTTTGGGTTTTCCATCATTGTGGTTGTGACCCTATAAATAGAGGGCTTATGTAACATGAAGAACATCAAGGATGAGAGGAAAGAGAATGAAAGACAAGAAATAAGAATAAGAATAGAAGAGAAGTTCCTGAAGAACTTCATTTCCCTATATCTCTCTTTTGTGTTTCCATTTATATTTTTCATATGTTTCCTTTTTATTTTATAGCACGTTATCAGCACGAATTGCTCTATTGTTTAAGGTAAAATATTTTAAACAAGTTTATATAGTCTTGTTTACTATTCTTTTGTCCTCTCAATTTTTTTATTTATTTACATGTGAGTGTTATCTCTGAAGAGATACACTCTTATAGATTTCGATACTCCAGAAGAGATATATGTAATTTAATTCCTGAAAAGATACACTTATATATATTTCAATACTCCTGAAGAGTTTTTATGTAATTTATTTGTTAACCCCAGAAGGGCTAGACTAGAAGTCTAGAATGATATGACCTGAAGTCAAATATGTAAATATACATTTTAATGTCATCCCTGGAAGGGCTTGACTATAAGTCCAAAATGGTGTGACCTGAAGTCATAAAAGACTTGACATGAATTGTTGACTTGAAGTTATGAAAAAGCTCTCATCATTTTCAAGCACACAAGATGTGAGAGATCATTTGATAGACTAATCGGTTTGCATTTTTGTGATGGGTGTTAATATTAGTTCTTCATGAACATTTTTTATATGTAAAGGTGTCCCTCTTCATGAGCATTTATAGGTGTCATTCATGAATTTCTATCTTTATCTTACCCATCACTGTTTCATTTTATAATTATCTTTATCTTTATAAAATTTTAAGGAAGGAATTTTCACTGATTATAAATCTTGCAAACCAAACCGTTAGATCTTATTTCCGCTTGATACATGTTAATTTTCTTTATATGTGTGTGATGTTTTGCTTGTATCTCTTGAAGAGAAATTAAAATAAAAATTATTGTAGCATGTGAAAGAACCTTTGAGATCATTGAAATGAAATAAGTTGTATATATAAATTATGCAATACAAAATTTCTATTCTTTCACATGCTTTGCTCTAGTGAGTAGTTTATATCAATTCCATATAACATTATTCTTCCATATATGCTCTTATGATCAGTATATGAAACATGCAATTGTACCTAGCATTAAAATTATTAATGTAAACACACATTCATCCATTGAATGTTTTAATACACATTTGAAATTTTGACTGACGTTAATTATATGGCAAGTGTCATTGAAATTCATGATCCTATATTACTACCTTGTAATTAAATCAAGATTAGTGGTTGACTATTAAGGTATATCAGCAATTACATATGATTCTTTGTCTATCATATTGCATATTTCATTTGAATGGGTATTTGCTATATGTATAGCTCCTCCACAATGGCAGGCATTGTTCAATTGAAATCAATGAACCATTTCCATTCGATTATATAATCAATTTTATTTTCCTTGCTTTAGTCGTAGATTCAAATTTGTATTATTATTGGTAAGGTAACAATACATATGTTAAAATCATTTCTATTTAATTATTTATCATATCAAATTTAATGCACTTGTTTGTAAAATTATTTTTGTGAATATTTGATATGAAATTCAATTTAATAGTATAAGTTGTGTCTTTGTAGGGCTATACAAAAATTATTATTATTTGGATCCCTGAAGGACCATATTAAAGATATGATTATGTATCCCAGTAGGACTATGCAAAGAAAATTTTTCTCATATATTTTCTGATCCTTGAAGGATTATACAAAAATAATTGCTACTCGTGTCACTGCAGGACCAAACAAAAATTATGATATTTTATTTGGATCCTTGAAGGATCATAAAAATAAATAGCTATATTTTGTCCCAGCAGAAATATATAAAATTATGGTTATCTTTCACCACCATATTCAATATGTTTCAAAAGTGAATATTATATGCCTTGAAAATACTCCAGTAGTAGCAATATTGATAGAATAATATGAAAATCATTAAACATTGGTTTCATGCATTTTAGTTACAACACAATGAGATTTTGAAAAAAAAAAAAATGTAACCCGATCATTGGCTTAGCATCATTGCCTGAAACAAATGCATTTTATTTATTTATCTATTTTAACCATGAAAATGGTCGTGGTTATGAGTAAGATCATTGTTTATAAAATTGAAACTACAACAATCACAGATTGTGAAACAATCTCAACCCACCAGAAGTGGATTGCAATTGAACAAAAGTAATATAAAGGAAAAAGGTTTGCAGAATAAACCCCTAAATTACAAAATAAAATGATTGTTGTCCACATGGTGCTAAAAAGGCTTGGTCATGTACCTGATGTATGATCAAACCTTTGTCGATTATGTATTTACATCTTTATAATATATTTATTTTTATTATATGAAATGCATTTATTTTGTTTCTGTATTTGTATTATTCTTTGACATTAGTTCATCCAAATTTTAGTACTATTTATGGTACTATAAACTTGATTAATGGCTCTAGCAGAGCAAATATCATGTCATTGGGTATTGCAGAATTTTATATTAATAATGCTAAAAAGGTGATATTCGAGTTGTAAATATTCCACCTCGATTCATGGCTCCAGTAGAGCAAATATTCGAATTTTATTTAAATTTGATTAAAGACTCCAGTAGAGCAAATATTCTAATTTTATATAAACTTGATTAAAGGCTCCAGCAGAGCAAATATCATGTCATATATTTGTACTATAAATACTCCATCTTGGATTGATATTTCAATTGAAAAATATATCAGTATGATTGGTAATGAATCCACAAAATCATGCATGAAGTGTGAAATACCAATAATATAAGTTTAAAAGATTTTATTCCCTGAAGGAGAAAATTAATGTTCCAGAAGAGTCTGAAACACTTGTAAGATCCACATTAATAACTTCTGCAGAATATTAAATCCCTGAAGAGACATAAGTCCCCGAAGTGACACATCCCGGAAGGATAAATATATGAAAATGAAGAAATTTA
The DNA here is from genome assembly GCA_030737845.1 of Acorus calamus. NCBI lineage: Eukaryota > Viridiplantae > Streptophyta > Magnoliopsida > Acorales > Acoraceae > Acorus > Acorus calamus. The sequence continues at coordinate 18,325,711 of CM060872.1, forward strand.
TATAAATTACGCGCGTATATAAATATTATGGGATCGCAGACAAGTGATACCCGATGACATATTTTCATTTAAAGTAGCTACTGAAATCATTAAAGATGATTTAAAACCACATTTAGTGGATGAATGTGGATGGAACATAATTGATCACAATGTAAATATCATATTCAAGCATAATTGTAATTACTTAAAAAGCATCAAGTAATTGGACCAATAGTCCTAACCTTGAAGGTGTTAAGCCCATAAGTTGTGTAACAGATAATTTAATAACTGGTGTTGCATGCTGGGATACAAACTCTAGAAGAGTAAATAATGAACAAGAAGTTATACTTTTCAAATAATTTTATGGTTGGGCATCACCATCTCAGATATCCATGGTACACAATGACACGTCTATCAATTAATATTAATTTATGGAACCGGAAGATTATTTCATCCACTTATATAGTATGATCATTTTTCCGTCGTTAGGGGGAGAAATCCGTCGCCGGAAGAATGAAGAGAAATTTTATGAAAAACTTTATCTTTGCCTAATATTAATCCTCGTACAAGTTAACATGTTCAGAGGATAATTCATTCGAGAAATATTGCAAATCATCTGCCAAGGCGCATTCACTGACACAAAAAGAGTTGATGTCCCAGTAGAACAATCTATTATAGTGAATGAATATATGACATGCCAGAAGCATTGTGGTGCAAAAGATAAGATTTTCAAAAAGAGAAAGACACAAGAAAAGGTAAATGAAATTGATGCTCCTGGAGAGACCTCAAAACAAGCAACAGAAATAATTGATGAATTCCATTTTTATAATGAATTAACCCTAGAAGAGGTAGCCCCTGAGGTGGCACATATAAACAATGAGATCTCATTAAATCATGAATAAAAGAGATATGATAGAAACAAAATCTTTGTTCACAATGTATTTTCATATATTGTTGTGAAATATAATGAGGATCCTGAACCGCAAAGCGTTGATGAATGTCGACGTAGAAATGATTAGCCAAATTGAAAAAAAAGCAATACATGCAAAAATAAACTCGCTAGCGAAACATGAAGTATTTGGACTTGTAGTTCAAACACCTGAAGATGTAAAGCCTGTAAGATACAAATGGATATTTGTGGCATAAGGTTTCCTGCAGAGACCTAGTAATTTAGAGACATATTCTCATGTAATTGATACGATCACATTTTAACTATTTTATAATCTCAGAAAGACTAAATATACATCTAATAACCTATTTTTATTTCTCGCTTATTAAACTCTTGTGATAAATTTTTATATTCTGTACTTAACTATTTTCTGTATTATTATGTCATTTTTCTTTTGTGATATACTAATGGTATATACATGAAACTCCCTGAAGGATTTTAAATGCCTGAAGTAAATAACTCATCCAGAAGCATGTATTCTATAAATTACAAATATCTTCAGATGGATTGAAGCAATCTGGGGGCATGCAGTACAATCGCCTCAATGAATATTTATTGAAAGGAAAATACAAGAACAATTCCTGATGCTTTTGTATTTTCATCAAGAAATCATAATCTAGATTTGCTATTATAGCAGTATATGTTGATTATTTGAATATGATAGGGACTCCAGAAGAGCTTACCAAAACTTCTTTATATGTAAAGAAAGAATTTGAGATGAATGATCTTAGAAAAATAAAATTTTTCTACAGATTGAGCATTTCTCAAATGGAATCTTCATCCATCAATATAAATAAATAGAAAAAATCATGAAGCACTTTTATATGGATAAAACTCATCCATTAAGTTCTCCGATGGTTGTTCGATCGTTTGATATAAAGAAATATCATTTTTGTCCTAAAGAGGAAGATGAAATTCTTGGTCCAGAAGTACCTTATCTTAGTGCAAGTACTCTAATTTACCTTGTTAATTGCACACGCCTATATATAGCATTTATTGCAAAATATTGTTCTATGCCAACTAGAAGACATTTGAATGTTGAGGCTTCATCAAAGGCGATTGAACCAAACTCATCTCGCTGAAATTCTTTCACACATGAGCTCTAGAAGAACGGCAATATTGATATTAAGCAAGTTCGTTCATCAAATAATTTAGAAGACTTATTCATCAAAGCATTGTATACCAACTGCGATGTTCAAGAAGGTGATGCAAAATATTGGTATGCGTCAACTCAAAGATCTTCATGTTGAACAGGGGGAGTCTTCATGCTGATCAGGGGGAGTAATTTAATTCAAAATATTTGTGTACAATACTCTTTTTCCTTCGACCTAATTTTTTCCACTGGGTTTTTCTGACAAGGTTTTAATGAGGCAATACAGAAATATACACAAGAATATTGTACTATTTTTCCTTATCTAAGTTTTTATCTCACAGGGTTTTCTTAGTAAGATTTTAATGAAGCATATTCTATGTGTAATGGTCATCCATGGGGGAGTGTTATGAATATATGCATTTGAAGATGCATGCATATATTTGTGGATGACCACACAATAAATAGATTCATTTTGGTATAATGTACTATATTAACATTGTAATTCATGCATTTGTGTATGCATTTATTTTGGTGTGTATTTTGGGTTTTCCATCATTGTGGTTGTGACCCTATAAATAGAGGGTTTGTGTAACATGAAGAACATCAAGGATGAGAGGAAAGAGAATGAAAGACAAGAAATAAGAATGAGAATAGAAGAGAAGTTCCTGAAGAACTTCATTTCCCTACATCTCTCTTTTGTGTTTCCATTTATATTTTTTCATATGTTTCCTTTTTATTTTATAACAAATAGAATTTAAATATTCTTTGAATATGCTCTTATGTTAACCTACGCTCCAAAAACTTTACACAATTAAACCCCTTATATTTTAAGAAAATTATACACAACCCCACTAAATGATTATTTTACCCCCTCTATCTTCTTCCCAAAATTACAACATTGACCTTTTCCCACTAACTTCCCTCCTCCCCACCACCACTGCCCAATATGGCAACAACACTACCCCTCCTCTCCTCCCAATCGCTTCTCCCTCCTCCCACCACCACCAATCCCAAGCCACCATCCATCTACTACCCCCGGTGGCGGCTCCATAAATTTTCGTAGATATAGTCATTAAAAAAAATTCACAAATTTTTTAAAAGATCTACTTTTATCATATATTTATATTAAACATAAATTTTTCTCTTAAAAATAGAACAAATTACATTAATAAAAAATAAACTATAAAAAGAGAGCGATCAGAGATTTCTAATATATAAACTTTTATAATTTTCATAGAGGAGATTTCATATTTTGAAATTGTTGCATGATAATTTCATTATCAACTTTATTAAATATGTCTTTTTAAATTTTAAATTATATTTGAATACATACACAAGTATAGAGGCTTTTGATACATAGACAAGTGAAGGAAGGAGGTGTGTAGTGTTGAGGGGTTTGTTCATTTTTTATACACAATTATGTAGTAATATGAGAAATTCATATTAACAAGCAAAAGTGGTGAAGAAAAAAAAGATAAACAAACCAAAACTAAATTCATGATTAGATAAGGAAAAGGAGATTGGAAATGTGACCAGCGGTGATCGGTGCATCTGTCCGTCCGTCGGTGATCGGTGCATCTGTCCGTCCGTCGGTGATCGGTGCATCTGTCCGTCCGTCGGTGATCGGTGTGGCCATCTGTGTCTAGCAGTGTAGGTGATCGGCCAGTCTGCCGTTGAGAAGTCCCAGAGACTCATGTTTTTCTTTTTAATGTGGTGTTTGTGTTTTAGGGACCCATGTTTTTTATTTTCTAATTAATGGGGCAATGGGTGTACAAATTTTTTGTGGGCTGATTTGTTTTTAACATTTTTGATGAGCTGGGTTGTCTAAAAAAGATGTAATGGGTTAAACACAAAAATAGTGGGCTGCTTTGTTTTTTTATTTTTCAAAAATTTGATGGTGTGGGGGGGGGGGGGGGGGGGGATTTGACCCCACAACTGAAAGAATGGTGCCGCCCTGACTACCCCCTCTCTCCTCCCTACCACCAACCCCCTTTATTATTATGCAACAAAACCCCCACCACTATTGTGAGGGCCTCCAATCTTCATGCTCTTGTAGATCACAGTTCAAAACCATGATAAAAAATCTTTAATCATAGTTTTAAACCGTGATCAATATAAAAAAATTGTAAGTAAATTGAATATTCTTTTCTCTAACAATTATCGCAATTTTTCAAATAAACATCCTCGCCTTCTTAATATGGTTTTATCTAAAAAGTCAATGAAAGCTACTTTTTATAATTCCTTACAGTGGTTTGCCATTCCAATTCTATTTTTTAGGTTCAGTCCTAAAAGGCTAGCATGCATTGGGTATGGTAAAAGATGGGATCAAACATAAGAAAAGTTTTCAGACATTCTCTTGAAATTATGTGTCAAAAAATTTATTGTTAAATATGGTTTGAAAATTTGTAGAGTGATGATGTTACAGGTTCCAACAGTTCATGGACATTCATGATAATCTAATCCATTTTTTTTATTCAATTTTATATTATATTTGACATATATAGTGGGAGATATTTATATTTCACTCATCTAGACTGTCTTATATTCTTCACAAAATTTAAGTGTAACACTTTTCAATTCGTATCATAAAAAAAGTCTGAAACAACACAAGAGAAATACTTTTGGTCTTTAATATGATAGTTAAAACATAACAATAATTCCATACTAATTTTCAATCATCATTTTCAACAAACTAATTCATGTGCATCGACTAGTATATCTCAGTGTTGGATCCACCACATACCTATTGGTCAAGCTGGAACAAGGAACTCCAACTTTGTCATTCATTCCAATTGTGTGCATCTCCATGTGGATCAACCGGAAAAAAGAAAAATGAACTTCAATGGTGATATTTTTCTTTGGGTTTTAATTTTTTCTTTTGATTTACATTTTTATTTGTTTTGTGTTGAAAGGTTTTAAAGTATGATTTTTTATGGTTCATTTGGTTTCAATTCTTTGCAAAGATGATTCGTGTAGTTTTTATTTGATTTTTTTGCATGTATACCATCCAACAAAATACTATTTAATTTTATATCACTCTAAATAACCTATTTATTTTTAGGGATTTTTAATTTTAAGTCCCCGTAAACTATAGGATTTAGCTATCGATCCCTCACTTCTTCATTCTTCATATTTAGGTTTTAGTCCCTACATTTAAATGATATGTTCCTTTTTAGTCCCTGGGAGGGACCTATTCCTAAATTATTTAGTTTATTTTTTAGACCCTGGGAGGGACCTATTCCTAAATTATCATTTAAATGTAGGGACTAAAACCTAAATACGAAGAAAAGAGGGATCGATCGCTAAATCCTATAGTTTACGGGGACTTAAAACTAAAAATCCCTTATTTTTATACCATTAAAATATATAGAAGTTTTGCATATTTACCATCATACTTAACTTCTATCCAAATTTTCATTAAAACAGTTAAAGTCTTGGAAAAAAAACCAAATTACCCTTATTTTTTTAATATTTTACCTTACCAAATATATTATTTATAAAATTAAAAAATATTAATTTTAACATGAAATTGATAAATTTCATCTAAAATGCAAAAACATAAAAATAAATCATACAAACTATTTATTAGCAAAGACATAATAATTATTAATAATTACATTAGTAAAAATGAGAAAATTATTTTATAAATCATTAATCATATATATTACAAAATGATAAATTTGAAAAAAATTAGATCTTGATTAAAGTTAAATGGCTCACTATTGATTTGGAAAGAACATGAAATTAATTATATTATTATGTTTAATTATTTACATTATGACAAACATTATATGTTGATGTTATTTTTGTAATTTTTACTTCTTGGTTAAGAAACTAACTATAGTTAAAGTTCATTTTGATTAAAAATGATTAAAGAGGGGCACATTTTTACATTAAGAAAAATTCTAATAGTATAAAAATAAATACGTTATTTGTGGTGGTATAAAAATAAATACCATATTTTTTGATAATATACATGCAAGAAACCCTTGTTATTTTGGATTTTATATATGGGATTATCTGATTTCTGCATTTGAGTATAGTTGATTAATGCAAATAATTTTTGGCCATTATTTTTAGAAACTGAAAAGAAAAAAATCTTGCTGGAGTTGGAGTTTTTTAGTCTTTCATCATGCTGAACTCAAACCCAACCCGAACCCGCGGGATGAAGCTCGGGTTGGGTTAGGATTGAGTTATTCAGGTTGAGGGTCGGGTTAGATTTAGGTTCAAATTGGGCACTAAAATCAACAGGTTGGGTTTTGATAACCTTTTGACCCAATCCAACCCACCTAAATTGCACCCCTAGAGGCTACAACATTAACACGTTCTCCTTTTGGAAATTGGCTTTGAAGAGGGTATCATGGTGGATTGAAAAACTCAAATGCCAGATAAAGCAAGATAGTTTACTGAAGGACTGAAAATATCTCATATTTACATAAAAGCTTGTAGAAGAATTACTTGGCTAATCCAAGTATAAAAGCAATCACAAAGAGAAGAGATTTATGTGGATCGAGAAATGTTTACCACATGAGATTCATGGAGAGGGAAGAGAATTTCTATAATTTTATGTGATCTGATGAGGCTACAAATCTTACTTTCCCTCTCAAATCCAAGGTTACCTCTTACTCATAGTAGAAAATCTAACTCACAAAAAATAATATATAGCATGATACATGATCATAATGTCCATGGAATACATAATTACTTGTCTTCACACATGCTCTTTTTGGGGGGCGTTGTCTTCATCACCTAAAGAGCTTACCGTATAGCTCAACCCACATTTTCAGTCATAGGGACAAATAATGTTTCAACAATGGGAAAAATTCATTCTTACAATTCTTCCTTGATCTACAAACCAAAATTCAAGACAGAAATCCAGTAAAATGATAACCCCTTTTGAGGGGGCGTGCTACCCCCTTTCACTCCCCAGTGAGATAATTGCGTAACTCGACTGGCTTTTTTTAGTCATAGGGGCAAACAATATTTCAGCCTGAGAAAACTTTATTGATGCATTCTTCTTTAATAATTCAGAAATCAAAATATATCACATAAACCTAACAAAATTAACCAACCAACAGAACCTTATCAGCCAGAAGCAATATTGATTTGGAAGAATTCACCTTATATAGTCCTATTGTAAAATTTCCCTCCCTGCATTAGCTACTACCATGTTTTACTCTCTCTCTTGATTCACATGGTTGATTACTCTCCAACAGAGAACTAACACATAAAACTACCGCTCCATTTGGATAGATAATTAAGTTATTTTGAGGTTTATAACTATTTCAATATAGATATTATAAGGTTTATGACTATTCTAATATAAATAAAAAAATAAAGTGATTTTTTTATTTAGTTGTGTTTTGAATTATTCTCGCTGAGAAACGTAACAATAAAGTTTTGTTGTTTGGAATAAATGTAAATAAGGTGTGAACTGTTATAAACTAAGTAGAATATAAACACATAAACAAAATACACAAGCAAAATAAAGAAATAGAGATATGATTTATTCTTCAATTGTTGGTTGTGGAATACATGAGAGACCCCTCTATTTATAGGATGCATGGAGGAATTCCAAAGGTGAGAAGTTACAAGTCCATAGAGGTGAGGGGGTACATAGTGGGGTAATTAATAGTATGGATTATGGAGTTGAATGAGAGGGGTTATGGAGTTGAAGAGTGGGGGAGGTTATGACTAGGAGGAGTGATGGATATCCACTATATTCACAACACTCCCCCTTGGATAACCACCACGCTAAGATAATTGTCTCATTAAAACCTTGCTTGAAAAATCCAGTGGAAAAAAACCAAAGCGAAGGAAAAATAGTACACTGTAACTTAATCGTATAATGGTGTATGCGTTTAAACTGTCTCGTTAAAACCTTGCCAGAAAAACTCATTGGGACAAAACCTAGACGAAGGAAAAAGAGTACAGTTCATAAAATGTCATCAAAAAATTACTCCCCCTCATAAGTACAAGATTTCAAGAATTTTGGTCGCTAACTCGTCGCATCCCGATGTTATACACCAGCTTCTTGAATGTTGACGTCGATAAAGCTTTAGTGAACAAATCTGCAAGATTGTCCTTTGACTGAATTTGTTGAACATCAACTTCAAGTCTCTACTGGAGCTCATGAGTGTAAAAGAATTTTGGAGAAATATGCTTCGTTCTATCACTATTGATATATCCCCCTTTGATTTGAGCAATGCATGCTGCATTATCTTCATAAATAGTTGTTGTAACATCTATAATGAGAGATAGTTCGCATGCAGTACGAATATGATAAACTAAAGACCTTATCCACACGCATTCCCGACTTGCTTCGTGGAGTGCAAGAATCTCAGAGTGGTTAGAAGACGTGGCGACCAAAGTTTGTTTCGTAGATCGCCAAGAGATCGTTGTGCCACCGCAAGTGAATACATACCCTGTTTGTGAGCGATCCTTGTGAAGATCTGAAAGATATCCTGAATCTGCATAACCCTTCAGTTGTGCACCATTATTGGAATCCTTTGTATAGAATAGGCCCATGCTAACGTTCCACGAAGATAATGAAAAATGTGCTTCACACCATTCCAATGCCTTCGAGTTGGTGGAGAGCTAAATCTGACAAATAAGTTAACTAAAAATGCAATGTCAGGTCTATTGCATTGGGCCAAATATAATAAAACACCAATTGCACTAAGATATGGTACTTCAGGACCAAGAAGATTTTCAGTATCTTCTTTTGGACGAAAAAATGACCTTTTTGGGTCAAGTGACCTTACCACCATATGAGTACTTAATGAATTACATTTGTCCATATTAAAACACTTCAGGACTTTTTCAACATATGTTGTTTGATGAACAAGTATCCCGTTTGAACTCCGCTCAATCTGCAGGCTGAGACAATATCTTATTTTTCCAAGATCTTTAATTTCAAACTCCTTTTTCAAATATTCGGAAGCCTTTTCGAGCTCTCCAAGAGTCTCAATTAGATTAATATTATCAACATACACTGCAATAATGGCAAATCCGAGTTCCATTTTCTTAATAAATACACAGGGGCATATTTGATCATTGACATATCCTTCTTTTATTAAATACTCACTAAGACGGTTATACCACATTCGTCTAGATTGCTTTAATCCATATAAGGATCGTCTTAGCTTGATTGAGTACATGTTTTGTGGTTTTGGTTCAGGCAATTTTAGTCCTTCAGGAACTTTCATATAATTGTCGGTATCTAATTTTTAATATAAATATGCAATAACCACATCCATTAGATGCATGTCAAGTCCTTCTGAGACTACAAGAGTAATTAAGTACCAAAATGTGATTGTGTCCATCACAGGAGAATATGTCTCTTCAAAATCGATCCCAGGTCTCTGCAGGAAACCCTATGCCACAAGACAAGTTTTATATCTAGTAATTTTATTTTCTCATTTTGCTTTCTTACAAACATTCATTTGTAATCTTCAGGGTTAACATCTTTTAGGGTAAGTATTATAGGTTTGAATACCACATTTTTCAAGAAAACCCAATTCTGCTTGAATAACATCTTTCCACTTTGGCCAATTATTTCTCTGTCGACATTCATTTATCCTGTATGGTTCATTGTAATCATTTCTCTTTGAAATTTCAATATCTACTTCGTATGATAAATATGTCATCGATGATCATTTATTTGCGATTCCACATTTCTCTTATATGCATATAAAATATAGAGATCTCAATATTTTAGGTATCTTTTCCTCTTCAAGAGTTTGTGTAGTCACTTCTGGAACTCATTTCTCTTTAGGGACATTATACTCTTCTTGAGTTTTAGAGAAAGTGGATCTATTGTTCATAATCTCTTCTGAAGCATTATGTATAACTTCTTCTAGAGCATTATTATATCATGATTTTTTATTTGATCTCCACTTCTGGGTAGGCCTGTCAACGAGTCGGGTCGGGGTGGACCCGGACCCGACTCATGGCAAGACCCGGCGGGTCCGGGGAAATGTGGACCCGGACCCGGACCCGGACCCGTCGGGTCCAGGTCCGACCCGACCCAGATGGTTGACAAAAAAAACAGAGAGAGGAACAACTCATGTATTTATTTGCCTTATCATTCTATTTGAAATTTTTTGTAATAAAACATTATTATTAATGAGAATATGTTTGAACATAATTTTATACCATTCAAAAGAAGTAAATGAATTATTAAACAATATCCAAAACATTAACCACTAACATAAAAAACATATTAACCTAAATAATAAACATAACTAATTATACAAATATTCAAAACAATATTAAGCTAAACAACATTCAAAACAATAAACTCTAACATATTAATTAAAATAATAAACATAAATGATGCAACAAACTAATTAATTATACAAATTCAAAAGCTAATAAGTTAATTATCCAAAACAAACCAGCGACAATACATTACTAAGTTTATTATATATTAAACAATCAAGTTCTTGCAAGTTGTAACATCAACACAACGAAAAGAATGTTATGATTATGATTATGATTTATGAACTTATAGATACAAACATTTATTAAGTAAGAAATAAAATTATGTATCAACTAATACTAATAGTCATATAATATATGAGCATATATTAATAAAACAATCGGGTCTCGGGTCCAACGGGTCGGGGCGGGGTGGACCCAGACCCGACCCGTTTGTTTGTTCGGGTCCGCCGGGTCGGGTCCAAATCGGGTTGAATATGTTACACGTGTTATCGGGTCCAGGTCGGGACCCGACCCGTTGACAGGCCTGCTTCTAGGGAGCTGAATCTTTTGAACCTATAGGTCTATCACGCTTCTGGCGTGCATTAGGAATTTGATTTTCATGTTGAGCGATACATGAGTCTAGATGAGACATAGTGGATGTATTCCACAATAATTCTCGTCATTCTTCAGAAAACATATCGTACTTCAGGTACGTTCTTTACTCCCCCTAACAGCGGGAATATTGTCTCATTAAAAATGACAATTCACAAATCATGCGGTAAAAACTATTATTGAGCAAAAGAATCTTCTAGTTCTTTGTATATGCCCAAATAAATAGTTCGACGCATCATCGTGTACCATGAATATTCGAGACGGTCATGCCAAATCATAAAGATCATAGAACTTCTGGTTCATATGAGTAATTATGGATATTTATTATAACCCCTAGGAGAGAGCATAAAGCTGTTCTATTGTATGCTTCTGGCATGAGACATTATTAATGCATAGATACTCTATAATTTTAAAATGGCATATGCTGAGATAGGTATCTTCTGTAGACTTCTTCTGGATGTATATGAATACAATGTATCATTGACACAAAATTTAATATCTTTTTATAATATGATATCTGCTCTTCTAGAGCCTTCGATCAAGTTTGTAATACCAAAAATAATATTATCATTTGCATTAATTAATATTAAACTAAAAAATAAGATAAATATGAATGTGCATTTCATATAATAAAGAAAAATAAAGACATAAATATAAAATTGAAAAACATCTAATCATATATGAAGTACATGACCAATAAAGAGTTTAAGCGTATTTCAGGTACGCAATCAATTTAAAGAATTGGACGTACTTCAGGTACGTGAGCAAAATTATGTTATGAAATACAACATAGATGACAATAATTTTCTTTTGTATTTTTGGGGTTTGTTATACAAACTTTTCTCTTGCTTTTATTCAATAGCATTCCACTTCTGGTGGTTTCAAATAACTTGTCATCTCTACCATTGTTGTGGTTATATAAACCATGAAATAACCATTGACCATGTCCATTGCTCAAAATAAAATAAAATAAAATGCAATTGCTTCAGGCAACGATACCGAGTCAATAGATCGAATTCATGATTTTTTTTTAATATTTATATTATTATCAAAGTTCATTATTCAGCAATGAGAAGACATGAAATTTGATAATAATATTTTTGTTTTCGATATTGCTACTACTGGAGCATCTTAGAGGCATAATAGCATGTGGCCCTTTGTCAATGAGGTATTATTAATCTTTAAATCATCTTCATTATGATGGTGAAGGTGAAAGCTAATCATAATTTACATGTTCCTGCTGGGATACATGGATTGTTTTTTTTTTTTCATTTGGTTCTTCAAGGACCCAAAAAATATATCATATAACTTTTGTTTGGTCCTACAGGGACACGAACAATCGTAATTTGTGTATATCCTTTAGAGTTAAAAATTATATGGTCCTTCAGGGACACATTCTAATCATATATTTCACATGATCCTCCAAAAATCCATGTAATAAGTTTTTGTAATCCTTTAGGGATAAAATAAAATAAAGTTTTGAATGATCCTATCAGGACACATTATTCATAATTTTTGCATGATCCTTCAGGGATCCATATAAATACAATTTTTGTATGCTCCTATAATATAATTATATAATGACTTTTACTTGGTCCTTCAGGGACTAATTTTTGTATAGTCAGTTTTGTTCCAAAATGGCTAATTTTGGGAATAATAGGACTATGTCATTATAAGGAAAAATTAGGAATATGTAATATATATATTAAAAGGATGTAAATTCTTAATTACATCTATTATGTACCAACAAACACAAATCATGACCTCCAGGGAACTCTAAATCCTTCTCTAAAAAAAAAATTATATTGTGTATCATATAATTAACTTGTTGAACAAAACTGCATGAATCTAAATTAAACAAAAATATTAGGAATGTTGTTCACAAAACTATCTGGATGCAAATATAAATGAAAGATTAACAATTATATGCATCACGCCCGGATTAATAATACTAGCCAAAACATGATGAATTGATAAGAGCAAAATAAATACACAAAGGCATGCATGATCCTCTATAAATGATGGACATAATATGTAAGCTTGTAGAAGAGAGATTTACTTCAACCAAACTTCACAGAGATGAAAAAATGGATAAGACAGTGGTGTAGAAATTCCATACGGGTTGTTAATATATATGTGAACCCATCAAAAGTAAAAACCTAAAGAAATCTCTTTGATGGGAAAAAAAACAAAAGTTTTTTCATGGTTTCAGGTCAAGCCATTCATATCAAATATTTCATGATTTTATATCACAATATTCTAGACTTCTTGTCAAGCCCTTTTGGGGATAATGATTAAATTACATATATAGCTTCAAATCAAATCATGTTAGTTTTCCAGTCAAGCCCTTCTGGGATAAATTTAACAACATATATCTCCTCTCTTCTGGAGTATTAAAATATGTAGGAGTGTATCTCTTCAGGGATATATATCACATGTATTAAAAAAAGAGAGAATAAGGAATAGTAAACAAGACTATATATTCTTGTTTAATACTATACTTGAAACAATAGAGCAACTAATACACATAGCATATGAGCTTTCTGGAAAATATTATTCCACAACACATAAACTATATGCAAACAATAATATGGAACATATGCATATATAAATGTAACAATTATATATATGCCACAATTTAATTGTCAAGAGGTATATATGCATCAATTGCTACTAGAATAAATTCACATGATTAGATGGGATACATATATCAGTTCGGAAGAAAGAAGTATCATAATCATGAGATAAATATGTCATTAATGTTTCAAACCTAAAAGAAAGAAGTCCAGAGCAATAAAATTTATGTAAGAGATGGTCACGAGAAAAAAAATTCACAATTTTGCAAGGTATATAACTAATGTATATGGTGCAAAATAAATTAATGTTGCACTCACCTTCTGCATGCATGATTTAACGTATCATTAAGGCATGGACATCTATAGATATATATAGATATATAATACTATGATAAACAGTAAAAATCAGATAGCAATAGTGAGTTCTTTTTTCGCGGAATAATAGGTTTACAAACAAGGGAGGGGAGTACCATCATTACAAGAATCCACCAAAAACGCAAACCTTTGATCTCTTTGAAAAAGTGATTCTCGTGCTGATAACGTGTTATAAACTAAATAGAATATAAACACATAAACAAAATACACAAGCAAAATAGAAAAATAGAGAGAGGATTTATTCTTCAATTGTTGGTTGTGGAATACATGAGAGGCCCCTCTATTTATAGGGTGCATGGAGGAATTTCAAATGTGAGAAGTTACAAGTACATAGAGGTGAGATGATACATAGTGGGGTGATTAATAGTGGGGATTATGGAGTTGAATGAGAGGGGTTATGAAGTTGAAGAGTGGGGGAGGTTATGACTATGAAGAGTGGTGGGTATCCACTATATTCACAACATGAACAAAGATTTATAAAAAGTAAAAAATGATGAAAGTTGATTTATATAGAGTTGATGACAGTTGATTTGACAGTGAGCCCACATATTCTTTTGGGTTGAATAACCTAAAATAATTTAAATCCAGAGGTTGGCTGAAATACTTATACCACTCTATACCAGTTACTTCTAACAAACAAATTCTCATTTATTTCAGTATTTCAAATACTCATTTTAATGTTATTCTGATTAATTCTCACTTATTCCTGATCATATTCTCGAATCAAATGGGGGCTGCATGTGTTAGGAACATCAAAACATTTGTCAAAACTGAACAATTTACATTGAATTGAAAACGATTTTAAATTGAAATGGACCATCCACTAATCAAACTGAATAACCATATAAATCAAATTACACGACCCACAAATTGAACTATATAAACTACAATGAAATGAACCGTTTTTATAGCATCGAAATGAATTAAACAAATTTTACATTAAGTTTGGGGGGAGGGGGGGGGGGGGGATTGGCAATTTGAGTGTTGTGTGCATTCAATTCATCAACACTAAAGTAAATATATAATTCGCATCAAACAAATGGTAGGTAATGATGCAACAAATTTGAGAGTCATTATTCTACCAATTAAAAATGCCACCCAACAAAAAAGGATTTTTTACTACCACAATTTCATTACAAAACAGATTTGCGTTCAAAACATACAAAAGGATAGATAAAAGGGCACCCTGAAGGAAAGGAAAGGGTTTGGGAATCATTATTCTACCATAATGTACACACGTTCAACACTTGCTCCATTTCTCTATAAGACCCGCGAGACACTCGCGCGAGCTCCCCCCAACTCCAACAGCCCTCACCGCCTCGTCCCTCACGCGCGCTGCAACCGCGCCGACAATCACATCCTCCATGATCTCCCTCAACGCCTCCTCGATGACCTCGTCCGCCACCACCTTCTCCCCTCCGCATCCCCACTCCCACCCTTTCAACTGCCTCCCCATCCCCGCCGACTCCACCATCCCCGCATTGATCCGCTGGTCCCCGCCGAACGGCCACACGAGCATGCGCACCCCGTGCATCGCCGCTTCCATCACGGAGTTCCATCCAGAGTGGCTCATGAACGCCACGACCGCCCCATGCACGAGTATCTCCCCCTTCTCCACCCAGTGCTTCACCACCAACCCCCTGTCCAGTTTGGATATAAGGTTAAAACGTTAAAGATTCTTAGAATCTTATGTTTTAAACTCAACTTTTAAAAATCGTTGTTTTATTAGATTTTTTTACATAAAAAGACAAAATAGTGGTTTGAAAAACTAAATACTAAAAATAAAAATGTGTTTGGATATGAGTTTGAAAAATTTTAAATTTTCAGACGTAGAGTTTACTTAAAATCATATCCAATTAGGTCCACAGTTTATAATGTATTAGAAATTTAGTAAAGCTATATACCTCAATTAATTTTTTCTTATACTTACTACAAATAGATTCATTTAACTCAAAATAGTGTGATATACATTTTTTTATCAAAATATATACTTCATTAGTTGATGTTTACTACAAATGAGTGTGTTTTAAAGTTTGAGTCTAACATTTTTCCTTTTTTTTTTAATAATAAATTTTTTTTTTAATAAAAAGAGTGTATCTAAAAATGTTTAACATGTTACTATATCTACTAGTGTTTAAAAACTAACTCGATTCGGTTTGTTGAGCCGGTTGAACCTTCAACTTGTCTGAATTTCGGATTTGTTTATCCTACAATCCCGCCAATGTAACAAACCGAGAAAACTCAATCAACCCAGAAGTTGTAATGATGATTTTGAAAATCGACTACGAGTTGATTTATTAATCAATTAGACATTAAAGTCAAATCTTAAAAGACAATTTTGAAAAAACAATGTGTGGCAATTCATGGTTTACCTCATCAAAGATTAGGGCAAGGAGTTAGCTAGGGCCAAAGAAGTTGGGCGTACAGAGCGAAGATTTCGAGTTGTGGAGTAATCTGTGCTTACATCTCAGGTTCACAACCGAGTTCGGTGAGTCTAAATCCTTAGTGTGAAAACCACATAGGATTTTTATGACACTATGAAATCATGTCACGTAGATAGAACAATTTTATTTAAATTATTCATACACAATTCTTTTATAAATATCAAATAAAGTAAATGTATTTTTTACTGAGATTATTTTTTTATCATTTATGTGGCATTTTCTTATTAGTTGTAAAATGGATTATATGTAACGTTCACACGGAGGATCTAAAACGAGTTTGATTGGGGTGCTCTGTTTTCTCTCTTTGCTTTTGTTTTTTGTTTTTTTTTTTTTTTGAGTGGATTGCACACCTCTTGTGATTGATTAGCTCCCTTTTTGTTTTTTTGTTTTTCACTTGCTTTTCTTACTCCCTCTGTTTTTCATTTCTTCTTCTCTTGTTTTTATGAAAATTTCAGACCATTGTAATTCTTTCCTATGAAGTAATAGAACAAATACCTTTGTCTCAATTTTTTTCCAAGATTTTTTTTTATTTTTTTGAGAAAACAGTAGACGTT
This sequence comes from Acorus calamus, assembly GCA_030737845.1. Classification (NCBI taxonomy): domain Eukaryota; kingdom Viridiplantae; phylum Streptophyta; class Magnoliopsida; order Acorales; family Acoraceae; genus Acorus; species Acorus calamus. The sequence goes on from CM060872.1 coordinate 18,342,498, forward strand.
CCTGTTATGGGATTAGATGAAAATAGGGTGAAATATAAAAAAATTCAGCAAAATAAAATACTGAAATAATAGAGAGAATCAGAAGGAGTGAGAGATGGATGGATGGACGAAGCCCGCTGCGACGCTTAAGATGTTATTCGACTCCTCCCGGTGTAGAAGTCACGAACCGAACTGTCCCCAGGATCCAACAAGCTCACACAGAGTGCACGCTCAAGTAGAATCAGAAACTGACTTAGAACTCTATCACCACAAAAGAACTTGAGCTACTGGGATAATAGGACGTCAGGGTTATCTCTCACAAACTATCACAAGAGACTCTCTCTCTTTGAGTGAATACCCACTTTGTGACTTCAATTGATGGAATGACATACATGAGTTCTTTTATATAAGCCTTTAGATTGTCCAATAGTCACCTCCAAATTCAAGGTACTCATTCAATTAAGAATAATGAACTTACAATTATTCCATGCATGATTCATTGTTCCATAATCAATGGTGGTGACAAGTTCAAAGTACATGTATGAGAACTCTTCACTTTTCCATGCAAAGGTTCATGTATTCACCTAGGTCCATCCTTGAAATTAACATATGCACATTCATTGTCTTAAATGTGGTTCATTCCAACCTAGGTACATCATAGAAATACTCTACACATGAACCTTGCAAATTAATACATGAATCAACAATTAATAGAATACAATGCGTGTATTTACTCCATCAATATACATGAATTATGTCAAGTCCATATTCACATGCCAAATTCGCATTCATATATATAGCCATTTTTCATATTATATACATGCTCTATACTTAGCTAATTGGTGATTATTTGAAAACATGTGAGGGATCAAATTTAAAGTCAAAATAAATTAATATATTTAAACATAAAATTAAAACTTTATTTTTGAAAAACATTTCAAAAAAACAAGAGTTCCTGCCACAAATTATATTTGTGATACATCGCCCAATTTAAACACAAACATGTGCAATAAACAATGAAAAAAGCATAATCTTAAAGGAGGGGGGATAGGCAGCCACCGCGGGCATTGTTTGGGTTTGTTGGGGGGGGGGGGGAGGTGGAGGAATTGAAGGAGGAGATATTTTGATTTTTTTTAAAGAGTGTTGTTAAACGTAATTCTATTTATAGTTTATCGATGTATATAGTTCATTTGATGAAATATATGTTTTAATAAAAAATTACATTAATTATAAATGAGTTCATTCAAATCAAAATAAAATAATATGTATTTTTTTATCAAACTATATATTCATTTAATAATATTTATCATTTTTAAGAAATTAAAATAACTGGTACATTATGTGGTTCGAGCTGTCTTTTTTTGTCACTGTTTTAAATAGTGTGTTTGATGGTGGTTGGTGAGGGGGGTGGTGGAGGTGTGCACACGTGGTTGTGGGAACTGTCCTTATAAATCAATGTTTCCGAAGTAAAGTAGTTAAAGATTGGGGACCGATGTGGATATTATAACATCTCGTATTTTAATTGGTTTGGGTGGTTATATTTTGTCACCTGACAATATCTGACGTGACTTTTAAATCAATGTTTGGAAAGTAATGCAGTTAAAGATTGGGAACCGAGTCTGGTTTCGAACCTTGCATGCAGCAAGGAGTCGGCAAAAAAAGCCCGTGTGGGCTTTGGCTGTTACACGGGCTTTGATCTCATTGTCGGGTTAGATATGTAATAGTAATTTTTGTACTACTAATATGTAAGAACATGTTTATTCTAGCGTGTCAAGACTTTGTAGTTCGCAGATAGGTCTGTCAATTGATCACGAGTTGATCCGGATCCGTCCTGAATCCAATCTGATAAAATGCATAAATACCCGATCCGAAAGACTCGACAATCAAAATGGATCGGGTCTGGGTCCACCCCGACATGATCTTATAGACCTGTTGGACCCGATTGACCCAATCCAAATATTATGTGATTTTTTTTATTTATAATTCAACCTAACACCATGATTCAACCAAACATTTATAATTAAATATTAAATGATTTAAAATTTTAAACATTTGAAATATTTTTACAACATTTTGACTTCACGTAAAAGCATAATAATCCAAATCGTATTTCAAATATTCCCTCATAAAACATTAAAAAATCAAAATAGTAAAGAACTATTTATAATACACTAAACTCTATTAAAAAGAAAAAAAATGAAGCCATTTTAGGTTCTTAAAAAGTTTTTCAATCTCTCCTTATCTGACCGTAGCTTATTAATGGGTCAGCTCGACCCGACCCGAACCGAGACCCGATATAGACCCGACTTGAAGGACCCGACAATTAAACGGGTCGAGTCCAGGTCCACCCTGACCAGAATCGCATCCGACCCGTTGACAGATATACCTGCAGGGGCTAGGGCTGGTAAACGAGCCGAGCAGCTCGGGTTCGGCTCGGTTAAAGCTCGTTCAGGCTCGTTCGATTAGATAAACGAGATGAGCTTGAACAACTTTTAAAGCTCGGTTTGTAAACAAGCCGAGCCTGAGCCTCAGCCGAGCCGAGCCCGAGCCCGAGCCAGGGTGAGCTCGTTTACTTAATAGAAAAAAGGGAAACGAGCCGAGCCTGAGCCAAGCCCGAGCTTATGTTATTTTCACATGTATAAGGTGTTGTGATTTGTAAAATGTGACTTTTCAAATGCTAAACAAGGTTTTTTTTAGCTAAACGAGCCCGAGCCGAGCCTTCATTCGAGCTTCGGCTTGATTTGTTTAACAAACGAGCCGAGCCAAGCTTTAGCCGAGCTTTTCACGAGCCCAACGAGCCGAGCTTGAACACGAAATGAAGCTCGGTCCCGAGCCGAGCCTGCTACTAAACGAGCCGAGCCTGAGCAGGTCAAAGCTCGGCTCGTTCGGCTCGTTTACCACCCCTAGCAGGGCCTTTGTGTACCAAAAAAATAACAAATTGGGGGCCGATGCTCCCATCACCTTATGTTTCAAACCCACGACCTTCTTAAACCCACAGCCTTCCCATTTGATTTTCTACCAGACCCACCACCTTATAAATATTCTTAAATAGAAACACCAATCCCACCGTTCACTCTCTCTTCTCTCTGGTTTCTTTCCTCATTCTTCTATCTACCTCCCCTACTGCCATGAGAACGCTCCCGCGATGTTGGTCCTTGCGTTTCGCCTCCCCATGCCATCGATTCCGTGTGACGTCATCCCTGTGCTCTCGATCAACCATTCATTTGTTTTCTGTGATGCCCTAACAATTACATTGTGTGACATATTGTTAATGATTGATGGAATGTTTTGATATATTAATGTTTAAATTTATGTTACTAACACTCATTTGGTTTTGTATACTAATAGATGCAATAGTTTTGGTATTCCAATGATTAAGAGGGTTTTCTTTAATGTTTTTGTAAATGAAATATTTATGTTCATATGTGTATATGAACAATTGAGAGATAATACTTCAAAGTTGTGTGGTATATTAACTTGTCAACACGTGGTTTTGCATGTTTTCTTGGAAGTTGTTGGGAATTAAAAATATAGTGTTAGTGTTGGGCCCATTTAAATGGCCCATTATTTGATTGACCAAAATTGGGTATACCCATTTCCCCTTTTCAACACTTTAGTCTCACATCGGTTATATCCACTTTTTCTTTCACCTTATACATTGAGACACATCATTCCTTTATTGAGACTTGTTGAGTCAAATCCCTATGCGCGCGCGCACGAGGCCCGGCCCATTAACCCGTGAGCTTGGATTTCTGGTGAAAAAACTAGTTAACCGGACGTGCGCGCTCGCACGTCACACCTGCGCACGAGGCGGGCCGGGTCGGGTCGGGATGCGGGCCACACATGGGCGCGCGCAGGGGGGTGTGCAAATCCCTCTCCTTGGGCCAATTGGGCCCCTTCCACGGGCTCGGGCCAAGTGGTCGGTTACAATTTTAATGTGCGTGTTTAATTGGTTAAATGTTTTCGAACGTTGTTGTGGTGCCTATATAAAGGTGTCGAATTGGTCCTCCTTCATCATCAGCGAAAACACACAAGTCCAGAGCCACCTACAATCTCAATCAGTGTTCTTCTTCTATTTTTTTATTTAGCTTTTGCAGAGGAGCCTTTTTCAACCTTCTTCATTCTCTTGCTCTCTGATCTGAGCGTCTAAAAGGATCGCGGCTGTTCACTGTGGTCTCCCCGTAGCTCACACCCCGAGGAGACATAACCCTGGTGATCGTATCTCTTAGTGGTATGAGCCATTCAACCATATGCGTGAGGGGACATTATTCACTGAGGACAGAGTGTCTTCACTCGCTTCCACATTTCCGGATACATTTTTCTAATCTCTATCTCATTTTATTTCATGCTTTTATAATATATTTTAGAGTATGCATGATTTAATATATATTTAAGGTTTATCTTTTTATATGGTAATTATAAGAATTTGTGTTTAGCCTAATATTTATTTGCTATGCACAACAATCTCGGTGAATAAGTACACAAATTCTTATATACGTGTGAAGAAATTAATTTTTAGTTTGTTATGAATATGTAATAAATTTGAATGTGTGAATAACATAATTTTAGTTGTTGCATGTTATTGCTATTCGGACAGTGGAGTTTAATATAGACAAATGAATTTGATTTATTTATTTATTGATGATTGTTAGCCTACTGTTCCGTTGCTTTGTAGGCTTATTATACATGTTATGAATACATAGTTTCATACATTTAATCTTTGATTTTTCAAATGCTCAAGCTCTATTTAATTCATGATTTACAAATAACTCTTGTTGATGATCTGGACTGTTACGATCACATGCATACTGCATGCACCATCTAATTATATAATATAGTGGTGATGATTGAGTTTTAAATAATTAGAGAATCTAATGCATACATTTACGATTCATTTTCTTGAATGCATGCATGTACAAATTAAATATGCATGAAATGGTTTTTGATTATTATATGCTATTGACTGTTGAAAGGTCCCAGTGTACATCATCAAAGTTTAGAATAAATATGATTAAAATTATTTTTTATATTGACTCCTTACATGGCATATTGAATGTGATGTTTAAATGACAGTCAATAGTGTTATTGTTGCATCTATTCATTCATCCTCTGACCATGGGAAATTATTTGAAATTAATTAGAAAGTTGTAACCAATTCTATGATAATTAAATGGCTAGTGTGTGTCTAATATATAGTTGTTTATATATTGCATTTATGCATTTAAATGTTTGGTTCTTGAAACGTTAAATAATAACAAGTATGTTATTATTTTTATATATTTATTTTAGTCATTTCAATCAAACCAATATATCCATTATTATTGTTGTTCTTTCCATTTGTGACAGTTACATAATAATGTCAATATTTGAATTTGAATATGATAATTATTAGCTTGTTTAATGACTTGCCGATTATGTGAATTACAATATCATATCGGTTTTGTATCATTTTCAAATGCAAATGAATTATGAGTGTAACAATGATTTCTTATGTCATGTAGAATGTAAATGTGCATGAAACATTGCATGTTTTAAAAACCCACCATTATATATTGTATTATATCCTTCATGCAGCATTGGTTTTTTTTTAACTTTTACAAGTCATCCCGAATCCAAAACGCATGAAATGAGTTTTAATTACATATTGCGTTACAATTTGGACTGATGATTGTATTAGATATTTTTAATAAAAAGTCTGGATGTGTGTAAATGCAATATTAAAACATTTTAAGAGATGTTTTTTTAATTAGAGAATGCACATATTGTTGTCATCGTCTTGTTTGAGTTTTATTTGATTTTTGAGATTTAGTATTTGTGGTGTTAGTGTTAATATTTATGCAAGTGACATTTATGTATCCTAGATGGAAAACCTAGTGCACAACTCATTCAGAATAATTTT